>OX589605.1:5831811-6431811 GCA_951329385.1 Polia nebulosa | reverse complement strand
AGTTATTAAATTGCGTTAAGGCGTATATATCCGCCAAGTGGCGCCCTCATTGAATACAAAATCGTAGCAAAGCGTAGAAAATAAACATTATAGAATCCTATGTTGCGTTTGTTACAAAGGGGGTAAGGTATTTTTACGTGGTTATAACAATACTCAAAATGTTTCGTATCCAAAGTAGTAGGCAAAAATACCAAAAACAGCCGTTTTTGACACTTTAGCTTACTACTTTGGATACGAAACACTTTGAGTCCTGTTTTAACAATGTAAAAATACCTTATCCTATTCGTAACAAACGCAACATAGAATTATTTAATCTTTATTTTCTATGCTAAGATACCAATTTTTATTCAAAGAGGGCGCCACTTATGGGGAGGTAGGCCCTTAAGTAAGTAATTACTTTACTTGGCAGGTAGCTATTTACGGATTTGCTAAGCTGTGACTTAACGATACGCATGGTGTATCATTATGTAAACCATAATGAGACACCTTAATTTTAAATAAGCTACCTTTTCATGTGTCAGCTTGAGAACAATATACGCTCATTAATTGATAATTATAGGTAGAAAAGTAGCAAATTTTGTAGGTATTTTGCTATCTTAGCTGGTAGGATGGCAGCGAGTTTGACTCGGTACTTAAAGTGCTAGCTGACAGAATTTGAGATCGTAGACATAAACCATTTTACATTACAGATAATTCCGATACAAAACAAATTATTATTTTTATTTGATTGAAACTAATATCAGTGTATTATGTAGGTATTTACAAGAGCTCTCTTTTCTCGAAGTATAAGAGATACAAAATACATGTATTATGATAAAACAATAAAAATTAACAGGGAAAAGGAGAGGACGAGGAGTAGAGAATGGTATATACTTACCTAAAAGTCAAGAAGCTACCCTCAACAGAAAGAGCTAGAAGATGCTGCACCGTCAAGAGTGGTTGCTTTAAAAAAAGTAGAAAATCAAGAACAAGCAAAACCTAAAATACAAACAAAGACGCGTCAGGTCCCTCGCGTTACCATAAGGTAACGCAACAATAGGTTTTTAATTGTGTCTGCTAATGAGGGGCTTGACGCGCTACTCCTCAATTTCGACAACTACAAGATAGCCTGTGCTATTCCCAGTCTCACAAGCCACACGAACCATTTTATAGTGCTCTAAACACAATCAACACGTAACTAGGTTATCGCCATGCTATAGCAACGAGAAACATTGCCTTCTCATAAATAAGTTAAATATAACCTACCAGTTAACATTTACGATCTTTAAACCTAATTCTTAATTGGTTTCGTGACGAAAACTGTATTAACACGATTGGAATCAGTGAGGAGTTGTTTGTGCTCGCTTGCGTCAACTACAAGCTATTTAAAATTAAATGGTATAATATTTTGTATGACTTCACAAATCACTCACACTCGAAATAATTGCACGAGTACAAAACATCGCATCTTTAGTTTAGACAGTTTTTCAGGAACTGAGCACAGAGAGAACGGCGAAATAGACGATGCGATGCCAGAATTTTACAGGAAAAGGAACCATAGAGAGATGAGTCATCAAAAATAATGAGATACTCTTTGACACAAAAACTTGAGCCTCAAATTGTTAAGACAAAATGGGGCCTTAGACAAAGGGCCATCCCAAAAAAAAGGGGTTGCGGATAAATTCGAAACAGAGTTACCGCACCCCTGGACACTCAAGCAACTGAAGAAACAGGGGTGGGTTTTAGTCAGTAAAAGTCTGACATGCCCTCCCGCTTCACCCAGAGCATCCCCCACAAAAAAAATACAAAGTGCCATTCTATCAGTAAAAGCGATTGTGGGAATTCCAAAATAACATAAGATGTAAATAACATAATCAGTCTTATGTATCCACTGCTGGGACTCAGGCCTCTTCTCTGGGAAAGGTAATAGAACGTAATCCACCACGTGGGCCTAGTGCGGGTTTCTGGATGTCACGTCTTCATTTTTTTTTGTTCTAGGACATGCCGGTTTCCTCACGATGTTTTCCTTCACCGTTTTAAGAGCTTTATTTTTATTTATTTAAAATAAGATAGGTCTGGGTTTTGACCCACGACCTACATACAATTCGTAAGTCGGGACCGGTACCACTGGGCTACCCCTGCTTTAAATTCCAAATTAGAAAGTGATATTGCCGAAGCGCATGTCAATTTCCTGAATGTACAGCAAATTTTTGACAGCCGTCTGAAATTCTTTCGGGAAGATTACTATTTTATATAGTTCAAACTAAGAAAACATCGTGACTATGATGCATCTAAATAATTGTCTCCAAACAAGGAGTAGGTAGCAAAAACCAAGTCATCCTTTATTAGGAATCCTCTTCCATATCACGAGAAACAATCTATTCAAATTATTTTTAATTAAATTAACCACCCAAGCTAATCAAAATAATCTATTCCGTCTGTTTTTGCCAGTTCCAAGAAAGATTATGAATAATCAATTAATAATGTTGAACAACTTATTTACAAGATGGAGGTTGAAGTCTGGTTATTTCAATATTAACTGGTTTTTGCCCCAGCTTCCTTTGACCTTCAATATTGGACCAATTTTAATTATCTCTACGTCTCTAGCAGAGCCGGTATTAAAACCGTTGAATATAAAATAAAACAACGACTTTTATGATGGCCAGGTAGATATTTTTTATATATCACTACTAACATGACGACTTAAAGAAATATGGAAAAAGAAGACATGTTCCGTAGACCCCAAATAAATTGAGATAAAGGGGAATAGAAAGAAAATGATGATACTAAGGTAGCATTAAAAAAAAACAGGAAACCGATAAATTAACGAATCCCATTTAAATAAAATTAATAATAAAAACGCCTGGAACGCCTGTTTGTTTCTTATAAATTACATTTATAGTTTAACTAAAAGCGAATTATTTGTGAATAAATAAGGACCAAGTGTGCAGTGCTGGCCCAGTGGTATTGGCCGCGACTTACAAGTTGTAGGTCGTGAGTTCAAATCCCGGTAGGCGCTTTACTTTGTGTAAATTATTTCATCACCACTGCTCTCAAAACGGTGAAGGAAAACATCGTGAGGAAACCGGCATGTCCTAGAACCAAAAATTCGAAGACATGTGACATCCACCAATCCGCATTGGGCCCGCGTGGTGGATTAGGGCCCACACCTTCTCACAGAGAGGAGGCCTGTGCCCCAGCAGTGGGGACATTAAAAGGCTGATGATGAAATAAGGACCCCTTTGGATAAAGGTCTCCTCCAGTTTGAACCAAGTTTCACGGTCTTTGGCCATGAGTTTAAGCCATATTTAGCCAATTTGCTTATTTCATCAGCCCATCTTTCTTAAGGTTTTCCTTCTCTACGTTTTCTTTTCAGGCCTGTATACTTAGCTACTCCAATATATCACTATTTAAATAATACCTACTAAAGTTCCTAGGGTGACTAAATTTTAGGTAAGACAAACTGGCAAACTCATTATAGTTTAACTAAAGAATCAAATCTGACAGTGGTGCCGATTCAATTGTTCAATAACTAAACTAAAATTAGAGAATCGCTATCTTTTACTAAAAGTCAGTGCGAGAAAAATGACGGCTGTAGCTATGAACTAAGTTAAAGATGTCAACCTAGTTTTTTGTATGGAAATATTTGTTTAACTAAATTTGACAGCTCTAATTTACGTCCGTGTGTTGCACGCTTGTTTTATTACAGAAAAAAAGATAGCAATAGCTTAAATTAAGTTTAGTTAGTGCACAACAGAATCGGCACGACCCTAACTCAGCCAATTCTACGCGCGAAATTAGATGTTTAACTTTTAACGCATCGTTTCTCCAATGTAGTCGAGCCCCAAGAGTACTCAGCCTTTAAATGTTAAGGTCAAATGTAACACGATAAATATTACTTCTTCAATAAATCTAATCATCTTATGCATGAGTCGAGATTCAATCATAGTTTCGTCATGTTAAGTATCAGGAAAAAAACTGATGTCTCTTGGCGTCAGGTAATTTCAAAAGGGGATGACAGATTTCACGAAACGATTATTCAATACTTTTTATGATGCCGTATTGTTAATAAAATAAAGCTTATCCGGCTTATTGTGATAAATATTCGAAACACGTTTTTTTGAATGTGGGTAACCGGGAATATCTATTTAGATGTAGTCGATACCAGACTATAAAATAAAATAAACCGCCTAAGTGCGAGTCGGACTGGCGCATGAAGGGTTCCAATGACACCAAATCATCCAATGACACCCCTGCTCTAGGGTGGAGCGGAAGGGCGTGTCAGACTCTTACTGACTACCCACCCCTGTTCCTCCCTGCCCTGAATGCTCAGGGGCAAGGTAACTTTTTCGAATTTATCCTCAATCCCCGGGCAGGCATCGGCCATGACGGGCCCCGTCGTGTTTGCTGACAACTTTTTGAGACGCGCGTGGAACACTACACGCCGTCGACTATCGGGCCTGGCACTGATTGGACGGCGTGTTACGCACTACTCGCCGCAGGCCCGGGTCTACGGTGGCCGGAGATCGTCTCGCGACGTCCTCCGCCCAGGGCGTCTCCTGCGGCGGCTGCTGCTGAGGGCGTGAGGGCGAGTTTGTTGTTGTAGCCTCTCCCTCACCCGTTCCGTTTCCTCCTTCGCGAGCATTACTGCTTTGCAAAAGGAGGAGACTGCTTCCCATTCCCTCTCGCTCCGTACCATGGCCTGGACCAGGGACGGCGTGAGAGGTCGCTGCCGCCGATCGCCTCCACGAGGACACGGCGGGGTTCCGCTCAAGCGGGGCAGTTCTCCACCGTGTCCTCTGGGCTCCATCTACCATCGTACAAGATTATACGCGTCTACTTGTTGCCAATGAGAGATAATGAGATTAAGATCGAGCAAAAAAAGCCAAAAACCGCGTTTCCAGTAGGGAAGCCCCTTTAAGTTTTTATGTGTTGTTATAGCGGCAACAGGAATACACATTCTATGAAAATTTCAACTGTGTACCTATTACGGACCATGAGATACAGCCCACTGGGAGACAGACAGACAGACGGACGGATGGACAGCGGAGCGGTGTCTTAGTTATAGGGTTCCGTTAGTTACCCTTCAGGTAGATACGGAGCCCCAATAAAAACTAGCTTTAGCCAGTGACTTGCCGCTTGGTATTAGTAATTCCCTCACTATAAATAATAGCTTACGTGCTATTCCAGACTATAATCTATCTCTGTGCAAAGGACATTGTCGGAAATGGCCCCAGCATCAACAAACCTCTGACATACATAGTAATTATAAGTATATTTTATTATACGAGTACTTATTGCGAATATCTGTATGAAACGGACACTCTGCGTTCTGTATTGAACAATTAAAAGAGCTTAAACGATTTACGACATCACAAATCAAAAATCTTTGACATGAAAATTAGTTATGCCCAAATTTCATTTGATACACATCGTTAAGATAAGATAACATGCATCCTATATAATTACTTATCTTTTTCTATTCAATTACTACATATGGACGTTTGTGCACTACCTCGTAACCAATTCAATTCGTGTTTATATACGAACAGCATAAAAACGTATCAGAATTCACGAATGGGCGCTGTGCAACAACTCACAGTCGATTCGTATTCGTGATTCGTTTTGGGTTTCGAATACGAATGAAATACGAAAGTCCACGTGCACCAATCCGAGATTCGAGTATTCACTAAAAACAATTCACTCGAACTGAATCGAATATGAGTGCACAAAACGCCCTTTATTAAGCATGACGGCTACTTCGATCCGCAAAAATTGACTCGATATGAGATATTCACGAATATAAAAACACATTTATTATGAAGGCTATTTCGAATCGTATTTTCACGAATGCGAACCGAATACGAGGTACGGCACTCATGCCTTAGGTGAGATGAATTGTAATTATCTCAAATAGAATAGCACGCTGGGTACTGAATCGTATCGATTTTGTTTAAAATATATCGATACGGATTTTATAGGGCATCCCTAATCCTTGTCATGTCAAATGTCAATCATCTCAACTGTCACCTGTCTGATTGCATTGTGTAGTGATTTCATTTTGTTATTTTTGGAATACATTCGACTACCTTGCTATTTTTTACGGATTCTGATTTTTTTATTTACGTGTTACCTGGCTGTGATAATAAATAACTTTAGTGACAGGCATTTACTAGCATATTTCTAAGTATTGAAGGGATTAATTTCTACTAAAAATAACCTCAAAATCTTTGTTTTCTTTTTTAAATAAATGCTTTCTACAAGGTGTCCGTCATTAAACTTTGACTTCATCATATACTCGTAATTTAGAACACGAAAATTTAATTCCCTTCGCTGTTGGATCTGGGGCAAAAGATGTACCTATGGATGCAGAACAATCTCCTTTCATCCAGATCCGATGGTATTACCTGTTTTCCTTATAGAAAATTCTAGAAACATATTTAAGGAAAAAATCAAAGCCTTTTAAAATTCAGGTCAATTATCTTACTATTTACTTCCAATGCAGACCTTTTTTTTTAATTTTGCTTTTGCACAAAATACTCATGGTTCTCATGCTAACCTTGATTATGACTCTCGAAGTTTCGACATGACATCTAGTAAAACGCATCTTTACTAAGCGAATCAAATGTAAAATTAATTATCATCAGCATGAGTATTCGCTAACTCAGTGGCCATCAATTTGATTGACACTTTGCAGTACATTGCTCGGTGGACATCGATTATAATAGCACTACGTAGTACATTTTTGTTTACATAGGCGTCAAAGCAGCAATGTACTGCAAAGTGCCTATCAAATTGATGTCCACTGAGTTAGTTAGTTGGTGTATTCGCACCTGCAGGTTCTGAATCGTGAGACTGTATTTACTATGATAAAATACTGGCTCAATCAATCTTACACATAGGCTAGTAAAGAATATTTTTGCTTCGCATCAATCACCGACAGTGGTTGGCAATGATCGACCGGTTTCTGCGACCAGTTCTTTAACCACTCTACAGCGAAATGATCTATATCTTGATAAACTAATAAGGATTAGAAAGCAAGCTCACTTCTTAGAAAATAATCTTTCAATACTTCTTGGTACAATACAATTCATTGTGGAAATGTCATCCATGACTGGAGCCGATTTGGCGAATCAAATCATATTGACCAAATCTGGTTCTGAGCTGAATGTATCGTAAGATTCGTGAATCACGCAAAACTACAGCTTGGAAGATGCTGAATTGATGACGAATGTAAAAATTTGTCAGGGTGCACCGCCATCCCAGTGCATCCTGACACATCCTCAAGTAAATCTGGCACATCCTGAGACAGCAGTTGCGTTACTAAATTTGTTGGATCTTTCTCTAAGGGAAGTGCTATACTTGTATAACCATGCTTTTTTTTTTTTTTTTTTTTTGGGGGGTGGGAAATCATCCAATGACTTCTTCCGCTCTAGGGTGGAGCGGAAGGGTGTGTCAGACTCTTACTGACTAAAACCCACCCCTGTTCCTCCCTGCCTCGAGTGCCCGGGGGCGAGGTAACTCTTTCGAATTTATCCTCCACCCCCGGGCAGGCACCGGCCGTGGCAGGCCCCTTCCTTTGGCTGACAACTCTTTGAGGCGCGCGTGGAACACTACGCGCCGTCGACTCTCGGGCCTGGTGCTGATCGGACGGCGAGTTACCCACTACTCGCCGTCCGCAGGCCCGGGTTGTATAACCATGCTAGCATATATATGGATACGGAAGAAGTAACAAAAGTCATACAACCGCGATAAAACTTTTTTACAAAAAACAGACTTCCAAATAAGTTATTTTGATTTTTTAAATAAGTTATTTTGTGTGTTCTATTTTTTGTAAAAATGTTTTTATTTTTTCACTTTTTAGTTGTGGTTCCCAATTAAACTGTATTAACAATTAATAGACATATGATCGCATAAATCACGGTTGATTTGCTGTCAATTTTTGAAGAGTTCCGTTGTAGGTCTCCGAAACCCATCATCAGATCTATATGAAATTTAAATGGGATCATTTCGGAGCAAACCCCTTTCGAAGAAAAACAATAATTTTTCAAATCCGTCAATATATGACGGAGTTATGCCCGAAAATACATTTAAAAAATATATATATAAACATCCGAATTGATAACCTCCTTCTTTTTGAAGTCGGTTAAAAAAATCTAATTTATGTAGGTATACATTAATATTTTTTAGTAAAATATAATAATAAACATTATAACCAAATTTCAAGTTCGTAGGTCCATGGTAAGTTAAAAATTTCGTGACGGACGACGGACAGACAGACAGACAGCAATAGCAGCTCCGTTCGGACCCTTCAGGTACGGAACCCTAAAAATGGACTTTCCGTACAAAGTTATCATTACGCTTGCCGGGGTTGGTCCACGGATTAGTGACCATCTTTACATGCCGAGACTCCTCCGTGCCTCGGAAAGCACGTTAAGGTGGAAGCGCCAGGGTAGCCCGCGAGTTTCAATTCAATGCAATTAAGGGGCCTTTTACAGTCCACTAGCGCCGCCAATCGAAAAAATGTCATAACTCGTAAATAGAATCAAAAATACAAAATGTGGTCTATTATTAGTGTAGAAAAGGCAATAACGTAATTTTATAACACATTGTCAACACTTGAAATATAGCTGTTTAGCTAAATCGTGCATTTGTAACAAAAACGGCCGTTTATGTTTTGAATGCACGATTTAGCTAAACAGCTATATTTCAAGTGTTGATAAGGTGTTATACAATTACGTTATTGCCTTTTCCACACTAATAATAGAACATATTTTGTATTTTTGATTCTATTTACGAGTTATGACATTTTTTCGATTGGCGGCGCTAGTGGACTGTAAGAGGCCTCTTAAATTTTTTCAATTAAATTTTTGTTTTTATTTTTTTAGTCATGATTTCATGAAATACTTACATTTGGTATCAATTCTAACTGAGAGAGTTGTATTGATGATTTTAATGATTATAATTCTATAATCCGAATCAAATTTTGACCAAGATACAACCTGACACTGACCTGCAAATTGCAAAAAACTTAAGACAATTTGATTTTCGCGGGCTACCCTGGAGCATTCACCTTAAGCCGTTGGTCCCGGCTGTCAGTCGTGGATCTTTGACAGTCGTTACGGGTTGTCAGAAACCCGAAAGTCTGACGACCAGTCTTACCAAGAGGTATCGTATTACCCAGTAACTGGGTTGTGGAGTGAAGGTCAGATAGGCAGTCGCTCCATGTAAAATACTGGTATTCAGCTGCATCCTTTTAGACTGGAAACCGTCCCCAAGATAGTAGGAAAATGCGTAGGAGTAGCGGATAAATTCTTAACAGAGTTACCGCACCCCTGGGCACTCAGGAATGGAAGGAACAGGGGTGGGTTTTAGTCAGCAAGAGCTTGACACGCCCTCCCGCTCCACCCAGAGCGGGAGATGTCATTGGATGATTTCCCACCCCAAAAAAAAGATAGTTGGGTAAAGGCTAGGCAGATTGATTTTGCTGTTTACAGGGTTAATCTTTTATTAAAAGCCGCTAAAACTAAAAGATCATCCCGCCAACTATCTCTATACATAATCTATCTACTCAGTAATCTGTGGCTATACTTGCATTAAAGTGAAACCTAATAAGCATAGTAACGTTTCAACGACAATCTAATTTTCTCTGCTCATCTCCCGTAAAAATAAAGAAAGCAAAGCAACATAATATTAAGGCCGTAAACCACGGTCTTTTAGCACGTCTATCAAATGAAACCATCTCGGCAATCTGTTTAGAAACTAACGTAGATAGTAAACTCACTCAATTAGTAGTAATAAACATAACTTAGACGTAAACTGCTGACAATTAACACCTTGTTTACGTTCGCACCTCGTCACTTTTGACGGCGGCGGTTTAGAAATCAGAGTTTGCGAAGCTGGAAAGATAAAGCAATGAATATATTGTTAGAGGTGGGTGCTAAAACTGAGAGTAGATAATAATGGCCCAGTGGTACTTACGTGTGGGACGTCGTGGAAACAAACCCAGACAGGCGCTTTTCTGCTCAGGGGTCGTAGATAAATTCGAAACAGAGTTACCGCGCCCCTGGGCACTCAGGCAGGGAAGGAACAGGGGTGGGTTTTAGTCAGTAAGAGCCTGACACGCCCTCCGCTCCACCCAGAGCGGGAGAAGTCATAGGATGATTTCCCACATCCACAAAAAAAAGAGACAGGCGGTTTACTTTGTGTAATTTATTACATCATCACTGCCTTCAAAATGGTGAAGAAAAATTACGTGAGAAAACCGGCATAACCTAAACAAAAAAAAAAAAGAAAGTACACTAAAAATTAGGAAGTCGGTGTTTGTATTTTATTTCTTCGTTTTTTGACACCGACTTCCGAAATTTAAAGTTATTTTTTAATTTTTAGTGTATTTTCTTATTTTGAAAGTCGGTTGTTTTTTTTTATTTTCACTTTTTAACTGTTATACTCCAGAACTAAGAACCCCAATAACATGGAATGTGGAATTTAAAACATACTCGTATTGGAGAAAACCAAAACGTCATCTAGGTATTTGTCGTTTTTGTTCAGTTTTTCAAAAAGCACTGAAGAAATTTCGATAAAACTTATAGGGTGGCCCCTCGGGAGTATATTCTATGAAATAAGAAAAAAGAATCTTGAAAATAGGTCCACAACGGAGAGAGAAATCGGTGAACATACATAAAATAAAAACAAAAAAAGTACAGTCGAACATAGAACCTCGTCCTTTTTCGAAGTCGGTTAATTAAAAGACATGTCCATCCAGTTACTGGCACTGCATACGCGTGGTGGATTACGGATCATACCTGGATCCCAGCAACGGGAACAATAGAAGGCTTAAGTTTGTTTACATATGCTGAAACCGAGTAGATACATGGTTTTCACATGACAATGGAAGAAGAAAACATGTTGCGCTAACCTTAGGTAACATGGGACAAGGGCATCATAAAGAATTTTAATTAGACGAAGACTAAGGCAAAGTTAAATACTTAGCTCAGGTTTAGGGCACGCCACAATTACGACGGTAAGGCCCCTCTTTGAGGAGTGGCTGGAGAGGCGCCACGGCGTCCTTATCTTCCGACTGACGCAGGTTCTCATCGGACACGGCTGTTTCGGGAGGTTCTTGTGTGGGATAAGGCCCGGGTGTCACCACTGTGCGGATAGCCCAGAGGACACGGTGGAGTTGTGCCCCACTTGGGCGGAGCCCCGCCGTGTCCTCGTGAAGGTGATCGGCGGCAGCGACATCTCGCGCCAGGCCATGATACGGAGCGAAAGGGAATGAGAAGCAGTCGCCTCCTTCTGTGAAGCAGTAACGCTCGCGAAGGAGGAGGCGGAACGGGTGAGGGAGACTCAACACAGTCGCCCTCACGCCCCCAGCAGCAGCCACCGCAGAAGACGCCCTGGGCGTCGGGGGTTACAAGCCGATCTCCGGCCACCGCAGGCACGGGCCTGCGGACTGCTAGTAGGCCCGTAAGTCGACGGCGCGTAGTGTTGCACGCGCGCCTCAAAGAGATGTCAGCAATACCTGACGGGGCCCGTCAGGGCCCTTTCCTGTCTGGGGTCGTGGATAAATTCGAAATAGAGTTACCGCGGCCCTTGGCACTCAGGTATCTGAAGGAACAGGGGTGGGTTTTAGTCAGTAAACGTCTGACACGGCCTCCTGCTCCACCCAGAGCGGGAGAAGTCATTGGATGATTTCACAAACCCACAAAAAAGAGGTTTAAGAGAAAGAGAAGGTCGGAATCAGGTTATTATGTTATCATATGCTGGCGCTTGACCGCTATCACACCTGATGATAAGCGATGATGTGGTCGATGATGCAGCACGCTTGCCTAGAAGTAAACCTACTCACTATTTCTATCTATTCGCTGAAAAATGCTACTGTACTCCGAAAAGAGCAGAAGACAGTTCACAAGTAGAAGTAGACAATTTGGTCATTTATTCATTTGCACAATAATTATGTATAAACGAATTAATAAATATTAGTAATCTAAGCATCCATCTAAATTACCAGCGTTTGTGGTCATTTAAAGAGATGTTTTAATAAATCTGTCGATAAAATCTAATAAAAATCGATATTGTATGGTAATGAGATATCTATTTGTTTACGACACGGGTCTATTTGGCTTTTCATTGGATCTATAAATTAGCACATTAGTGTCATCACTAGTCATTTACTTCTTGCCAACTTTTGAGCAATGACAAATGCAGGAAATTAATAAAAATAAGCAGCGAAAGAAGAAAAATCCCGGGTCAGGAAAATACTTGATAAGAGGAAAGATTTAAGGTAAAAAGCTGTAGGCGTGGGATCATGATATATCAAAGATTATGATAAAACAGTCTAGAAAAGAAACCCGTTGAATCTAATATTTTCCTCCAAATAGTTACGGTTATAATTATTAGGTAAAAACCCCGATTGCCAAAACAACTACTTAAAATAAGTTTCAAACAAGTTACTTTGAGAGTTATTTTAGTTCAATCATAGATTTCATACCACCGCTGCACCGACAGCATTATACTGCCTGAAGAGCGACTTGATTGGATCTATTTGGTTGTTTTTAGCAGTCGAGATTTTTGGAAAAATATAATATATATTTAAATATATAAGAAAATAAAAAGAAAAATATCCAAATTGTTATTTTCAAAATCTTAGTTAGTAGGTACATTTAAGTTATGTTTTTGGAATTGCCTCCTCGTGCCTTTTATTCTGATACCCCATTGATCATATCACAAATAAAAACTGTTTTTCAAAAAAAAATAACCGTCTTCCATAAAAGAAAATACACTGAAAATAAAAAAAATAACTTTAATTTCGGAAGTCGGTGTTTGTATTTTATTTCTTCGTTATTTGACACCGACTTCTGAAATTAAAGTTTTTTTTTAATTTTCAGTTTATTTTCTTTTAAAGAAGTCGGTTGTTTTTTTTTTGAAAAACAGTTTGTTATTTTTCACTTTTGAGTGGTTATACCCCAGAACTAAAAAACCCACCAACCACATGGAACGTGGAATTTAAACAAACTCGTAATTGGAGAAAACCAAAACGTCATATAAGTATACGTACTTTTTGTTTTTGTTTAGTTTTTCAAAAAGCGCTGAAGCAATTTCAATAAAAATTATATGAGACCACCTCGGGAGTAGGTATATTCTTTTGGGTAAAAAAAGAATTTTGAAAATCGGTCCACAACTGACAGAGAAATCGATGGATACTTACATAAAAAAACATACATACAGTCGAAGATAGAACCTACTCCTTTTTCGAAATCGGTTAAAAATACTACATCACTCACCTAATGACGGCTGAGATTTTGTTCTTTTTTTTTTCAAAATTCATATACTTAAGTCTATATCACTTAGGCAGTCACATGCAATCAAATGATACATCCCTTGTTGAAGTCTATCCAGCCGTCTGGGCTACAGGCCGTGCCATAAAAATAGACATACTTACAAACATACATAATTATGCAGTCTCAAATAAAATTACCCTCCTCCTTCTGGGGTAGTCTAATAAAAACCATAAAATCTCTTATATGTTGTTTTTTTAGGGTCCCATACCGTTAGGTTTTAAATATAGTCTTTATTTATTTATACACACCGTGTCTACGTCTCATATCCAACTTTCCAGTCGCAGGTCTGTTGGAAGAAATTTCTTTAGAAATAAGCAGCACCTTTGTACTATTGTTTTTGTAATTGTTATTTTTTTTTTCTCTTGTGTTTTGTGTACGTAAATAAATAAATAAATAAGAGTCCAAACAGAGACCTATTGCTGTCATTCACGTGCTCGTCTGTTCGCCTGTCTGTCTGTCTGTCGTCTATCACAAAATTTTGTTCCGAAGAATTTTTTAACTTCCCATTGACCTATGAACTTGAAATTTGGTGATAATGTTTGGTACGGAACCCTAAATGTGTGAAGTCCGACACGCACTTGGCCGGTTTTTATAACGTCATCTCAATAATTCTTATTCCATCCACTAGTTTTAAAACATTAAAACATGTATAATGATAACGCCAGGTTAAACACACCGCTACCGACCAGAGCCTTTAGACAAAACACATTTCTGTTAACGTTAACGCTAATGCTTCATGCAAAATGTATGGCAACGACATTACTGGGCGTGAGTCATGTGACAGTTCTCTGTTTAACGCTTCGTGCAAAATGTCGTAGCCATACATTTTGCACGAAGCTTTAATGTTAACGTTAACAGAAAAGTATTTTGTCTAACCCCCCAGAGGGGTTAGACAAAATACGTTGACGCTAACGCTTCGTGCAAAATGTATGGCAACGACATTACTGGGCATGAGTCACGTGACAGTTCTTTCCGCAGGTTAGCGTTAGCGCTATTATAAAATTATTTGGATAAGGGGGCTGAGCCTCTAGTTTCGATGACTCACACTATGTGGCTTACACGCTATTTCCGTAAACGAACGCTTTTTACTCGGAAACTATTTGTGTTTTGGTGAAGATTTATATCCATTTACGACTGATAAAAGGCGATGTTTTAAACGAAAATGCTTTTAAGGTTAGAAGTTTGGATGACGATGTTACAGGATCGAATGATGACAATGGATCGAGTGAAAATGTACATAATAATGGTAACTACATGTTGGTTGGCATTACGGTAAAGGTTTTGGATAAGCAAGCACCTTGATAAGACAATTTACCATATCATCGCTTACACAGCTTACAGATGACGGTGAGACAGTGGTTTAGCTCGAGTCTATCAATGATAAAAAGACAATGAAATGCATAAATGTCACAGGAACGCTGAAATTACTTAGTGTTTTTGGCAGAAAAGTATATAGCTACATATACAAACCGACAGTGCTATAAAACGGGCTGCGGGATGGTGTACTTTTGCGGCCTACCCAAATGTCCTTTCTTTGGTATTGTTCGTCAAGTCATTGAGCTCCTTAGTGGTTTTTAAGTTGAGCTATTCGACTATTGACAATTGCTTGCAATGACTGGACAGGTCCCAAATATGTGTGGTTCTTTCTTCAAAAGACCATTACAGACACTAAGCTGCATGGTCCTCATATAGCATAATGTGAATGCGAGAACTATGTAGGTATGTCGTTATATTCATGTAGATTTTATGATTGTCTGGCAGTTTGAGTATTTTTGCGGCCTACCCAAATGTCCTTACTTTAGTATTGTTCGTCGGTTCGTTGAGCTCCTTAAAGTTCTGAGTTGAGCTTCACGATAACTGACAAATGCTTGCACTGTCTGGAGTCTGGACAGGTCCACTCGAATTTGTGTGTTGCTTTCCTCAAAAGCTCATCCCAGACATAAACGTACATGGTTCTCATATGATTTGACCAGCACATATTGTATGGATTTGAACACTTTAAAAGAGACCTCTGAGTTTGTTTCGGTGTTTCTTCTCAGGGTAGTCAGCTAGGAAACACCGGCCTCATCTAGCTAAAAAAAATGTTGACGTGTAAAAGTGTTGTTAAAACCTACTTATAAAAATAAAATCTTTTATCATTTAAACAAAATTGGCAATAATACAAGACTAAAACGGTAAAATCTCATAAATAAATCATAATGATATTTTTGCCAAGTATAAACGCCAATGATGCATCATAATGAGTTGCAAAAACTCCATAACATTATTGTTAACCACGTGTTATTTTCTTTGGTGAGGTGTCTGTAGTAAAATCACGATTATTCATTGTGAAGTTGATAAAATAAGGTTTCGATTTTGAATTACATCATCTACATGATTTTTGTTTTACAGTCGATTTAAAAATGATGAAGCGGTAACAAATTACATATAAACTGCTAAAATTCAGAAAGCAGTTTCAGGTCCGAGATTTCGTTAAGCTAAAATAACAGGCCTTGATCTCTTCCGAGCTCAGACCTGTGACCCTGTGGATAAATAACTTTTCTGTTAGCGTTCATGTTCACGACATTACCTGCGGTGAAGTCACGGGATAATTCTCTCCGCAGGTAATATCATTGCCATACATTTTGTACTAAGCGTTTGGCGTGAACGCTAACAGAAAAGTTATTTGTCGACAGGGCCTGATCAGAAGCTTATAAGAGCAAGTCACGCAAGAAGTTTTATCTAATGCTAGCAGTTCATTTGTGACTTGGTCCGTGCTATGGGCTCAGGAATAATGTTGCTTTCTACGGAACAAAGAATTTTCAAAATCGGTTCAGTAGTTCCAGAGATTAATTCCTACAAACAAACTTACAATCTTTAGCTCTTTATAATATTATTAGTATAGATAAAATGTTCACATATCATAGACATTGTATTACGTTCCGTTCCCACAATCAAGTCACAAGCTTGGACCGGAGTGGCTGGACAGGCACCACGGCGTCTTCACCTTCCGTCTGACACAAGTTCTCACCGGACACGGCTGTGTCGGATAAGGCGGGAGCAAACGCCAGGTTGTCACCAGTATGCGGATCGCTCAGAGGACACGGTGGAGCATACGGTGGAGTTCTGCCCTGCTTGGGCGGAGCATCGCCGTGTCCTCGTGGAGGCGAACGGCGGAAGCGACCTCTCGCGCCCGGCCCTGAAGGAGGTGACTACTTCCCATTCCCTCTCGCTCCAAACCAAAAAAAAGGCCATGATATGGAGCGAGAGGGAATAGGAAGCAGTCACCTCCTTCTGTGATGTAGTAATGCTCGCGAAGGAGGCGGAACGGGTGAGGGAGAGTCAGCAGCAGCCGCAGGGGAGGCCCTGGGTGTCGGGGGTCGCAAGACGATCTCCGGCCACCGCAGGCGCGGACCTGTGGACGGCGAGTAGTGGGTGGCTCACCGTCCGATTAGGACCGCGAGTCAACGGCACGTAGTGTTCCACGCGCGCCTCAAAGAGATGTCAGCAATACCTGATGGGGCCCGTTATTTTTTTTTTATTATTATTCCATTTATTTAATCTTATATACATACACTTTACATTTTCAAATATTTAGGTACTTACATATAAAAACATAAATAAATACAAAAACATTTAAAAATATTAAAAGTAGTAGCCCACCGGTATCGGGAATAGGGTCCAAGCTACCGGTGGTCAGGGCTCCTGAGAAAGGAATCTCCTAACAATACGAGCCGTGTCCAGGAGTACTGCTTTCTGGATCAAGCCCTTGATCCAACTGCCTAACGAGAGCCTCCTGAGATGTTGGTCGAGGCTCTTGGCAATTAAGCCATTGGCCGTCACGACTATCGGCACAATGACTGCTGTATCCACCTCCCACATGTCGACAACCTCGCGAGCCAGATCAAGATACTTTGTTTTTTTATCTCTCTCAGCCTTCACGAGGTTCTCGTCATGAGGGACAGCTATATCAACAATCATTGTGCGACGCTCTTGTCGATCTATCACCACTATGTCAGGCGTATTGGCAACAATAGTCCTGTCAGTGATGATAGATCGATCCCAATATAACGTGATATTGCCATTTTCGAGAACTGGGTCGGGCTCATACCTATAGTACGGTACTTCAGATTCCACAAGATTGTATTTAAGAGCAAGTTGCTGGTGGATAATCCTGGCTACAAGGTTGTGTCTATGCAAATAGTCTCCGTTAGCTAGACGAGAACAACCAGAAATAATGTGTCGTATTGATTCTCCGGGCCGGTGGCATGCCCGACAGATGTCAACCGTACCGTCCTTCACAATATATTTCCGGTAGTTATTCGTCATAATAACTTCGTCCATAATCGCACAGACAAAACCTTCGGTTTCCCCGAAGAGGTCACCAAAGCGCAGCCAGGATACGGACGCTAAGAGATCTACATCGGGCCCATGTAGGACCCGGTAAAAGCGCCCGTGAAGCTCCTTGCTCTGCCATACTTCCCTGCGGTCATTATTATTATTATTATTTTTTTTTAAACATTGCCCCACACTTGGAATTACTCCTGTATCGTGGGTGCGTTTACAAACATTTAAATTCACATACACAAGACACCCAGACCCGGAACAACTATCTGTAGGTCATACAAATATTTGTTCCGTGCGGGGATCGAACCCGCGACACGCAGCGCAGCAGCCGAACGCTAAACCACTGCGCCAACCGTGCCGTCAAATGGTTGATGCATGCCCAGAGGTCGCGGATAAATTCGAAACTGAGTTTCCGCACCTCTGGGCACTCAGGCAACTGAAGGAACAGGGGTGGGTTTTAGTCTGTAAAAGTCTGACACGCCCTCCCGGTCCACCCAGAGCAGGAGTCTTGGAGGAGTGAGCCATAATAGTCCACCATGCGAGTCCAGTGCGGGTTGATAGATGTCACCATGTCTTCGAATGTTTGGTTTTTGTAACACGCCAGTTCCCCTCACGATGCTTTCCTACACCCATTTCAAAGTAAAACGTGCTTGTCTGGACAAAATTTTTATTTTGTCTTCCATCATCCAGGTACCAATGTCTCAATAGGTACGATAAAACAAAAAAAATAGTGTAACACTTGAACTTTGTATAAACTATGAGTAACTTAGAACAATAGCATGTTTATATATGGAGTAGTTTGTATAGGTTCAATGGTAGCAATATCGTTACTTCCGTTTAGTACGCCTTAGTGTATTGCTTTGCCTTCATGTCCAACGTTTGGAGTCACAACCTGGAGGTCTAAGTCAAGAGTGAATAGGTTACTTCTAGGCAAGCGTGCTCCAACGACGACCACATCATCGCTTACCATCAGGTGAGATGGTGGTCAAGCGTAAGCCTCTGGAGAAAAACAAAAGTTTATGTACCTTTAGAGATATGTCGTGATGGGTATTATGGTATCTATTATTCACGATCTAAGGCAGTTGTCCCACCGCCACCGCCCCGGCGAGGAAGCGACTAAAGGATGATATTTTCTTAATTTATTTAATAACTATAAACACTAATGTTTAAAAACTAAGATAACGTATGCCACTTAGATTAAGCAACAAAAATAAGTTTTGGTAAAATAGTTTTTTTTTTTGTTTATAAAACTATAAGTAATAAGGTTTTTTTTTACTATTGGCAGTTGCTTATGACGCTCATTATTCGATATAATATCAAGCAATTGATGAATATTTTAATTCATAGAAGTGACGAGGATCTCTATTTGTGAGAAAAAAACAATTTCATAGGTGAGGACCCAATACATTCCGTGTAAACAAAAGAGATGCATATAATAATAGTTGATCGCTGACTGTTCACACTGCCGCCGGCGAGGACTCGCTCCGCAAGTTTGTCGCTGAGCGACAAGAGCTATCAAAGCTTACTCGATCAGCGATGCTCGCTCTGCGGTCAGATCAGAACTCACGCCGAGAGACTTCCCAGCGACAAAACTATTGGAACTACCACTCGCTACTTGCTGCTCGCCAACTCGTTTTTAGTTTGAAGCTCTACTCGCTACTCGCTCAACGCCGGCGTTGGGACAAGTGCCTTATTGTGAGGTATCAATGGTAAGCGTTAGTTTACTCGAGTCAATATTCAATGGTATATAGAAACACTATTATTGTATTGTAGCTGGCCCCAGTACTAAGCAAATGCCTTTTTGAATTATTTCCATCGTTCCTAGTCCCGCACCACTCTATTTAACTATCCAGGAATATATCCAAGTAGTTTAAACTATAGATCATTAGAAATACTGCAATACCATACAACACTGTATCTACATCTGATAAGAGGTATGCGGGTAAGACAAATGCATTTTCACTTAGTTTTATATACAGTTCGTTTCGACTCAGTGTGGTGAACCGCAATTTCAAGATCCTCCATAACAAAACGGCCAATGACCTTAGAGGCGGCAATTTTTCTCTCAAGCGGAACCAGAGAATTTGAAGTAAATTATGCCTTAAGTTATGGCGTATTTAATTCGGCAATTTTTCTTCGCAAGTTGAAACCCCGACATTTTGAAAAAGTAATACCATTAATTTGGGAGCTCAAATTTTCAAGTCATCGACCGCTCTCTAAACAATTTCAAGGACGCCAAATTTTGGCAAAACCTGCCACTTACCGTTAGCAAATAGATTTAAAAATGTATCTCCATTTATCTCACAAACTGAACCTTGAACCTGCAACTCATGGACATCAACCGTTCCATTTAACAAAACATTGTTCACGTCAGATAATGAATTAGTATCATAATTATTTATATGACCTTTGAAATTATTCTAGTGAAACACATCTGTTACGGAGCAAAATACGACGGAGACCATTTGTGTTAAATATATGAATAGCAGGAAGCGATGACCCACTGTATGGTCTTTTGTGCTTTTGTGTTATTGTTTAGCCATTTGATGCAACTCAGCATTATGGGATAATAACATCACAGTAACAGGTGTTTTTATTTCTAATTCAACTTTTTGTCTATTTGTTAATACAATTGGGAACAGACAGGCGCCGGCGCCGCTCCGTCTTTTCGGTATCTGTCATGAATCGTTTCTTGTTGCGTACGAGTTGCATGTCTGACTTCTATATCCGATAGGTACGTCACAGAATACAGAATCAGGCTGGTCCATATCTATTTCTTAAATTATTCACGTCATTTAAATCGTTTTTGTACGTACTTACATATTATTATTTTCTGGCATCTATTCTGTAGATAAGTTTGCCCCTACATCCTTAATATACAGCAATAAACTGGTGTATGTGAAAACTGTCAAGGATCATAAATATTTTACTATTCCACACTATCAACTTCATTTAAAATGTTTAGTTCGCTTAGGTCTAAATGAAGTCTCCTCATCGTCCCATGATCAAAGAGGCGACTTGACGCATGGCCTATCATTAGCTTACCGATACCGCTAACATTGGCGCCGGTTGGACCAGCTACCGTAATAATCCAGGCTTTAAGATGATTGCCGTGCGTGAGCAAATTACTGGATCACCGCTTAGTATGCTGAGCAGTTTTCTTGATAATAACTTGCGTGTTTAATAGGACGGACTTTGATCTTTAATAAATTGCAAAAAAAAACTATTAACAGCAGCTATAGTGCATAATTACACCGGAAATTACCTCGAACCTTGTCGCTCCCATCATAGATACTGCCCCTCCAATCCAACCAAGGTTTTTTAGAAGACTTATACGAATTTAAACCTACTGGAAGATGCTGCTTCTGTACCTAAAGAATTCGCTGAACAAGGCTAGGTATTCTTCTCGACATTTCCTTTGAAGGTCATTGGTTTTTCACTGGCTGTGTACGTAAAAGGGAAAGACCGCAGTGATACGCACAACCTCAGCTGACAAACACCTGAGCTGAATACTAAAGACCTTTCAAAAACCCCCCACAAAAATAGCATGAGCAGTTGTACCATTTTTTCCTGAAGAAAATTCGTCATTCTCTGAATCAATTAGGTACGTCCCGTAACCAACTATTTGTATATTCTTGTACGTGACTATCATTGTATTAAAATAACCACTGTACCACCGCAAAGCTTCTACCTTTACAATAATACCTCAAGCTATGAAACATCCACAAAGGAATTCCCAATACCAACCATTCAAAGAATTTCCTACAAAGCCTTGGATAACCTCACAAACTAATCCAACCTTTACCTCGATAAAAATAAGACTTAACTTAGAATAGCAAAAAATAGATCATTTAACAACCAGGTAAGTTTAACACGACTTATTTCAAAAGTTCTGTTGGCTTTCGAAAAGGATTCTGACGAATCTATTTTTAATTTAGTAGGTTATTTTTAAAACATGCAACGGTCGAAGCAATTTGTGATAAATGGTTTTTTTCTTCTGATGCATCTGTGCAGAGACTATAGATATCATAATTATCATATCAGGCGTGCACTAAGAACTAAATTATTTTCCAATGGTTTTCCTGGTACAAAAACCTGTTAGGAAGACCGGTAACCTAGTGGTTACTCGTCTATCTGGCAATTTGGTTTCCATACTTAGTCAATGAAGGACGTGGGTCGTAGCGGCCTTTGTTCCAACCAGCCCACCTCTCTCCAAAAGCCGATTAGGCTTCTAAGTTTAGTCGTTAATCCGTCAGGCCCCGCACGTCTCCTAACGGAGACGCGACAATAGGTTTTTAATTGTGTCTGCTATTCCGGGGCCTGGCGGGTCTTTTCAAAAGTTTAGTTTGCATAATTTCGAAGAATTTTCTAAATCTGAGTAGGTACGAGTACCTTGGTTGTGGCATTATTTATGTTATTTTGTTACTTACTGCTTTTTTGACATGAACGAGCATGGCAATTGAGAGTTTGTCATGCTCACTCAAATGTCTCGCTGATGGTGGCGCATGTGGATCATTCGGTTCCCTTCAGAAAGGTTGAGCTAAGTGGTGCTGATCCAAGCGTCATGTTCGTCAACGGGTGCCAAGAGTTGAGACTGGTCATCTCTTAACTGCCAGTGGCTAATTTTAATATTTATTTTTTTAATTGTTTATTTTTTATTAACATTTTTCTCACATAAAAGAAGCAACAAGATATATGTAACCAGGATTTGTAATACATAACATGGTTTAAAAGAGTGTCCATGGAGTTTCTTGCACGTTCTTCTCCATAGACATCTACGCTTTGAAATGTGCAATTAACTACAGCTTTCTGACTGACCGACTTTTTGACAATTCAAAAACACCTGTAAATAATTGATTTGAAATAAATGCTTTGAGTTTGAGTCATGGTATCAATTCAGTGATCCGAAGGTTCGTATGCGTGTATCGGCGACGCCCGTGCACTCAAGCTCACGTTTGCGACCATTTCTTCAGTCTCCACACATGGTCTGCATAGGAGACTATCCGTTACACCTTTTTTGTGGAAATGATATTTTTGTGTGCAGTCTCAGGATAAGGTCCCCACCACCAGGTGCAGACTGCCTCTGTCCAGTCGCAAGTGGTTACCTATCTTCGGCATGATAGTTACCTACATAAACCCATAAAAGAAACGAGCGAGCCTTATCACAATAGTCACACGTATATATATATATAGTCGCATATGATGTGTCATCATCATCAGCCTTTTATTGTCCCCACTGCTGGGGCACAATAGGGTACTCCAACACGCGGGCCCAATGCGGATTGGTGGATGTCACATGTCTTCGAATTTTTGGTTCTAGAACATGCCGGTTTCCTCACGATGTTTTCCTTCACTGTTTTGAGAGCAGTGGTGATGAATTAATTTACACAAAGTTAAGCGCCTGCCTGGGTTTGAACTCACAACCTATAACTTGTAAGTCGCGGCCGATACTACTGGGCCATCACTGCTCATATGATGATAACATTTGACATCTCACCTTGGTAATAACAACATTAACATTCTATCCTAAAAAAATAAAATAAAACGTTTAGTTCCGATTTCGACCGCGGGCAGATATATCGTGCGCGCGCCCTACCATCTGACTGCAAACTCTACCACCGCGCGCGCTCATTGGTCAAATCAAATAGCACGAGCTCATTGGTCAAATCAAATAGCGCGAGGTCATTGGTCAAATCAAATAGCGCGCGCTACCCGCCGGCGTCCTTTTACATACTTCCGTCCCATTTTACGAAATCAGTCCCTCAGATTGCAGGAAAGCGAGAGAAAAGATGTTAGACATCAAAAAACTTATAACCCCTACTTTAACGTTATTGTTGGACAAGAAGCAGTCAAAGATCAACACTGAACTCGGTGTCACAAGTCAAGCAGTAAAGATCCTTTACGAGATTCATTACGAAAGGATCTCACACACACACGTGCAGATAAGGATCTCGCAAGAGTGAGAAAAAAAGCTACCTTCATCATGGTTGTGAGACAAGCTAATCTCTTGCTTAGATTATAACCCGTTTTCTCCATATCAGTTCCATAGTTCCCTTACAGAACATAATCTCTGTCTATGACGTTATCACACATCAGGATACCATTTTTTACAATATAGTATACATTACACAAACCTTGCGTCAGTCCACTATTTGTCTGTTAAGTGCACCCCAAACAGAAAAGATAAGATATAAATAAATTACGACTGCAAACTGCTTTTAGAAACTATTAACGAAGATTATATTTTATTCCTTAGGCCTGCCTGAGCCTTTCTTAACAGAGTTACCGCACCCCTGGGCACTCAGGCAGGGAAGGAACAGGGGTGGGTTTTAGTCAGTAAGAGTCTGACACACCCTCTTGCTCCACCCAGAGAGGGAGATGTCATGGGATGATTTCCCACCCAGCCAAAAAAAAAAAGGCCTGCCTGAGCTTAGATTGAGTCAGAAAAAAACATTGATCGTTACATTATGCTCCAGAATAGGGATCTGGTCCATAACATACAGGTGTCTTGACCTATTACATCACAAGCTACTATTACAAGCTACTACTCTTCTGTAAAAATGAACTGCCAAGAATATATTGAATCATCAAATCAAATAAACATGAAATGGCCTAGTGTTTGCTGTCCGCCAGACACGCAAGAGGTTAAAACGTGTCATACATATGAAACCAAATCGTACCAAACATTAGTTGCAGTGAGCTTCAGTGCAAAATGTACGCAGCAACTGACAATTCCCATATTTTAAGTTTAAACTATTTGCCAGACTTTTGAACATTGGATGACACTGTACCCATAACAACAATAATTGTATTAGTCTTCTAAAAGGTGGTATCGGATGATCGCAAAATTGACATCTCAACGGCTTTTGAATAACAGAAAGCGACACCGTGGAAGAATCAGGTGAAGATGGTGACTCAACCAAACTGCTCTGAGAGGGGATAGGCCACAATAGTAATCAGCCGGAGCAGAAAGAGTGGAGGGAAGCCTTTGCCCAAAAGTGGGACGGGCAGATATAATATAGTTTTAGAAGGCTCACATTTTGCAGACCTCACAGACGTATAATACATAAACACTTATGAAGGTCAACACTTATCACCACACATTACGTACTTATCACCACCTACAGCTGTGTGCAATATTCACATGAGCAGATCGATCACAGCAACTCATTACAAACGACAGTTCATTTCCTAAGAACATTAACATCGCTTTCACCCACACTCGCTTTAATTTAGACTAGGGTTTCTAAGAACAAAATAATGGAAACAGCTCTAGTATCTATGAAATCAATCATAGTTCAGTTGTCTCAATCAAGTCTTTATGTCTTTCACTAACGATATTGGTAGCGCCTAGAACATCACCTGCTGTCACGATTTTAATTGTTAAAACTGCCTATCGTATCTTCAAGATTATGAATTAGGTACCTATCTAAATGATTATGGACCACCTTTTGTGATTTTACTGATAAGGTACGAGTATAATTACATATAGCATTGGTAAATGCTGCCTAAGCTGACGGTTTTGGACATTGGAAATAGACATACAGTGTATAAGAGCAGAAATATCGTCATGACCTTCCAACAATGCACCTAAGAAATGAGGTTGGTTTGAAACAACAAACTGTCCTCTAGATAAAGCGAAAGCACATGCATTTGGGGACATAATAATGTTACTTGAAAAGTAGAACAGTGGTCTTATTCATAGCCCAGACAAAACGGCAAGCGTACCGGCAGATAATATATTCAGTTGCATGATATATGGAGTCTCAGTATTCATAAATTTTGCATCAACCGAATCAATTAGTGGTACATAAGTTCGCATGTTATCTGTAAAACTCAATAACTCTGTCACACAAATGGGATTTTTATTGTTATTATAAATTAACGCGAAACTCGCGAGACATGTCTTCAAAACGAGATAAAATTCTATACTTAGGTTGTAGTAAACAATAATATTTAATAAGTCTGTTCTGTGAATGAGCATTTTGATAACATGGACGAATAACAAGAGTTTTTGATTTTTAAAGACCAGAGAAAAAATAATGAGAAGGGTAATGTCCCATTGCCAGATATTGTGCCAGTACTAGATGATGCGGATAATAGTGTTCAAAACAGTGAGGCAATTAACCGAGTTTACACAAAATTAATACATTTTGGACGCTGTTACTCATGGACTAATTTACACTACTGTCAAAAATCTAGATCGGAATAATTGCCGTAGCCATAACGAAAAACTAGACCACATCACAATAAGAGACTAAATAGCATAATCCCTAGTTAACACAAAATAAGTATTGGTATTGCAATAGGTCTTAAGTTTAAGAAGCAATTTGAAAAACCCGTTTTGTAATAGCCAAAGATAATAACTATTGCGGTAAACTTAACTGGAAAGGTTAATTAAAATTGGTTTTAGTGCATAAAATGCAGTTAGAGTCGTTAATAAATACGCAGTGGGAACCAAAGGACGGGCGTCATCGCAGAAGGAGGCCAAGATAACCCTGATGACTAGGAGAAGAAGTTACAGAATATTGTCGGAGAAGGTAAACACACCGGGAAGAGTGAAAAACTGTGAGTGGTCAAAAAAGCGGTCTTAAAATAAAGACAGACATATAGTCAGATAGATATTTAGTTAAGATGCAACTGGGCACTATCTCAATGCTATGTTTTGTAATACATGTAAGGATTGAAGACGAAGACGAATTTAATTAGCATAATGTACCCATCTGTCTACATTTATGTGTCTCATGCGGTAAAATTTCCTAATCATTACATTTGCTAAGACCTGAAATGTAAATTGAGCCGTTGAATAATACTGGGTATTGAAACTCTCTTGTACTCGTATTTCGGTTTTTATTTATGATGGGTCCAAATGAGTACCAAGGATTGGAAAAGAATTGTTTGTCGTCGGATGGAGATATTGGAAGACGAAATTTTTTGGCTTCGCGGGGAGAACGTCGAGGAGGAGCGTACGGGCAGTGGCCCAAGAAAAGGGAGGCCTATGCAGCAGTTGGAATAGTCAGGCTTTCTTGATGGCATCGTTTTTGATAATATAATACAGGGTACCTAAGTATCAAGAAAGTAATAGTATATTTCGAAAAGAAGGTTTAAACTTCCCATAGGTACTAATATTGATCAGCTATGATATTTTTTTTATATTATTGTATATGGGTTTCCAAGCAAAGTTTGGCATTTCCCTAGGCATAAACGACATCTAAAATATAACCCTGCATTTTCATTACATCCCATCCTACCTATCGTAAATAATCGAAAAGGATGACATAGAAATCGTTTCTACGTTCAAATGGGTATTTTTTTAGCTTAGAAGGGTTATGGTTGTCCAGAGCGTGGTCCTGCAAGAGGTGGTCAATTTCTAATTTTAAAACACCGCCACAGACATTTTAAGTGTTTTAGCCTTTTAGCCTTCAATTCAAATACAATAGGTACCAACTTTCTCTAACTGCCTGAATAGCAAAAGCAAATATTTAAAGCTGCCGCTGAATAGTTACGAAAAGAGAAACTTTTCGTTGTAAATGAGAAAGGTTAAATTAAAGATTAGTAACTGGTATAAGGATTAAATGTTACTGCAGTTTCCTTGTGTTAGAACCATATAAAGAAATCTATTCTAGATCCGCGTACTTAGTCTCTATATGCTTTTTCCATAGATTTGCAAATTCTTTCTTTTTTTCTTTACAAAACCCTTGCTCCACACTACGAATTACTCCTGTATCGTGGGTGCATTCACAAACATTGAAACTCACATACACAAGACACCCAGACTGTCCCAGACCCGGAACACTATCACATATGTATGATCTATACAAATATTTGTTCCGTGCGGGAATCGAACAGCGATACGCAGCGCAGCAGCCACTGCGCCAACCGTGTCGTCAAATCATACTGTGTCGTCAGATTGATTGATTGCTTTACCTGGAGGCCTAATTAATATGTAATTAGGCCTCCGGTTGGGAATGTGATGATTTGTAATACAAGCATTTTTATACCTAAATCAGACATCGAACTCCTCACTTATTCTAGTATTTATTACTATATCTCCTTTAAGTCTTTGTTGTGAGCCGTTTGTTTGTCTTTTTTGTCTATTTCGAGGGCCTGGCGTATATACCGAGGTACAGGACTCATCCTAGTTCGGCTACAGATGCCTACCAGGTTGTCAAATCTTAAGTACTAAAATCGTAGCAAAAAACGGCCGTTTCTGACACTTTTGCCTACTACTTTGGATACGAAACATTTTGAGACCTGTTTTAACAACGTAAAAATTCTTTATCCTCTTTGTAACAAACGTGAAGTTGGATTTTTTAATATTTATTTTCTGTGCTACGCTACGATTTTTTATTCAATGAGGGCGCCACTGGACCGTGAGAAGGGCCTTAAGTTGAATTCCATTCCGAAAAAATGTACAGAATTTGTAACATTATTGATTCGTGTAGTACGACAAATTGAGTCGCCATGTTTGTGACACAACACTAGAACTCAGTCTTAAGAAACCTAAAGACTGCAGTTCCCGCAAAATTGTAGGTGCATTACATGAGGAAAAAATACCTGGTAAACTTGAGTACCTGTCTGACTGGGTAGGTGCCGGTATAAAAAGGTGGAATAACCACCTGTCAAGTCATCTAGGGTACATAACCTAGCTTGTACTACAGACTGTACTCATGTCTTACTAGACATGAGTCCAATGTTGCCACATTGGTCATAAATACAAAATGTTGTGACGAAATTCGTGAGAAAATGTATTGTCTTCAAGCCCCTATAGCCGATGATGGTAGGCAGTCACATGATTCATAATTTTATTGCCAAAGTCGTGATCGTGACATGCTGTAACGATTAAAGTGTTAATGATTTCATCGTCATCGAGATAGGCAAACCGACTACAACCAGACGTTGGTTGTTAGGAAGCTAGAATTTAGGTTTATGCCACCGAATTCACTAATAAGAACTTTTTGGTTTGGATACACAGGGCTATTTTCCTCCAAAAAAAAAATTGAGTAAACCTTAACATAACTTAGATTTAACTTGAATATCTTAGGATAGGACTCTGCTGATGCCGTAGTCAATTAGCACGTTAGCATAGTTCACAAAGTTAGTCATACCTCATTGCTTAATTACGATGCACACAGCCAAATCACCTACCTATCGTAAACTTGATCAAGTTTCATTCAAATGACGTCACATCAAAACAGCTGTTAGTTGACACAACACTACCGAAAAGTCATAACAAGCCGAATGTTTCTCTTTTAGAGTTCAACAATTTAATTTAGCCTCTTAATAGGTGATTATTTTGCAATTTACTTACGACAACATCCAATGTGGAGGTAGACGACATATCGATTGTGAAAATTCCCTCGCCACTCGGCGCTGGTACCACTTTAGCGCCACGTTTTGGCACTTTGAAGCACCCCACTAGTTTAAAAGTACGCACCATTATCACTTTCTGCACAAAACACACTTTTTAATTCAAAAACGGTTGTGTTTACACTTCGAATAAATCAAATATGGCGGCAAAACGCGGTGGCCGTGCGAACGCTTCGCGCATGCGCGGTTGAATGACAGTTTGGGTCATTATGGCGCGAAGCCGGTGCGGCCAGGTAGATTTTTGTCTATTTGATGGTCAGTGATAAACCTTTTTGCATTGTTTGTGAGCTGTTGAGTTCGAGTAGAAAAGAGATGTTAAGAACCTGTTTTTTTAATTCCCACGCTGCTGATGCTTTGTGAAACCATTATGAACAGGCATGGTTTTTTTTGGCTATTTTTAATAGAATGATTAAACGATAAATTACGATTATCTCATCTTGCATAATTTCATTACGTATTAATTCGATTTATTTATATTGCTTTGTATTTATTTTAGATGGATAGCCAGAACCGATAGCTGACGTTTATTTTCAAGAACCCAGAAATCTGTATTTAGTCTTTAGGGAAATATAAGACCGAAGATCTCAGCAATGTTTAGATCGTTTTCAAAATATGGAGTAGGTATAATTTATTTGTTATTTAGCTTTCCTAATTCTTGATAACTCAAAAATTAAAGTAAAGAAATCCATTTATGAACATTGAGTAAATGCTCTGCTGTCAACATCTTCCTGCCCTTATCATAATTATGTTACTTGGGGTCGGCGCAACACGTTTTTTTCTTCCATTCTGTCCTGTCAGCCTTCACGCTATCACTAACTCTCTTTTCTTTCATATCGCTCCTCACACAATCCATCCATAATTTCTTTGGCCTCCCTCTCCCTCTCCATCCATCCACATTTATAGTCATAACTCTTTTAGTTAAATGACTTACATGTGTTTCATTCCTCCTCTTCACACGACCATACCATGATAAGCGGTTCCCTTTCCACTTTTCGGTGACTGGCGCCACTTTTAAACTACCTCTAATGTCCTCATTTCTCACTTTATCCATTCTCGTTACTCCACACATCCATCTCAACATTCTCATCTCCGCCACATGCAATCTTTTTTCATCCGTCTTTTTCACAGCCCAACATTCTGATCCATACAGTACAACAGGTCTAATCACGGACTTATAGATTTTCCCCTTTAACTTAAGGGGCATCCGTCCGTCGCAAGTTGTTCCAGTGACCTGTCGCCATCCTGAGTTGATCCTGTGCGTTACGTCTCGGTCTATATCGCCATCCCCCTGAACAAGTGAATGCTCTGCTGTGTTTTTGTTATTAATAAACAAAAAGAAGAGAAAGCAGGTAAACCAATTGACATCACACTTTGTTTATCCCCTAAACACGTTGTGTTAACTGGTAACACAGTTAATAGTCGCGTGCAAGTCTAGCCATTTGCATATAAATCTCGGTGTTACCAAGTGAAAGTAGTCGTTTGCAAGAACATTGATCGCAAGTAGGTACCGGTGAATGAATCATAGAGGAAACAATGAACTGGTAGTTCCACAGAGCACAGAGAAGCCGGCGGTTACTGCTGGCACCCACGATACAGGAATAATTCGTAGTGGGGAAAGGTAAAAAAAAAAAAAAACATACAAACCAATTATATATATAACAAATCTATCTATCTATTTTTTTATTTATTATTACTATTATTTCATTTGTGTGAGAGGTACAAATAAATGTTTTTCTTTCTTTATTTCTTTCAATTGTGTCAACTGTCAGTGAGTGTTGCCGTTTACTAAAAGAAATTGACGGCCCGTGACAATTAACTGCTAAAACCTGTGCTCCGCGAATTTTTGGGCAAACAATATTTAATAAACCGTTATTTAATAAAAATGTATGAACTGTGTGTGTGTGTGTATTGATAAACTGTTATGCTAGCGATAAGAAGAAAAAGTTCAAACGCACTTTCCACTGGCACTATTATTATTAGTAACTGGCTTCTGCTAACAGCTTCGCCCTCGTGGAATTAGACTTCTCCCTCTATAAATTAAAGCCTATGTGCTATTCCGGACTATAATCTATCTCTGTACTAAATTTCATCCAGATTAGTTCAGCCGTTCTGGCGTCATGGAGTAACACCATCCAAACTCTCGCATTTATAATATTATATTAAAGCTTCTCCCGCGTGGAATTAGACTTCCCCCACCATAAATTACAGCCTATGATCCAGACTATATATCTATCTCTGCGCCGAATTTCACCCAGATGTGTTCAGTCATTCTGGCGTGATTGAGTATAAGAAACATCCATCCATTCAAATTAGGATAGTAAAAAAAAAAAAAGTATGACGTCTTTAGTGCGGCGCTAGTCTCTGGTGCGGCGATTCCTTACTCTGTGGGTTGTTCAATACTCAGAAATGGAGGGAATAGAAGTAGCTAAACAGCAAAAGGGTGTGAGATAACTTGGTTGATTTTTGGTTTCGCTGATTGAAATACGACTGTGGAGTCGTAGAGCGACCATCTTCGGGAATGATGGCAATCTTAGCCAGAGTTCGTGGGTTATGCCTACGGGTCGCGGATAAATTCAGAACAGAGTTACCGCGCCTCTGGGCACTCAGGCAAGGAAGGAACAGGGGCGGGTTTTAGTCAGTAAGAGTCTTACACGCCCTCCCGCTTATTCAGTCATAGGATGATTTCCATAGGAAATTCGTTCTAATTTCCACAAGCTCCGTGTAATAGACAACTCCAGACGTGGGCTGTAGGAAAAGGCCGAAGAAACGATGGTCGGACCGTGTGAAAGAGGATATGGGTAAAAAGGGGGTGACTACAGAGATGACGGCTAATAGAGGAGTATGGAAGAAAAAGACATGTTGCGCCGACCCCAAATTAATTGGGATAAGGGCAAGAGAATTAATGACGAGTTTGCCAAAGAGTACACTCCTATAGGATATGATGTGCGGATTGTTCGTATTCGCAATCAGGTGTTGAACATTGGCATAGTTTCAGCCTTTTTTTTGTGGGGATGTGAAATCATCCAATGACATCTCCCGCTCTGGGTGGAGCGTGAGAGGGCGTGTTAGACGTTCGTAAGTGTTTCTTCAGTTGCCTGAGTACCCAGTAGGGCGGTAACTCTGTTTCGAATTTATCCACGACTCCTGGGCAGACGAACAAACCCTTAAGGTAAATTTCTAATTCGGTAATTATTCTTGATAGGCACGCGTTTAACCCAGTGGTTAAACGCGTGCCTATCAAGAATAATAAAAAAAAAATCTGACTGACCTGCAAATTGCAAAAAACGTAAGAAAATTTGAATTTCGCGGGCTACCCTGGAGCTTCCACCTTAAGGTTACAGTTCGTATAGCTGGCTAAGCCACCCACAAATACAAAGTGTATCGCTTGCTATCAGGAAGTCAATACAGCTATGTGAATATAGAGCAGCGCTGTACCAGGTATCCCGACATTTTTGTCGGGAGCGGGGGCTCTTTATTGAGTCGAATCCAAAGATCGACTGACTCGCTTACCGAGATCACGCTTTTTTATAGGACGATGCTCCCACCTTGCAACTCTACTGCTGTCAAAGTTGGCTTTTTATATCTTCGACGGTGATGTGGTGGAGTGGTTTAAAAGCTACCTTACCGTCAGGTTTTAATATGTAGAGATGCATAGGGAAGACGGGTCAACGGTGTTACCCCCTACAAGTGTCAAGGGGTGTCCCTCAGGGGTCGATTCTGGGGCCTTTGTTGTATTTATATCTTACTAGCTGCGCCCCGCTGTTTTACCCGCGTGAACCGGTATAAAAATAGCCTATGTGTTAATCCAGGGTATAAGCTATCTACATACCAAATTTCACCCAAATCGGTCCAGCTGTTTGAGCGTGAAGAAGTAACAAACACACACACTCGCAAACTTTCGCCTTTATAATATTAGTGTGATACAGTGCGCATATCATAATGACCTTTGTTAATGGTGGGCTGAAATCCACGACCAAAGAGAATTAACGTTACCACTGCCCAGTAGCATAAAATATATTTGAAAGAACCTTAAAGGCAAAAGGTACACACACGCATCAGTCGCGTTGCCATCAAGTTCCCGATCAGTCTCATCACTACATATTATAAAATACATTCCCCTGCCGCGTCTGTTTGTCTGTCTATCTGTCTGTTTGATAATTGATAGACCACTATCTCACCTGATGGTAAGCGATGATGTGGTCGAACTTAAAAAACTGCAGTATTCATGTTTTTTTTCATGCTGTTTTCACCAATATACAGACTGATTCAAGAGGAAGGTTTAGGTGTATAATTTGTAGCCGTGTGAAGCTGGGGCGGTTTGCTAATCAAAAATTTATTCATGACGGTTCAGTATCTGATGTATGAACCTTTATCTCGATTGAATCAAACTAATTAAAACGATACCACCATTAGCAGACACCTTTTTAAAACCGGTTAAGCTCGAGAATGCAATAACATTGCGAAATACCATCGATCTAAAATTAACAAACGTCCTTCTGAGAACCGGCATAATATCAATGAATGACTCATCGGAGCCGTTTTCCTGTGTAATAAAATAAAGCCTTCGTTTTTTTAGTAGTTCGTTGAAAATTCTCTCACGATTTCATAGAGAACCACAAAATGTTGTAATTTTGCTGATTACATCTGTATTCTTTAGTCATTTATTTTGTTCCGACGTTTATTTTATTTTATCGTAGTCTCTGTTTTAGGTATTTGGATTTTTGTCTTTGGTTTTTACCAATTAAGTTTTTTGAGAAACTAGCGGATCGCCCGCGTGGAACTATGATCTACTTCCCCCATAATAAATTATAACCTTCTAGCTTCAGCGGCAGCTTCAAATAAATATGTACATTTTTTTTTTTTTACTAGTAGTTTGCTTATTCTAAACTTAATGTCGGAGCTGTTATTTACGAGCAGCTCTCGTCCCCGTGTACCATGTTCGCAGCGTGAACACTTAAGGTACACAAAAGTACTAGCATTTGGGGCCAACCTGTATTTCAGCCCTCAACGCCGAATCCCCCTGAGTTACAAATTAAGTATTTTAATGATTAAAAAAAACTTTTTTACAAAAAAGTAGAACCGACTTCCAAATAAAGTGCAAAATAACTTTAATTTCGGAAGTCGGTGTTCCTGTTTTGTGTCTTCGTTTTTGACACCAACTTCCGAAATTAAAGTTATTTTGCACTTTTTTTGGAAGTTGGTTCTACTTTTTTGTAAAAAAGTTTTTTATTTTTCCCTTTTTAGTTGTGGTTCCCCATTAAATTGTGTTAACAATTCATAGACATACGATCGCAGCAATCGCGGTTGATTTGCTGTCAATTTTTGAAGAGTTCCGTTGTCTGTCTCCGAAACCCATCATCAGATCTTTTTGAAATTTAAATGGCACCATTTCGGAATAGACCCCTTTCGATAAAAAAAGAATTTTGCAAATCCGTCAATATATGACGGAGTTATGCCCGAACATACATAAAAAAAAAATAAAAAAAAAAAAACAAAAAAAAAATACAAACATCCGAATTGATAACCTCCTCCTTTTTCGAAGTCGGTTAAAAAGGTAACATTATAGGTGTCTGACCAGCCCTCTCTTACCCGGGCCTGCGAACGGCAACCCGGGCCTGCGGACGGCGAGTAGTGGGTAACTCGCCGTCCGATCAGCACCAGGCCCGAGAGTCGACGGCGCGTAGTGTTCCACGCGCGCCTCAAAGAGTTGTCAGCAAAGGACGGGGCCTGCCACGGCCATTGCCTGCCCGGGGGTTGAGGATAAATTCGAAAGAGCTACCTCGCCCCTGGGCGCGTAGGGCAGGTAGGAACAGGGGTGGGTTTTAGTCAGTAAGAGTCTGACACGCCCTTCCGCTCCACCCTAGAGCGGAAGAAGTCATAGGATGATTTCCCACCCCCCAAAAAAATAAAAAAACCAGCCCTTTCTTTGTGTGAGATGGAGTAATTAGTACTTCCTCCGTTATAAGCTTTCAACCTCTTTTTCACCTCCTTAAGAGGGAACAGTGGCTGCGATTCTCCATACAAATGTATTCCCCTTTTGTCTTCCTGAATAATGCCTCTAGAGCAATCTTTTTTTTTTTCATAAAGTCAAGGTCTGCTGTAGACACGTCCCTGTTATTTCCTTTTTTTCAGCAACAAAAATTCAACCGACAAAAAGAACTAAAAAGCAAAAAATAAATAAACCTTTTAAGTCTTGAGTATTAAGCTTATTTACCTACATAAAATATCAAAATTTATATAAACTAATTTTGAGTCGGCGCCAAACAACAATCTGATTATTAAATATCTAAATTTTATATGTACGTAGAAATGAAGAAGGCTAGATGTAGGTAATTAATAGTTTTATTTTATGATTTTTGTAACTCGCATCATCTTTTAATACTCCGAGGCTAATTTCTAATCCTTCATCATTCCTCTTGGCACTGAGCTGATGATGTAACCATCCTTCCATGAAGTTCCCAGGATATTGACCAGTTGAGGTTACCTCCAATATTCTAAAGACGTCTTTTCTTCAAAGCATATTAAGTGGTATCTGTTACTAAAACCAGTTTTTTATATCTGACTCCTATTGTTTAGGAAAGGTATGGTTTCCATTATCAGCTAAGTTTCATGATGTGATGATTCCTAAATGCGAATACCTGATTAAGTTATGAAAAGTAAACAGAAACAATATTCGTGTCCAATTTTCGAGGTTTTCTCTCAATTTTATCAGGATTCCATGATCAGATCCTGATGTCCTTGACATAGGACCACCCTTGAGGTATACCCTATCTAACAAAAAAATAATCATCAAGATTGGTTCATAAATGACGGAGTGAGAGCTGAACATATACAAAAAAAAAAATATATATATATATACGGTCGAATTGAGAACCTCCTCCTTTTTTTTCGTCGGTTAAAAAATGGCCAATTTTTACCGCCGTGACTAGAGGACTACCAGACAGATTTGAATAGTTTTAATTAATTTGAATAGGCTGTGGGTTGATATATCAGTCAGTCAGTGAGGACTTTGAATTTTATATTTACAGGCAGACAGATGTGCTATTCCAGACTATAATCTATCTCTGTACCATTTCATCCAGATCCGTTCAACCGTTCTGGCGTGATTGAGTAACAAACATAAATATATCAAAACTTTCGTATTTTTTTTATCTATACCTTTATATAAAAATCAATTGCCGAATGTATGTAAGCTCATCACTTCAGAACGGCGACACCTATTTGGCTAATTCTTTTTTTTTGTGTTGGTAATTGTCAGGACCCCGTGCGAAGCCGGGGTGGTTCGCTAGTTTATATTATTAGTAGGATAGGATAGGACTAGTAGGATGATGTAGGTGGTGGACATCCCACCTTCATCTGATGTGAGTGGGATCAACCCAAAATGTAGGATGATGTGGGTGGGACAAAACATTTTGGGAACACATTAATTGTGCGTACAGTTAAGGAGTTGAATTCCCTGCCAGAGTCTGTTTTCCTGATAGCTACAACCTGGTAGTGCAAGTCAAGAGTGAATAGGTTACTTTTAGGCAAGCGTGCTGAGATGAGAAGTTAGAACTGAAACAGATTTTCAAATATTAACATTTTATTAGTGGGTACTTTTTGCAAAATTATAACATTACAAGACTTAAAAATATATCGGAAATTATAAACAAAAAAGTGATGAAAAAGATCAGATTTGCATCTGGATGTTGAACATTTTTAAAGTTTCCAAATAGACATTCCATTTGTCCTCTTTTAATTTTGAACTACCGTCATAACATTACATAGGTACATAACGAAGTAGTAAGGTATAAAGTGGCAACCGCGTATCGGAAGACGCAGGCCTCCCACAAGGTAGACCGATGACCTGCTGGTGTATTCGCTAACTGAGTTGACATGAATTTGATAGGCACTATGCAGTACATTGCTGCTTTGACGTATAGGAAAACAAAAATGTACTACGTAGTGCCTATTATAATCGATGTGCACCGAGCAAAGCAGCAATGTACTGCAAAGTCATCTTCCTGCCCTTATCCCATGTTACTTGGGGTCGGCGCAACACGTTTTTTTCTTTCATTCTGTCCTGGCAGCCGTCACGCTATCACTAATTCCTTTTTTTCATATCACTCCTCACACAATCAATCCATCCATCTTTTCTTTGGCCTCCCTCTCTCTCTCTATCCACATTTATATTCATAACTCTTTTAGTTACATGTGTTTCATCCGTTCTATTCACATGACCATACCAAGATAAGCGGTTCCCTTTCAACTTTTCTGTGACTGGCGCCACTTTTAAAGTATTTCTAATGTACTCATTTCTCACTTTATCCATTCTCGTTACTCCACACATCCATCTCAACATTCTCATCTCCGCCACGTGCAATTTTTTCATCCGTCTTTTTCACAGCCCAACATTCTGATCCATACAGTACGACAGGTCTTATCACAGACTTCTAGATTTTCCCCTTTAACTTGAGGGGCATTCGTACTGCAAAGTGCCTATCAAATTAATGTCAACTGAGTTAATATACCTGCTGGTGAGGGTCGCGGGTAGCCGATGGCTGCGAGACGCACAGGACCGGTCGTTGTTGCCACACTTGGAGGAGACCTATGTCCAGTAGTGGACGTCTTTCGACTGAAATGATGATGATGACATACATAATCGTCGCTAGAAGTTAAATTGCGTTAACAAAGTAAAAAAAAATTAAAACATTCGAATAGCCTCTATCCTCGCGAAAAGCTTGATCTTCATTTTGATCACAGCGAGAATCCAGTCTGCTGGAAGCGCCACAAAGCGCATGTCGTGTTCCGTGTGGTGGCCTTCAATCCTGAACCACATCTGTAAGAGGAAAAAACTTTACGGTCGCACCAATGTTAAACAAAAAAAAAATGTCTTCATAATATCTAATATATTATAAAAAAACTCGTGTCACCGTGTTTGTGGTTGCACTCCTCCGAAACGGCTGGACCGACTTTAATGTTTTTTTTTTTTTTGTATATATGGTAGGTACGAGAATAGGTCGTAAAGTGTTTTTCACCCCCTGCTACTCCCACCCCCCATTTATTAATTACAGAACAACGTTTGCTGGGTCAGTTAGTTACATACATGCAGGTAGTTACAAGCTTCTGCCGGCGGCTACGCCCTCCGTGCCCTGGTTCAGGCCATGGTACGGAGCGAGAGGGAATGGGAGGCCGTCTCCTCCTTCTGCGAAGCAGTAATGCTCGCGAAGAGGGAGGCGGCACACGTTAGGGAGGCTCAGCAACGGCCGAGTCGCCCTAGCGCCCCCAGCCGCGACCGCCGCAGGAGACGCCAGGGGCCGCGAGACGATCTCCGGCCACCGTAGACCCGGGCCTGCGGACGGCGAGTAGTGGGTAACTCCGATCAGCACCAGGCCCGAGAGTCGACGGCGCGTAGTGTTCCACGCGCGCCTCAAAGAGTTGTCAGCCAAGGGAAGGGGCCTGCCACGGCCGGTGCCTGCCCGGGGGTGGAGGATAAATTCGAAAGAGTTACCTCGCCCCCGGGCACTCGAGGCAGGGAGGAACAGGGGTGGGTTTTAGTCAGTAAGAGTCTGACACACCCTTCCGCTCCACCCTAGAGCGGAAGAAGTCATTGGATGATTTCCCACCCCCCAAAAAAAAAAAAAAAAAAAAAACGCCCTCGTGTAATTAGTTTTTCCCCAATTATAAATTATGTTTATTAGCTCATTTGCTATTCCATACTATAATCTATCTCTACGCCAAATTTCATCTAAATCAATTCAGCTGTTCTAACGTGATTGAGTAACAAATATCCATCATCCAAACTTTCGCAATTCATAATATTAGTACGAGTAAGATAGGATTACAAAATTGTTGATTTTACTAGAAAAACTCTTTTGTTTGAATCTTGCGTAACCATTTCAGTTCTAGAACAAAGAAATAAAGTGGAAATATGTGACTGTAAAACATTAATGTATTGCATTTATTACGTCAGATCATACTGTTTGTTAAAGCGCTATTAATTGCCAATGACTGAGTAGTTAGCTTACACGTTCTATGCTTTTTTTTTTTTTGTGGGGGTGGGATATCATCCAATGACTTCTCCCACTCTGGGTGTAGCGAATTAGATCAGAATTTATCCGCTACCCCTAGGCATGCAGGCACCGGCCACGAACGGCCCCGTCAATGGTGGCTGACAATCATCTCTTTGAGGCGCGCGTGTAACACGCGCCGTTGACGCACGGGCCTGGTGCTGATCGGACGGCCAGCTACCCACTGCTCGCCGTCCGCAGGCCCGAGTCTACGGTGGCCGGAGATCGTCTCGCGACGTCCTACGCCTAGTGCTCCCAGTACCTCTCCTGCAGTGGTAGCGGCCGGGGCCGTGAGGGTTCGTCGAGCTTCCCTCACGCTTCCCGCCTCCGCCTTCGCCAGCCTAATTGCTTCGCAGAAGGCGGAGGCTGCTTCCCATTCCCTCTCGCTCCGTACCATGGCCTGAACCAGCGCGAGAGGTCGCCGCCACCTATCGCATCCACGAGGACACGGCGGTGCTCCGCCCAAGCGGGGCAGACCTCCACCGTATGCTCCACCGTGTCCTCTGGACGATCCGCGCAGTGGTAACACCCGGGCGTTTCCTCCCGCCTGATCTGATGCAGGAACCTCCGGAAATAACCGTGTCCGGTGAGGACCTGCGTCAAGCGGAAGGTGAAGACGCCGTGATGCCGTGACTACCTGTAGTAAGCAAAAGTGTCAAAAACGGCCGTTTTTGATGCTTTGACTTACTACTTTGGATACGGAACACTGAGTCCTGTTTCAACAACGTAAAAATACCTTAAGCTCTTTGTAACAAACGCAACATTGGATTTTTTAATCTTTATTTTCTACGCTTTGCTACGATTTTTTATTCAATGACGGCGCCACTTGGCCGCTATATACGCCTTAAAATGGTGAATGTTTCATAAAAATACGCTTTTTAGTTTTTGCATGATTCTCAATTTTTATACGCGTTAGACATAACTTTAGAAATTAATTACACTATGATATAAAAATATGATTTCAAATATTCACATATCAAATTACGACAGAAATTGTTTAGAGTAACATATATTTTTTTTAAAGAAATAAGACTGATTGTTACGATGATGTTGAATTAAAAAACATTAGAAGTCGTATAACTGCGCCTTAAACAATATTACAAGTAGCGGCACGTAAGTCTAGCGCTGAACGATAATTGCTGCGCGTGGGTGGGTGGCGCGGGTGGCGCGCGGGGAACAGAATGCGACTGGAGAGCCAATCGGCGCTACGCACGCTCGCCCTTCATCCCGCTAGCCCCCTCAGGTACCTTAATTTTTACTTCTGCGCAATAATGGTCAGCGCTAAAGTTTCGTGCCACTACTTGTATTGTAAGAAATAAATAATATTAGGTTTCAGGTGTGGTTTTAGTTAGGTAGGTACCTACAGCATACATACGTACATTACCCGCTATTATTTCCCTAATTAGGGGTAATGTACACTGTAACTATACCTATTGCGGAAACCCGTTGCCAATTAATTTAGTAGGCAAATAATTGTTTTATTAATATATACCGTTTTTTATACTATTACGTGACTTTGAACACGAGTTGAAAATCCATTGAACTGTAACTCATCTACCTAGCCTTTTCGCGACTGCCTATTTGGACCTCCAAAACCCAGTTACGGGTAATACGATACCCCTTGGTAAGACTGGTTGTCAGACTTTCGGGCTTCTGACGACCCGTAACGACTGTCAAAGATCCACGATTAACAGTCGGAACCAACGGCTTAACGTGCTTTCCGAGGCACGGAGGAGTCTCGGTATGTAAAGATGGTCACCCATCCATGGACCAACTCGGGCAAGCGTAGCTGTAACCTGTTGGTTCGACCCGTGCGGCTGTTATTACTTTTGCCACGAGCTCGCTTATGCACAATTATTGTTTTGACACATTTCATGTAGGACATGACGGATTCGTAAGGCCCAAATATCTCCTTTTGCTTTACTTTCTAAGATGTTACAGTTCGTTCAAACGGAGCCCTATTGCTGTCACTCACGTGTCCGTCTGTCCGTCTCTCGTCTGTCACACAGGTTTTACAGCCAAATGGTTGGAGCTACACAGTCTTCAAACTTTAACAGTATAAACATCAACCCAAAGCCATACAAATTGTCAAAAAATATTTTGAAATGTTTTTAAGATTTTCAAGTAATTCACTTGGACAGTTCAGTGCGTTTGCGCACAAATTCTACATCCCTATATATTTATGTTTGCATCATCATCATTATTTCAGCCAAGACGTCCACTGCTAGACATAGGCCTCCCCCAAGTGTCGCCACAACGGCCGGTTCTGTTCTTTTGGCATCCATCGGCTACCCGCGACCCTCATCAGGTCAATGGTCCACCTTGTGGGAGGCCTTCCAACGCTGCGACTTCCGGTACGCGGTCCCCACTCCAGAACGTTTCAGCCCCAGCAACCGTCCGCTCTGCGAGCAATGTGCCCAGCCCACTGCCACTTCAGTTTGGAGATTCTTCGGGCTATGTCGGTAACCTTGGTTCTCTTGCGGATATCATCATTCCTGATTCGATCACGCAAGGAAACGCTGAGCATAGCCCTTTGGGTGAGTTTAAGCCTTCTGATGAGGCCCATTGTGAGCCACCACGTTTCGGTTCCATAAGTCATCTCTGGCAACACGCACTGGTAATAGACTTACGTCTTGAGACACTGTGAAATGTGGGACGAGAAGATACCGTGCAGCTTCCCGAACACCGCCCAGCCGAGTTGGATTCGACGATTGACCTTTTTCTCGAAGTTAGCCTTACATAACTGGACCGTTTGTCCCAGGTAAACGTACTCGTCTACAACTTTGAGTGTAGAGTCTCCGACCTTGATAGGAGTGATCTTGGTTTTGTCCATGTTCATTTTAAGACCCACTCTTTTGGAAACTCTACTGAGATCATCGAGCATTGTACTGAGGTCCTCCATAGTCTCAGCCATGACCCTCCCCTCTCCATTTCAGAACCTTGGAGACATCCTCCATCGCGGCTGTGAACAGTTGCGGAGAAATCCTGCCTCACACCCGCGCTGCAGGAGGACAGGTTTCGAGGTCTGATCCTGAAGTCGGACTGACAGGGTGGCGATCTCGTACAAACACTTCAGCACCTCGATGTACCGATGCCACCGTTGGAGAGACTACAGTACAGCCCAAGTCTCGATCGAATCGAAGGGTTTCTAGCTGTCCACAAACGCTAAGCAAAGAGGCAGGTTGTACTCTTCGGTCTTCTGTATAACCTGCCTCAGCATATGTATGTGGTCTACGATGCTGAAGCCTTTTCGGAATCCGCCTTGCTCGGGAGGTTGGAAGTCATCAAACCTGCGCACGAGACGGTTCGTGATGACTCTGGAAAGCCGCGTATTCGCTAACTCAGTTAACATCGATATGATAGGCACTTTGTCGTACATTGCTGTTTTGACGTATAGGAAAACCGTAGTACCTATTATAATCGATCTCCACCGAGCAATGTACTGCATAGTGCCTATCAAATTGATGTCATCTGAGTTAGCGAATACACCTGCAGAAGTGCTAAGCGGTGGCAAGAGCAGTGCCCACCACCACGTGACTTTCTTGGGCCCTTGTAAATTAATTAAACACTAAACGTACGGCGATGCGCTTCCAGTACATGGTGGACACACCCCACCCATACGCACAAAATATTTTGGGAACGCCTTCATTTTGTGAATAGCTAAGGAGTGGAGTTCCCATTAAACAGTACAATTACTGTTTAATGGGAACTCCACTAGACACTACCCACCCACACTACCACTAGTCCACTAGTTAGTTAATACTAACTTTTACTGTCCGAGCCCTTCCACAAACCCATCATCAAAAAGGCACCTAATTAATTATTATGCTTTTCAAAGCCAAAAAAATAAGTACTTAATTATTATGCCTTTTAAAACCAAATAATTAGGTACCTAATTATTATAATGCCTTTCAAAAGCAAAGAATCAGGTACCTCATTATTATAATGTCTTTCAAAGCCAAAGAATTAGGTACCTAATTATTATAATGCCTTTCAAAACCAAAGGATTAGGTACCTAATTATTATAATTCCATCCAAAACCAAAGAATTAGGTGTCTAATTATTATAATGCCTTACAAAACCAAAGAATTAGGTACCTAATTATTATAATGCCTTTAAATACCAAAGGACTACGTACCTAGTACGAGACATAACTCAATGGTGACCAAGTATGTACTTAATGGAATTAATAAGTTTCTATGGGTATTATGCCTAACCTAACTTAATACAAAGGAGACTGTACACCTAAACTTGAAGAATATAATACTATCACCAGCATGATTAACTTAACCACAATATACAGGCTGGGTTTTAAGCAATGTATATGCAATGATGTGGTTTATAAACATCAATTGCAGTACCTACGTCATTATAGGCAGAATTTAAGGTAAGTACCTAGTAACTAGCAACTAACTGAACGAGTAAAAAGCACAAAGGGAAATAAAATAAAGAAACTCTCAAACCGCTAAGTCACCTATAGCAAATGTAAATAATAATAATAATTTATAATAATAATAATAATTTTGGTAAGCGGCTGGATCAAAGGCTTGATTCAGAAAGCTGTACTTCTGGACAGGGCTCGCATTGTCAGGCGGTTCCTCTCTCTGAAGCCCTGACCGCCGGTAGCTTGGACCCTGTTCCCGATACCGATGGGATACTATTTTTATATTTTAATTTTTTTATATTGAAATATTTAAAAATATTATTTAATATGTTTATACAAATGAATAAACGAAATAATAATTTATTTATTTTTAACAATAAATCAATGTTGCTCTGGGTCTTGTACTAGAAGATCCTGTGCCACGAGAGCCAATAAAAATGTGGTGATTAATACTGTTGAGACTCTTTCATCATGACAGAACCTCTTTAGAGCTAGGGGGCTATAGTTAGCGAGCAAAGCGAGTGAACGTAGGTATGCCACAGCTTTTTCGCTATTCTGGCTTGAGATTCATAAAAAATATTAAATCCCTTGTAGTTGTTGTAATCCCTTGTGGTTGTTGTGTCTTCTTTAAAAGAGAGCGAAATGTAGCTGTTTTCACTTTCAAATACGTCCATGCTTAGCAGCGTCACAGGTGTAATAGATAGAACTAGTTGAATCAAATCGCACAGGTGTAATGTACTCGTATACAGGGTGTAACGGAAAGGTGTGGTCATATTTTAAGAGCCGGTTCTGCCCATGGAAATGAACAACTTTCTCTAAGAAAAAATAGAAAATTCCCAAAAAAAAAAATTGGACTTTCCATACAAAGTTATCATCAGCTAATCAATATTTGTATGGGAGGTAAAAAAAAATTTTTAGAATTTCCTCGGATTTTCTTGACGAAAGTTGTTCTTAGCGATGGGCAGATGCAGTTCTTAAAATATGACCACACCTTTCCGTTACACCCTGTATGTGCGTTCGAATTGTTGAGGCGTTTTAAGTAATGGTAAGGTGTTTTATGTAATGCCTAGGCGTTATACATAATATTTAATATATTAGGCGTTGTACGAGTACATTACGACAACGGTATGCAAACAGTCGAGGCCGCATGTATAAAAACGAATACACAACATACCTTTTTTATGTGGTTGGGAAATCGTCCTATGACTTCTCCCGCTCTGGGTGGAGCGGGAGGGCGTGTTCCTTCCCTGCCTGAGTGCCCAGGGGCGCGATAACTCTGTTTTGAATTTATCCACGACCCCCTGGGCAGGCATCGGCCATGACGGGACCCGTCATTTATTGCTGACATCTCTTAGAGGCGCGCGTGGAACACTACGCGCCGTTGACTCTCGGCCTGCTGCTGATTGGACAGCAAGCTACCCACTACTCGCCACCCGCAGGCCCGCGCCTTCAGTGGCCGGAGATCGTCTCGCGACCCTCGATGCCCAGGGCATCTCCTGCGGCGGCTGCTGCTGGAGGCGTGAGGGCGACTCTGTTGAGTCTCCCTCACCCGCTCCACCTCCTCCTTCGTGAGCATTACTGCTTCGCAGAAGTAGGCGACTGCTTGCCATTCCCTCTCGCTCCGTACCATGGCCTGGACCAGGGCCGGGCGCGAGAGGTCGCTGCCGCCGATCGCCTCAACAATAAGTTCCGTTATCTGTCTCCGAAACTCATCCTCAGATCTATATGAAATTGAAATGTTTTCATTTCGGAATAAACTCCTTCGGAACAAAAACATACATTAAAAATATATATATAATATAGATATCCGAATTGATAACCTCCTCCTTTTTGAAGTCGGTTAAAAACCCGAAACTCTGACAACCGGAACTTAAGAGTTACAGTGCTACCTACCAAGTAACATGGTTTTGGCAGATCGGCTGTCAATCCATGTCAAATAGATACTGGTATTCAACTGCATCCAGTTGGGCTGAAAGCCGACCTCAACACAGTTTGACGGCACGGTTGGCGCAGTAGTTAACTACTGCGCCAACCACGCAGCGCAGCGCATCGCAGCGCAGCGCATCGCAGCGCAGCGCAGCGCAGCGCAGCGCTGCTTGTCGCGGGTTTATTCCCGCACGTAACAAATATTTGTAAGACCTACAGATTGTTGTTCCAGATGTGACTCTTGTGAGTGAGTTTATATGTTTGTGAACGCACCCACGATACAAGAGTAATTTCTAGTGTGGGCCAACAATTTTTTTTAATAAAAAAAAGTTTGGGATAAAGGTCTTTCAAGACGAATATACATATTTCGGGGCCCTAACACGCATTGTTACACACATTGGGCACACCCCGTTCTTTTGGCGGATTAACATGCTTGTCTTGAAGAGTGAAGAAGACCGATACTGTAGCTTGAGGAATGGGGTAGGAGACTGTCGGCTGGCTGAAGATAGCCTGCAATGGAAGTCGATGGATAATTATTCTTCTTAAAATGTTGCAAAAAATGTATTGTCTGCGGACAATGCAGGGTGCAAGAGAATTTCATCGTTAATTTTTATATACCAATTCTACCTATGGAAATTAAACATCTTTTTTGTAAGGAAGTCCGTCTAAAGTTGGCATAGGCCTCCCGCATGTGTCGCCACAATGACCGGTCCTGTGCGTCTCACATCCATCGAATTCCCGCGACCGTCACTGGGTCATCAGTCCACTTTATGGATGGCCTTCCAAGGCTATGTCTTCCAGTACGCCGTCGCCTCTTCGGAAACTTTCGGCCCCATCAACCATCTGTTCTGCGAGCAATGTACCCTGCCCATTACCACTGTCATAGCTGAGTACTCACCTCAAAATAATAATACTGAGACGTTTCATTCCTAGATCCTCCCATGTACCTGACGAAGTACTTGAACGTCTCCCCAAGCTTCCAGTGCTTTCTAATGGTGTCATTGATAAAGTTCTCACTGCTGATCGCGTACGGCGGTTTGATGGGTTTCAAAGAAAGCTTGAAATTGCAAGCAAAGTCACGACTAGCTGCAAGCCAGAAAAGTTATACGGGTAAAGATAAACATGGCCAGAAATGGGTAAATTCAAAATGATATGAGCGAAGCAATAATAGATAAAAGCAAATCAAATCTATTTATTTTTTTAATAACGTTCAAATTTTTACGTATGTACCAATGATAGATAAATAAGACATTTATTCGGCACAGCAAGAAAAGTAGACAGAACACACAAAATTTAATATAAAGGAATAAAGTAAAGAATTTATAAACTAGAAAAATAAAAAACTTTTTAACAAAAAATTCAACCGACGAAAAAGAACTAAAAAGCAAAAAATAAATAAACCTTTTAAGTCTTGAGTATTGAGCTTATTTACTTACATAAAATTAAAATTTTATGTGAACTAATTTTGAGTCGGCGCCAAAGAACAACATGATTATTACATATCTAAATTTTATATGTACGTAGAAATGAAGAAGGCTAGATGTAGGTAATTAATCATTTTATTATGGCGCCGACTCAAAATTAGTTTACATAAAATTTGATATTTTATGTAGGTAAATAAGCTCAATACTCAAGACTTGTTAAAAAGTTTTTTATTTTCTGATTTTTTGTGACTCGCATCATCTTTTAATACTCTGAGGCTAATTTCTAATCCTTCATCATTCCTCTTGGCACTGAGGTTCCCAGGATATTGACCAGTTGAGGTCCAATATTCTAAAGACGTCTTTTCTCAAAGCATATTAAGTGGTATCTGTCACTAAAACCAGTTTTTTATATGTAACTTCTATTTATTTAGGAAAGGTATGGTTTCCATCATCAGCTCAGTTTCATGATGTGATGATTCCTAAATGCAAATACCTGATTAAGTTATGAAAAGTAAACAGAAACAATATTTGTGCCCAATTTTCGAGGTTTTCTCTCAATTTTATCAAGATTCCATGATCAAATCCTGATGTCCTTGACATGGGACCACCCTTTAGTTATACCCTATCTAAGGAATAAAGAATCATCAAAATCGGTTCATAAACAACGGAGTGAGGGCCGAACATACGTACAGAAACGCTAAATGTGTCCACAATTTTCGAGGTTTTCTCTCAATTTTATCAGGATTCCACTATCAGATCCTGATTTCCTTGACATGGGACCTCCCTTGAGGTATACCCTATCTAACAAAAAAATAATAATTAAGATCGGTTCATAAATGACGGCGTGAGAGCTGAACATACACAAAAAAAAAATATACACTTCTGGACACATCTACTGGCCCACCTTAGAGTTTAGGTTTCGATGGCCCCTACCGAAATATGATTGCTAGATTGAACAAAAACGGTTGATGCAGTTTTAAACCTGATACATTTTACCATCTTTTTCGATCGTATTGTTTTAAATTTGAATTCAGAATACCATACGACATGGAGCTACGCCTAACAAGTCGGATATGCGCCTTGTTAAAGGCAATTGATTTTTGAATAAAAAACATGTTTTATCAAATAAAGGTTTAATTTAATAACGCGTGTTGCCTCCATGGGCATCTACCACAGCTCTCATACGATTAGGCATAGAGTTTATCAACCGCTCTATGAAATTTTGAGGGATCATCTCCCATTCCTCTTCTATGGCAGTTTTCAACTCCTGCATCGTCTGGGCAACTGGCTGACGAGCCCTAACACGTCTTTTTAGCTCGTCCCACATGTGCTCAATGGGGTTCATGTCTGGGCTTCTGGCTGGCCAGTCCATAACTGTGATGTTCACATCCCGAAGATATTCCCTGACGATGCCGGCCGCATGGGCTCTTGCATTATCATGCATAAAAAGGAAATTTGGGCCCACATAGTCCGCGTATGGTATCACGTGAGGTTCTAAGCACTCACGAATGTACCTTTCAGCATTTAATGTTGGCAGCCGTGGTCCTGTAACAACCTCAAGTTGAGTTTTGCCGCTCGCGGATATACCGCCCCAGACAGTCCATGAGCCACCGCCATAAGCAACCCTCTCTTCAAAGCAGCATTGTGCGAAACGTTCTCCGTCGGTAGACCTTCTTCCTTCCATCATTGCCATGTAACACAATTTTAGACTCATCAGAAAAGAGTACACGGCTCCAATCTTGCTGTGTCCAATTTAAATGACTGCGTGCGAAATGAAGGCGCGCTGTTCGGTGGGCTCGCGTTAGTTTGGGCCCATTAGCTGGCTTGTGTGGTACCATATCGCGTTCTTTTAACCTTCTCCGAACAGTTCGAGCGCTCACAGATACTCCGTGGAAGTCGCGAAGTTGGTTTTGTGTCTCAATGGAGGTAAGGTGACGATTTCTCAAGCTGGTCGTCACGATGAATCGATCCTGCCTTTCAGTTGTGACCCGAGATCGTGGCCTTCCTTGGCGACGAACAAAGCCGCCAGTCTCTAGGTACCTCCGATAAACATTTCGGACCGCAGATCGACTTAAATTAAGTTGAGCACTCACGTTTCTTTGGCTGTGTCCGGCCTGAATAAGTGCCACAGCTTGGGCGGCGACTTCAGGTGAAGTATCCATAGATTATTGATAGAACCTCACCTTAATGTTAAGAATAAGTAATGTTTGTTGCAAAACCAAAGATATCAATCACTTTTTCAAGAATTAAATCCAAGTAAACCAATAAAACCAAGTTTTCTTAGTATTCGATTGTTTGATATCAACAAACAGGCTCCAAATTGTCTTTTGTTTCTTTAAATTCTGTGTTCGAAATTCAAAAAAAGACTATTGAATGAAATTGTGAATGTGCCAGGTTCAAAACTGCATAAAAACTTTTTGCTCGACCTAATATAAAATTTTAGCTAGGACCAAACGAAACTGATAATACAAGGTGGGCCAATAGATGTGTCCAGAAGTGTATATATATACGGTCGAATTGAAAACCTCCTCCTTTTTTTTCGTCGGTTAAAATACAAAAAATAATATAATTCATGAAAATCATGATTATCATCATCAGCCTTACCACTGCTGGGGCACAGGCCTCCTCTCTGTGAGAGGGTGTGGGCCGTAATCCACCACCCGGGCCAAATGCGGATTGGTGGATGTCACATGTTTTCGAATTTTTGGTTCTAGGACATGCCGGTTTCCTCATGATGTTTTCCTTCACCGTTTTGAGAGCAGTGGTGGTCATGCAAAATATCAAGCCACAAAAAAATATATATATAGGTATATGGTCGAATTGAGAACCTTCTTCTTTTCCACTTATGTACTAAACAGCAGATTCTTTTAAGAAAAAGTTTGCTTGATGATAAAAAATCAGGCAGTCAAAAAAAGCAGCACTTATCAAATGGTTTCTCTCGTACTCGTCATCGATAGGCTTTTTCCATCGTATGCAGAGTTCAAAAGTCGCTATGGTGCTGCCCATCAATGGATGTCATAAAACCGCAATTTGACGTTCTTTGCGTAGTTTTCGTGACGTGTATGTCACCGGATAATTCTAAACGTTGTTAGTCTATTTATATTTAAAAAAAAACTTTTTACAAAAAAAACCACCGACTTCCAAAGAAAAAAATACACTAAAAATTAAAGAATAATTTTAATTTCGGAAGTCGCTGTTGGTATTTTATTTCTTCGTTGACACCGAAAAGTTATTTTTTAGTGTATTTTTTTTTTTTAAAAAGTCGGTGGTTTTTTTTTGTAAAAAAGTTTTTTTTTTTTACTTTTTAGTTATTATACCCTAGAACTAAAAAAACCCAATTACATGGAGCGTGCAATTTAAACATAGTCGTAATTGGAAAACACCAAAACGTCATCTAAGTATACATATTTTTCGTTTTTGTTCAGTTTTTCAAAAAGCGCTGAAGCAATTTCAATAAAAATCGGATCGGAATCGGATCGAATAAAAAAAGAATTTTGAAAATTGGTCCTCAATTGACAGAGAAATTGGCGGACATACATAAAAAAAAAAAACATACATACAGTCGAACATAGAACCTCCTCCTTTTTCGAAGTCGGTTAAAAATGAATCCCTATTTCCCTAGGTCACGGAATCACGCGTAAACGGCTGGACCGATTTCAATAATTCTTTTTTTGTTGTGTTTATTATTGTTCTTATGAAGACAGTTGAGTGGAAAATTAGAAAATTTCAGAAAACTTAACGACTATTTAAACTGCGCGCTTTTGACAGTTCATAGCTAAGACAAGACAACGTCTGTCAGGTCAGCTAGTTTATGATAAATCCCACAAAATTGTGAACTATTTATTACCCGACCGCTCGACGCTAAGGAGGGTTGTGAGTTTATCAGCCTATATATGTATGTAGGTATGTATGTTTGTTCCTTAGTGGCGCTTTAAAGACCAAACGCGTTGGCCGATTTTGATTATTCTTACGTCAATTGATTCGTCTTAATCTTGCGAGTGCTAATTATAAGATAGTATTCAAAATACAATATGGCGACAACAAGTCAAGTGGGGTATCAAAATAAAGGGTTTGAGGAGGCGATTCCAAAAATATAACTCACTAAAATGTAGAAAATAAAAAAAATAAATATTTTCAAAAACCCGACTGTAATTGGTGGCATGAAATCAATAATTAAACCAAAATAACTGCCACCAACTGCATCAGACTGCTTGAAAAGTGACTTGTTTGGAACTTGTTAGTTGTTTTCTATATACAGTCGGGTTTTTTGAAAATTTTCAATTTTTTTTTCTGTCCTCATCTGATTAATGTAGAACCCTTTCCAGAACTTTCATCCTTCACATAATCCAGCGATCGTTTTTTGTGTTTTTCCCCTACATCCACATTTATCCTCAAAACTTTCCACACGATATTTTCCTCATTCCTCTTAGTAACATAATATAAATTAATTTACATACGTCACTGTCATGCCTCTAGTTCCGAACAGGGTAGGCAAGGTTTCAGTGTTGTCATGCAGCCTAAGTTCTTCAAAGATGGTTGATGGAGTTCCTACGAATCAGGGGAGCATGTCAGTTCCCCACGCTGCTACTGAGAATTCCCCAAGAGAAAAGTCAGATCTGGGGAAGTGGCAATGCTACTCGTTATGACGAATCAATTACAACGCAAGAGCGGTGCCCGCCACCACGTGACGTTCTTGGACCCAAGGAACACCTGCCTCCCGGTCTTGATTTGCAGAGGCCTATTTGGAAAGCGCTGGATCGATTGCGTAGCCAAGTTGGCCGTTGCAAGTATAATTTGGCTAAATGGTGGATAATTGATCCCTCAAATACCCAGTGCGAGTGCGGTGCTCCTGCTCAGACCCATTTACTGGAGTGCCCAAAATGTCCATTCACCTGTACCCTGGAAGACCTGAGTAAAGCTTCCAGCGAAGCAATAAACGTGGCCTCCTACTGGACACAAACAGTATGATTTTATATAAACAATGTGTGTGTGTGTGTTGTGGAATATTTATTTATTTATTTATTTTTTTAATGTACCAACAAAACGGAAACAAGAAGTTAGAACGCATTGTAGATCAGATTACGTCTGGAAATGTAGCATTCGACAGTTAGAAGACCAGGTTTCATATGATTGAGGTGAATTTTCCTAATTTTCCATCAGTTTATTGCAATAATGTGTTTCAAACTTGGTCCATAGTTCCCTACTTTTTTATTGTGGAAAATCATCAAATATCTTCTCCCGCTCCGGGTGCGGGAACCCTAATCTCTTTAAAGTTAGAGTGATAAGCTCGCTCCATCGTTGACTCCGTCTCTGTTAACTCTGATCTAGACTAGAGTCAAGAGCAAACTCATCTCTAATAAAAAATAATAATAAACTGGCCAAGCGCGTGTCGGATTTCGCACATTACGGGTTCCGCCCCCCTTTCTACCCAGGGGTTGAGGATAAATTCGAAACAGAGTTACCTCGCCCCTGGGCACTCAGAGCAGGGAAGGAACAGGGGTGGGTTTTTGTCAGTAAGAATCCGACACGCCCTCCCGCTCCACCCTAGAGCGGAAGATGTCATTGGATGATTTTCCAGCCCACAAAAAAAAAGGCTCCGCCCCAATTATTGGTATTATTATGGCCCCAAATATTATTATACGTTTATATTATTATTTATATATATATATATTATTTATTCCATTTATTTAACTTTATATACATATTATTTACATTTTTAAATATTCAAATAAAAAGTAATATAAAAACATTTAAAAATATAAAAAATAGTAGCCCACCGGTATTAGGATAAATTATTATTATATTTATATTATTATTGGTATTTGTTAGTAAATGATAAATGATAAATGATAAATGATAAATGATGTTTATTCAGTAAATAGGTTACAAGGAACACTTTTACACGTCAATGTTTTTTTGTTAGTTTAAGCTAGATGAGGCCGGTGTTTCCTAGCTGACTACCCTGAGAAGAAACACCGAAACAAACTCAGAGGTCAAAGTCTCTTTTAGTGTTCAAATCCATACAATGTGGACTGGTTAGATCATATGAGAACCATGTACGTTTATGTCTGGGATGAGCTTTATGAAGAAAGCAACACACGAATTCGAGTGGACCTGTCCAGACAGTGCAAGCATTTGTCAGTCATCGCGAAGCTCAACTCAGAACTCTGAGGTGCTCAACGAACCGACGAACAATACCAAAGTAAGGACATTTGAGTAGGCCGCAAAAAATACTCAAACTGCCAGACAATCATAAAATCTACATGAATATAGCGACATACATAGTTCTCGCATTCACATTATTCTATATGAGGACCATGCAGCTTAGTGTCTGTAGTGGTCTTTTGAAGAAAGAACCAAACATATTTGAGTGGACCTGTCCAGTCAGTGCAAGCATTTGTCAATAGTCGAATAGCTCAACTTAAAAACCACTAAGGAGCTCAATGACATGACGAACAATACCAAAGAAAAGACATTTGGGTAGGCCGCAAAAGTACTCAAACTGTCAGACAACGTTGAAAATTACTGTAAAAAGGAGGAGAAAATAATAATAATAACCCACATAGTCCTCACATTTACAATAATTAAGTAATCAAAAAAAAAAAAAAAATATAATACTTTACAAAGTAAATATTTGTGTCAAACAAAATAGTAATCATAATATGTCAATCAAAGAAAATAAAAATAAATATAATACTTAACAAAGTATTCAAGTCAAAAAAAAAAAAAAAAATAATAATAATAAAATGTCACTAAAAAAATAAAATAAAAAATATAATACAATACTATACAAGTATTCATGTCAAAACGAATATTAAAAAAAATATATATATATAAAAAATTTTTCATCAGTAAGTAGTACATATGAAAACAATGGCTCATGTATATCATTGAAGCAGCTCAATCCCACGCCTTTTTGTCCTCAAGAAAGTCATTAATTGTGTAAAAAGCTTTCTGGCATAGCTTACGTTTAATAAATGATTTAAATTTATTTATGCTTAGTTCTTGAATTTGGCTAGGAAGTTTATTATAGAAACGTATACATTGACATCTAAACGAACCACCTATTTTTTTCTTGAGCCTGGTTTTTGGTACAATAAATTTGTGTTTGTTCCTAGTATTTATGCTATGGATATCACTGTATCTTTTAAACAGATTAATATTTTTATGTGCATACATGAGATTCTCATAAATATATTGAGAGGGAACAGTCATAATATTAATCTCTTTAAATTTGTCTCTGAGGGAGTGTCTGGGACTTAATTTATAAATTGCACGAATAGCCCTTTTCTGTAAAACAAAAATTGTCTGAATATCGGCGGCATTACCCCACAACAGAATGCCGTACGACATCACACTATGAAAATAACCAAAGTATACTAAACGAGCTGTCTCTAAATCAGTTAAACCACGAATTTTCCTTACGGCGTATGCTGCAGAGCTAAGTTTTTTGGACAGTTTATCTATATGGGGGCTCCACTGAAGCTGCGCATCCAAAGTTAAACCTAAGAACACTGTGGAATCCTCGGGTTTCAACTCTTCACCCTTTATTGACACACTAGTGTTCACTTGTATTACATTGGGTAATGTGAACTTTATGCATTTTGTTTTCTTCTCGTTAAGGAGAAGATTATTGACATTAAACCAGTTAACTACAGTTGAAAGAGCATTATTTACATTATCAACAACCACCTGCTGACGTTTGAGTTTAAATAAAAGTGAAGTGTCATCTGCAAACAGCACTATATCATGTTTATCCTTTATGAGGTAAGGCAAGTCGTTGATATAGATTAGAAACAAAAAAGGACCCAGAATTGAGCCTTGAGGAACCCCCATTCTGACTACAGACCCGGAAGACCTTTTGCCGTTCACATCAACTCTCTGAATCCTATTACTCAAGTATGAAGTAAGAAGATCCAGAGAGGCGCCCCGGACTCCGTAGTAGTGCAGCTTCCTGATCAATGTATCATGGAGAACGCAATCGAAAGCCTTAGACAAATCGCAAAAAATGCCCAACGCATCGCATTTATCTTCCCATGCATTATAAATGTGTCCCAAAAGTTCAACACCAGCATCAGTTGTTGAACGACCCTTAGTAGTAAAGTATACTGTATACCTTTCAAGTTCATAGGTCAATGAGAAGTTAAAAAATTCTTCGTTACAAAATTTTGTGACAGACGACGGTCGGACAGACAGACAGACAGATGGCCACGTGAGTGAAACAATAGGGTTCCGTTTGGACTCTTCGGGTACGGAACTCTTTAAATAGGCTTTTGAGCACCAAATTTTAGCTAAGTACGTGACCTACGCTTATTCTAGTGCGAGAAAACCATAAGCTGAGAAAATTACAGTACCGTGTACGACGCGTATTGTTCCACGCGCGCCTAATAGATGTCAGCAATACAATGACGGGGCCCGTCATGGATCGCCTGCCCAGGGATCGTGGATAAATTCGAAACAGAGTTACGCCCCTGGGCACTAAGGCAGGGAAGGAACAGGGATGGGTTTTAGTCAGTAAAAGTCTGACTACGCCTTCCCGCTCCACCCACAGCGGGAGAGGTCATCGGATAATTTTCCAACCCCACAAAAAAAAAAATAGGTAGCTACAAACTGGTCGGGCAAGATTTGAGTCGAAATCGTAACGAAAACAAGAAGTAGACCGTTTCTCTAGCCATTCCAGTAGTGCCCAAACCGTAATGTTGTACTCACTCGATAGCTGCTTGAGAGTCTGTCGCATCCCTAGCTTTTCCTTCGCCGCATTGATAACAGACACCACCGTGTCAATGGCCTGCTCCTCATACGATTTTATCTCAGGTATATTCATCTTGAAATGGTTTGCAGGAGTTTTTCGAGAAAAAATATTTTATGTTCGGCTTTGACTAGAGGTTTGGTTGTTTGGTTGTGTCACGTCATTGTGACAGGTTTTTGTTTTTTTTTAATGTTTTTTTTTTATTTATGGCTTTGTACAAGTGTTTTTTTTAAGAAGTTTTTATACTTTGGTATCTGTAAAAATGAGAGGACACTTATTTATTTTTAACCGACTTCAAAAAAAAGGAGGTTATCAATTCGGATATTTTTATTTTTTTTTATGTATATTCGGGCATAACTCCGTCATATATTGACGGATTTGCAAAATTCTTTTTTTGTTCGAAAGGGTTTGATCCAAAATGGTCCCATTTAAATTTGATATAAATCTGATGATGGGTTTCGGAGACAGACAACGGAACTCTTCAAAAATGAACAGCAAATCAACCGCGATTGCTGCGATCGTATGTCTATGAATTGTTAACACTGTTTAATGGGGAACCGTCACTAAAAAGTGAAAAAAATAAAAAATATCTGTAAAAAAGTTTTTTAAATTAACGAACCGTTGCTTCAGAGAGAAAAATCGGACCTCCCATACTAATTTTGATCAGCTGATGATAAATTTATGCGGAAAGTCCAATTTTTTTTGGGAATTTTCTATGACTTCCTCGGAGTAAGTGGTTCATTTCCATGGGCAAAAGCAACATCTAAAGACAACGCATTCCCGTAATACCTTGTATGTAGCAGGGCTATCACAAAGGTCCAGTTTGACGCACTTATATACCTACGCCTCGTGGGTACTGTAGCCGGCAGGGTGGATGGCCCAATCATATCTCATTGGATGGCAGCACGTAGACCGTCAGTCAGGTATGTGAGATGATGGGTTTGTACGTGTTTTAGTCAGTATGTGTCAAATTGTGTAGCTACTCGTATGTTAGGGATCTCTATGGTCTGAGAATAAAGATTTATTATTATTATTATTTATTTATTTATCACATGGAAAACCAACAGCTTTACATAAATGCAATAAGTAGATTAGAATAAGAGACATTAAGCCAGTTATAGGTTTTCACGACTAGCTATACAGTAATACAACAAGAGATCTTATACACGACAAGATATCAAGAAAAGAAGAGCATCAATCGCCAAATCGGCACCGCCAAACATAAAAAATAAACTACAATAAAATTAATTTAAACAAGAACTAACATTAACACTAAGAATTCATTTTGAAGAATTCAAGGTTCAGCCTATTTATTGCGTACGCTTGAGCCTTTGGTTGAAAAGATGTCAAATGAAAACTGCTTGCATAATTCATTAAAGTCTTTACTCGCTCGCACTAAAAATGAGTTTTGCCTGTAGTTAGAAAAAGACAAAGGAATTGCAATTGGAAATTAATGATACCTCACTTATGTATTACTTGTATTATTAATTTTTTCATTATATTTGAACAAAATCAAAGAAATAGTTAATCCTTAATATAGGTCGTACCTATTGCCGTTTGGACGGATATTGGCATCCTTTTCCCGCCATATAAGGCTAGAAGCACGATTTGCAGCCGTATATCAAGGAAAATGCGTAACGTAGGCATTGACGTCATAATATGTGGTGATGTATAAGTATGTTACTAGGCCCCTTTGAATTATATGGGATTAGTATGTATTTCCTGGGTGTTAACAGTCACTTAGTATCGCACGTAGACCTCCATTTTTAGAGCTCCGTGCCCGAAGGGTAACCAAGAACACCTTATTACTAAGCCTCCGCTGTCCGTCCATCCGTCCGTCTGCTCTGATTATTCGTAATAGGTAGACAGTTGAAGTTTTCACAGAATGTGTATTTCTTTTGCTGCTATAACAACAATTAATTAAAATAAATAAATTTAAAATTAAAGGGGGCTCCTCTACTAGAAACTTGTTTTTTTAGCTTAGTTTGCCAATAAGCAGACGCGTATAATCTTGTACGATGGTGCGAAACCCTTCATGCCCGAATCCGATTCGCACTTGGCCGGTTTATTGTTTGCTGTTGTATTCCTTAGAGTAGTGGTGATCCAGTGGTAACGGCCTCAAGTTGAGAGTTTGTAGGTGGTGGGTTCCAACGCAGGCAGGCACCTTACTTTGTGTAATCTATTTCATCACCACTGCTCTCAAAACGATGAAGGAAAACATGGTGAGGAAACTGGCATGTCCTAAAACCAAACACATTTATTTTTTATTTATTTATTTAGGGACAAATAACAGCCACTATATACAATTTTTACTTAACAATAAAAACATTAGTGTTGACAATATTGCAGCCACTGCATTATCCGCGTTTTAACAAAAATATTTGGTAATGAGTGCCACTAAACGAGCAATATTATTTATATATTATTAATTAAACTAACTACATTATAAAGAAAAATAAATCAAAATAATTAAGAATAAATAGTTGATTTAAATAAATTAATAAAAAAAAAAATGACAATACAACACAAAAATAAATTAAATTAAAATACATTAAAAATTACATAACAAAAATCATATCGTTATCAATAAATTAAATTACTTTCTTTTCAGATAAAATTTTCATTACATTAAATTTAAATTTCGACTTTGAGCATATAAAAATATCAATTTCAATGAAAGTTTTGTTATACGTATCCACCATTCGACGGATAGGGCAGCGCAAACCAAAATTATTTCGACAACTGTTTACAGCAAACAAGGAACCTAAGCGTGCTGTTATGCAGTCTATATTTAAAATTAGTGACTGACTGTTTTTTTGTGAAATTGATAGCATTACACTTAGGAAGGCTGAGATGCAGTTTATTGTCAAGACAGTAATCCGCAAGTCTGTCAAGGTCTTCTTGGAACATAAGGCAGTCATTAACAGTTTGTACATTTTATACAACTTTAGATCATCAGCATAAAGGAGAAATTTAGTATTTTTAAAACATTTATTTATATCATTCGAGTACATGATAAACAATAAAGGTCCCAGGATTGAGCCTTGTGGAACACCGGAGGTTATAGGCACAGAACCAGAGAACGATTTATTTATGCACACACAAAAACACTTAAGAGAAATTAACAAATACAGATAGAAGAGCACAAAGGTGCTGCTTATTTCAAAAGAAATTTCAACCAGCAGACCTGAGACAGGTAAGTTGGATAATAGACGATACACTGTGTAAAATAGTTATAAGGTAACTTAAAATAGATTAGATTAGATAATCCATACATAGAATATACCTAACTTTACAATAAAAAAAAATTATAAGTTTAAAATAAATATCTTTATTAAATATAATTTGGATGATGGAGGGTAATGCTGGCTCTTTGACTGGTTTTTTGAATTGGTAGATATTTTTAGAGACCACCAATCCGCATTGGGCCCGCGTGGTGGATTACGGCCTACACGCTCTCACTGAGAGGAGGCCTGTGCCCTAGCAGTGGGGACATTAAAAGGCTGATGATGATGATGATGATGAGTTCCACAATCGTACTGCATGAAATGTGACATACATCAACCCACGGGCCCGCGTGGTGGATGCGGATTTCCCTCTCCTAGAGAGGAGGCCTCCCACCAGCGGGAGCATTAAACCCACCAGTGGGCCCAAATGTCTGTTGCTTTGTACGCTGATGTATTTTAACCAACTTCATAAAAGGAGGTTCTGTTTTCGACCCGTATGTATGTATCTTGTTTGTCCGCGATTTTCTCGAAAACTACTGATCCGATTTGGCCCATCCAAATTTTCTTTATTCAAATGCATATTTTTCAGGGAAGGTTTTAGTATTTAAGTAATTAATACATTAGGATCTGATGCATATTTTCGGAGATTGACAGTAGAACTCTTCAGTAACTAACAGTAAATGACTCGCGATTGCTGCTATCGTATGTATATAGTATTAATGGAGAACAACTAAAAAGGAAGACGTTTCTATTAATACAACTAAAAAGGAAGACGGTTCTATTTTTTGTAAAAAAGGAATTTTTATAATAAGAGTACTTTACAACATAGCGAATAACACCAATAAATGTCAAGCCCGCCACTCTATTCCCAAACCACTAACTCCTGTAAGCTAGAATCAACAGTGGCGACCACCAGAATGGAATTAATAAGAAAAAAAATAGGTGTCCGTTGGCATTTTAGAATCCTGCGCATGAGTGCCAGTAGAAACTAAAGGTTTTAGTTAGTAAGAGTCCGACAGACTTTTTTTTTAGACCCCTGTGCCCACACCGGGAGGACGTTAAACATGGATATGGGTCCATAGGACTTAAAATATACTCAGTATAGCGTAACAGTAAAAAGAGAGTCAGTCAGTATAGCGTGACACTTAAAAGAGTCAGTTTAGCGTGATAGTTGTAAGGAAGTCATTATAGCGTGACAGTAAAAAGATAGAATAGCGTGACAATTAAAAGAGAGTCAGTATAGCGTGACAGTTAAAAGAGAGTCAGTTTAGCGTGACAGTTGTAAGGAAGTCATTATAGCGTGACAGTAAAAAGATAGAATAGCGTGACAGTTAAAAGAGAGTCAGTATAGCGTGACAGTAAAAAGAGAGTCAGTATAGCGTGACAGTTAAAAGAGAGTCAGTATAGCGTGACAGTAAAAATATAGAATAGCGTGACAGTTAAGAGGAGTCAGTATAGCGTGACCGTTAAAAGACAGTTGGTATAGCGTGACAGTTAAAAGAGAGTCACTGTAGCGTGACAGTTAAAAGAGAGTCACCATAGCGTGACAGTTAAAAGAGAGTCAGTATAGCGTGACAGTTGTAAGGAAGTCATTATAGCGTGACAGTAAAAAGATAGAATAGCGTGACAGTTAAAAGAGAGTCAGTATAGCATGACAGTAAAAAGAGAGTCAGTATAGCGTGACAGTTAAAAGAGAGTCAGTATAGCGTGACAGTAAAAATATAGAATAGCGTGACAGTTAAGAGAGAGTCGGTATAGCGTGACCGTTAAAAGAGAGTCCGTACAGCGTGACAGTTAAAAGAGTCAGTATAGCGTGACAGTTGAAAGGAATTCAGTATAGCGTGACAGTAAAAAGAGTCAGTGTAGCGTGACAGTTAAAAAAGAGTCAGTATAGCGTAATAGTTGAAAAAGAGTGAGTATAGCGTGACAATTAAAAAAAATATAGAATAGCGTGACAGTTAACAGAGAGTCAGTATAGCGTGACCGTTAAGAGACAGTTGGTATAGCGTGACAGTTAAAAGAGAGTCAGTATAGCGTGACAGTTAAAAGAGAGTCCGTACAGCGTGACAGTTAAAAGAGTCAGTAAAGCGTGACAGTTGAAAGGAATTCAGTATAGCGTGACAGTAAAAAGAGTCAGTGTAGCGTGACAGTTAAAAGAGAGTCAGTATAGCGTAATAGTTGAAAAAGAGTGAGTATAGCGTGACAATTAAAAGAGAGTCAGTATAGCGTGACAGTTGACAGGAAGTCAGTATGGCGTGACAGTAAAAAGAGTCAGCATTGCGTGACAGTTGAAAGGAAGTCAGTATGGCGTGACAGTAAAAAGTGTCAGTACAGCGTGACAGTAAAAGGAAGTCAGTATAGCGTGACAGTAAAAAGTCAGTATAGCGTGACAATTAAAAGAGAGTCAGTATAGCGTGACAGTTAAAAGAGTCAGTACAGCGTGACAGTTAAAAGAGAGTCAGTATAGCGTGACAATTAAAAGAGAGTCGGTATAGCGTGACAGTTAAAAGAGTCAGTACAGCGTGACAGTTGAAAAAGAGTCAGTATAGCGTGACAGTAAAAAGTGAGTCAGTATAGCGTGACAGTTGAAAGGAAGTCAGTATAGCGTGACAGTAAAAAGTGTCAGTACAGCGTGACAGTAAAAGGAAGTCAGTATAGAGTGACAGAAAAAAGACTCAGTACAGCGTGACAAATAAAACAGTCAGTATAGCGTGACAATTAAAAGAGAGTCAGTATAGCGTGAATAGAGTCAGCAGCGTGACAGTTAAAAGAGTCAGTGACAGTTGAAAGGAAGTCAGTATAGCGTGACAGTTGAAAAAGAGTCAGTATAGCGTGACAGTTAAAAGATAGTCAGTATAGCGTGACAGTTGAAAGAGAGTCAGTAAAGCGTGACAGTTAAAAGATTCATACAGCGTGACAGTTAAAAGAGAGTCAGTATAGCGTGACAGTAAAAAGAGTCAGGATAGCGTGACAGTTGAAAGGAATTCAGTATAGCGTGACAGTAAAAAGAGAGTTAGTGTAGCGTGACTGTTAAAAAAGAGTCAGTATAGCGTGACAGTTGAAAGGAATTCAGTATAGCGTGACAGTAAAAAGAGAGTTAGTGTAGCGTGACTGTTAAAAGAGAGTCAGTATAACGTGACAGTTGAAAGGAAGTCAGTATGGCGTGACAGTAAAAAGAGTTAGTATTGCGTGACAGTTGAAAGGAAGTCAGTATGGCGTGACAGTAAAAAGTGTCAGTACAGCGTGACAGTAAAAGGAAGTCAGTATAGCGTGACAGTAAAAAGAGTCGTATAGCGTGACAGTAAAAAGTGAGTCAGTATAGCGTGACAGTTGAAAGGAAACAGTATGGCGTGACAGTTAAAAGAGAGTCAGTACAGCGTGACAAATAAAACAGTCAGTATAGCGTGACAATTAAAAGAGAGTCAGTATAGCGTGACAGTTAAAAGAGAGTCAGTACAGCGTGACAGTTAAAAGAGAGTCAGTATTGCGTGACAGTAAAAAGAGAGTCAGTATAGCGTGACAGTTGAAAAAGAGTCAGTATAGCGTGATAATTAAAAGATAGTCAGTATAGCGTGACAGTTGAAAAAGAGTCAGTACAGCGTGACAGTAAAAATAAAGTCAGTATAGCGTGACAGTAAAAAGAGTCAGTATAGCGTGATAGTTGAAAAAGAGTCAGTATAGCGTGACAATTAAAAGAGTCAATGTAGCGTGACAATTAAAAGAGTCAGTATAGCGTGACAGTTAAAAGAGAGTCAGTATAGCGTGACAGTTAAAAGAGTCAGTATAGCGTGACAGTTGAAAGAGTCAGTATAGCGTGACAGTTAAAAGAGAGTCAGTATAGCGTGACAATTAAAAGAGAGTCAGTATAGCGTGACAGTTAAAAGAGTCAGTATAGCGTGACAGTTAAAAGAGAGTCAGTACAGCGTGACAATTAAAAGAGAGTTAGTGTAGCGTGACAGTTGAAAAATAGTCAGTATAGCGTGACAATTAAAAGAGTCAGTATAGCGTGACAGTTAAAAGAGAGTCAGTATAGCGTGACAGTTAAAAGATAGTCAGTATAGCGTGACAGTTGAAAGGAAGTCAGTATGGCGTGACAGTATAAAGTGTCAGTACAGCGTGACAGTAAAAGGAAGTCAGTATAGCGTGACAGTTAAAAGAAAGTCAGTGACAGTTGAAAAAGAGTCAGTACAGCGTGAAAGTAAAAAGAGAGTCAGTATAGCGTGACAGTAAAAAGAGAGTCAGTATAGCGTGACAGTTGAAAAATAGTCAGTATAGCGTGACAATTAAAAGAGTCAGTATAGCGTGACAGTTAAAAGAGAGTCAGTATAGCGTGACAGTTAAAAGATAGTCAGTATAGCGTGACAGTTGAAAGAGTTAGTATTGCGTGACAGTTGAAAGGAAGTCAGTATGGCGTGACAGTATAAAGTGTCAGTACAGCGTGACAGTAAAAGGAAGTCAGTATAGCGTGACAGTAAAAAGAGTCGTATAGCGTGACAGTTAAAAGAGAGTCAGTACAGCGTGACAGTTAAAAGAGAGTCAGTATAGCGTGACAATTAAAAGAGAGTCAGTACAGCGTGACAGTAAAAAGTGAGTCAGTATAGCGTGACAGTTGAAAAAGAGTCAGTATAACTGTAGCCAATAAATGTATTTTCTTTCTTTCTTTCTTTCTTTCGTATAGCGTTACAGTAAAAAGTGAGTCAGTATGGCGTGACAGTTAAAAGAGAGTCAGTACAGCGTGACAAATAAAACAGTCAGTATAGCGTGACAATTAAAAGAGAGTCAGTATAGCGTGACAGTTAAAAGAGAGTCAGTATAGCGTGACAGTTGAAAAAGAGTCAGTATAGCGTGATAATTAAAAGATAGTCAGTATAGCGTGACAGTTGAAAAAGAGTCAGTACAGCGTGACAGTAAAAAGAGTCAGTATAGCGTGATAGTTGAAAAAGAGTCAGTATAGCGTGATAATTAAAAGAGTCAATGTAGCGTGACAATTAAAAGAGTCAGTATAGCGTGACAGTTAAAAGAGAGTCAGTATAGCGTGACAGTTAAAAGAGTCAGTATAGCGTGACAGTTGAAAGAGTCAGTATAGCGTGACAGTTAAAAGAGAGTCAGTATAGCGTGACAATTAAAAGAGAGTCAGTATAGCGTGACAGTTAAAAGATAGTCAGTATAGCGTGACAGTTGAAAGAGTCAGTATAGCGTGACAGTTAAAAGAGAGTCAGTACAGCGTGACAATTAAAAGAGAGTTAGTGTAGCGTGACTGTTAAAAGAGTTAGTATTGCGTGACAGTTGAAAGGAAGTCAGTATGGCGTGACAGTAAAAAGTGTCAGTACAGCGTGACAGTAAAAGGAAGTCAGTATAGCGTGACAGTAAAAAGAGTCAGTATAGCGTGACAGTTGAAAAATAGTCAGTATAGCGTGACAATTAAAAGAGTCAGTATAGCGTGACAGTTAAAAGAGAGTCAGTATAGCGTGACAGTTAAAAGATAGTCAGTATAGCGTGACAGTTGAAAGAGTTAGTATTGCGTGACAGTTGAAAGGAAGTCAGTATGGCGTGACAGTAAAAAGTGTCAGTACAGCGTGACAGTAAAAGGAAGTCAGTATAGCGTGACAGTAAAAAGAGTGGTATAGCGTGACAGTTAAAAGAGAGTCAGTATAGCGTGACAATTAAAAGAGAGTCAGTACAGCGTGACAGTTAAAAGAGAGTCAGTATAGCGTGACAATTAAAAGAGAGTCAGTATAGCGTGACAGTAAAAAGTGAGTCAGTATAGCGTGACAGTTGAAAAAGAGTCAGTATAACTGTAGCCAATAAATGTATTTTCTTTCTTTCTTTCGTATAGCGTGACAGTAAAAAGTGAGTCAGTATAGCGTGACAGTTGAAAGGAAACAGTATGGCGTGACAGTTAAAAGAGAGTCAGTACAGCGTGACAAATAAAACAGTCAGTATAGCGTGACAATTAAAAGAGAGTCAGTATAGCGTGACAGTTAAAAGAGAGTCAGTACAGCGTGACAGTTAAAAGAGAGTCAGTATTGCGTGACAGTAAAAAGAGAGTCAGTATAGCGTGACAGTTGAAAAAGAGTCAGTATAGCGTGATAATTAAAAGATAGTCAGTATAGCGTGACAGTTGAAAAAGAGTCAGTACAGCGTGACAGTAAAAATAAAGTCAGTATAGCGTGACAGTAAAAAGAGTCAGTATAGCGTGATAGTTGAAAAAGAGTCAGTATAGCGTGACAATTAAAATAGTCAATGTAGCGTGACAATTAAAAGAGTCAGTATAGCGTGACAGTTAAAAGAGTCAGTATAGCGTGACAGTTAAAAGAGTCAGTATAGCGTGACAGTTGAAAGAGTCAGTATAGCGTGACAGTTAAAAGAGAGTCAGTATAGCGTGACAATTAAAAGAGAGTCAGTATAGCGTGACAGTTAAAAGATAGTCAGTATAGCGTGACAGTTGAAAGAGTCAGTATAGCGTGACAGTTAAAAGAGAGTCAGTACAGCGTGACAATTAAAAGAGAGTTAGTGTAGCGTGACTGTTAAAAGAGTTAGTATTGCGTGACAGTTGAAAGGAAGTCAGTATAGCGTGACAGTTAAAAGAAAGTCAGTGACAGTTGAAAAAGAGTCAGTACAGCGTGAAAGTAAAAAGAGAGTCAGTATAGCGTGACAGTAAAAAGAGAGTCAGTATAGCGTGACAGTTGAAAAATAGTCAGTATAGCGTGACAATTAAAAGTGTCAGTATAGCGTGACAGTTAAAAGAGAGTCAGTATAGCGTGACAGTTAAAAGATAGTCAGTATAGCGTGACAGTTGAAAGAGAGTCAGTATAGCGTGACAGTTAAAAGAGAGTCAGTATAGCGTGACAATTAAAAGAGAGTTAGTGTAGCGTGACTGTTAAAAGAGAGTCAGTATTGCGTGACAGTTGAAAGGAAGTCAGTATAGCGTGACAGTTAAAAGAAAGTCAGTATAGCGTGACAGTAAAAAGAGTCAGTATAGCGAGACAGTTAAAAGAGAATCAGTATTTAATAATAATAATAATTAGTAGTAATTATTAGTAATTATTTTCGTCTTAGTATTTTTTTTTTTTCAGTTTATGCACCTGCCATGTTATCTCTCCACCATCCTTGGTTGACTGGTAGAGAATGCCTAAGGCATTAAGTCCGCCTTTGTACCTTTGTGTTGCATGAAGTTTTAATAAATAAATGTGGAATTTCAGTACTGGAGCCGGTGAACCCAGTAGCGACTCCATATCGACTCTTTGCGTCATAAACATGGAGTGTTAACGTAATTGTACGCGTAAGTACCATTCACAGAGCAAACTTTCCTGTTATTGTTACCAATGCCCTCTGTTACCGTGGTTGTGGGAAAATATATAAAATATATTTTAAAAGCGTAGAAAGTTACACATGTTAGATGTCACGTGCCTCTTGAGAAAGAAAGTTGCAAAATACAGGGTATAAAAAGACACATCACATAGCCGTCAACTAAGCATATTATACATGTAACAAAGTAGCTTTGCGCAAAAATTATGTTTTTTTTTTTTATTTATTGCACGCAATGTAACGCGAACAAAGGCAAGTGGAGATAAACCCCGCCCCTTCGCTCTAAGCCACGTAGGTTCTTGTGGGATACGTTCGATATGGATTGTGTTTTTGTACCTTCAAATGCGTAATTTCGAAAAAAAAAATCGACAATTCAGGTGACGTTTGTTTGGAAAAAAGTTTAGTAATAACACTTTGAGTTTATTTTCGTAAAAAATTGCGACTTTGACCTTCAATATCTCCAGAACCTGTGGTTTCCCAGGTATGGTCTAGTCGCGGATCGCCCAGAGGACACGGTGGAGTATACGGTGGAGGTCCGCCCCGCTTGGGCGGAGCACCGCCGTGTCCTTGTGGATGCGGTGGCGGCGACCTGTCGCGCCCTGCCCTGGTTCAGGCCATGGTATATAAAAAAAAAAAAGGGGCCATGATATGGAGCGAGAGGGAATGGGAAGCAGTCAAGGAGGAGGCGGAATGGGTTAGGGAGACTCAATAGAGTTGCCCTCACGTCCACAGCAGCAGCCGCCGCAGGAAACGCCCTGGGCGTCGGGGGTCGCGAGACGATCACAGACCACCGCAGGCGCGCACCGCCGTCTCCTCGTGGATGCGGTGGCGGCGACCTCTGGCGCCCTGCCCTTGTTCAGGCTATGGTAAGAGCGAGAGGGAATGGGAAGCAGTCGCTTTCTTCTGCGAAACAGTAATGCTCGTGAAGGCGGAGGCGGGACGCGTGAGGGAAGGTCAACGGAGAGCCCCTCATGGCCTCGACCGCTACCACCGCAGGAGAGGTAATGGGCGTACTGGGCGTAGGACGTCGCGAGACGATCTCCGGCCACCGTAGACCCGGGCCTGCAGACGGCGAGCAGTGGGTCGCTCGCCGTCCGATCAGCACCAGGCCCGTGAGTCGACGGCGCGTAGTGTTCCACGCGCGCCTCAAAGAGATTAGTGTCAGCACCACTGACGACGGGCCCATCGTGGCCGGTGCCTGCATGCCTACGGGTAGCGGATAAATTCTGAAAATGAGTTACCACACCCCTGGGCACTCAAGCAGGGAAGGAACAGAGGTGGGTTTTAGTCAGTAAGAGTCTGACACGCCCTCCCGTTCCACCCAGAGCGGGAGAAGTCATTGGATGATTTCCCACCCACACAAAAAAAGGTATGGTCTAGTGGAAAAAAATATCCAAATAATGGGTAGACTAAGTGGCTTTCAGCTTTAGAAACTGTCTTTTTACATCCGATATTATTAGAAGTTGTGGTGCAGTAGGTATCATGAATTCATGATTGGTGATGATACTTAAAATCTGTCGAGCCACGAACAAAAAAATTTAAATAACATTTGAAAAAACAAAAACATATATAGTCATTTATTATTCTTTGGTTGAGTGTTCATACAGCAATATTACACGGCAAACTACTTCTCATTCATTTAAGTATTATTAATACCATTGTTCACCAGAAAAAACATAGGTACTAAACATACAATGGGCGGCCTCATCGCGTTCTTCTAATACTTTTCTCTAAACGTAGAAATTTTGAGTAATGAATATACTTTAGTCCACTAAAAACGTCCATCATCCACCTATTGTTCCATCTCTCTGGTCCGCTCTGTCCTGTCCTCTTTGGGCCCCCGAGAGGAATGAAACAATGCAGGACGTATAACACATCTATTTCACAGCTAATTCATGAAAGAAAAAAAAGAATTTACGTCTGATTCGCACAGAAAACCATTTAATAAAGTAACATATTAAAATCGCATGAAAACTAATCAATAATTTTAAAAAACAGCCAAGTGCGAGTCGGACTCGTGCATAAAGGGTTCCGTAGCATCGTACAAGATTATATGTGTCTCTTTGTTGCCATTATTAAGATCGAGCAAAAAAGCCAAAAAACAACGTTTATGTTGGGAGCCTTTAATTTTTAATTTATTTTTATTATTTGTTGGCAACAGAAATACACACTCTGTGATCTATACCTATGATATCTATACCTATTACGAGATACAGCCCGCTGACAGACGGACGGACAGCGGGGCTTAATAATAGGGTCCCGTTGGTTACCCTTCGGGTACGGAACCCTAAAAACCAACATCCCACGTCAGCATGGAGCACGGTGGAGTTCTTCCCCGCTTGGGCGGAGCACCGCCGCGTCCTCGTGAAGGCGATCGGTGGCAGCGACCTGTCGCGCCCGGCCCTGGTTCAGGCCATGGTACGGAACGAGAGGAAATCGGACGCAGTCGCCCCCTTCTGCGAAGCAGTAATGCTCGCGATGGAGGAGACGGTACGGGTGAGAGAGACTCAACAGAGTCGCCCTCACGCTCCCAACAGCAGCCGCCGTAGAAGACACCCTGGGCGTCGGGGGTCGCGAGACGATCTCCGGCCACCGTAGGCGCGGGCTTGCGGACGGCGAGTAGTGGGTAGCTCGCCGTCCGATCAGAACCAGGGGTCACGGATAAATTCGAAACAGAGTTACCGCGCCTCTGGGCACCCAGGCAACTGAGAGAAGAGAGGTGGGTTTTAATCAGTAAGTCTGACACGCCCTCCCGCTCCATTCAGACTGGGAGAAGTCATTGGATGATTTCCTACCCCCACAAAAAAAAGCAAATACTACGATATTTAAACAAATAAACATCGCTGCGCTGGTATCCTGGCATAAAAGAGACTTGCTCCTCAGGTTTCTTTTATTCCATGCTTCCCTAGTCGTATACCAATCTCCATTTTCCGACTGGCTAAATCTCTTCACTGCATCAAAAGCTGTAATCGTCCTATCATAGGTACAGCTTGGCAAAAATAGTCTGACACGGTGACAGTTGAAACTAAAAAAATACTGGAACGCAAACACCAACTTCAATGGTTGGTTTTTGCGTAGCGTCCGAAGGACTGACCCACCCACTTGGGATTGGGATCATATCCCCAAAAATAACAAGTATCACAAACTGTTGAGTCGTAGTATTCCAGGTTGCCACGGGTGCGACACTGGGCGACCTCATTTATTCCATACTCTTTTTTGCCAAGCTGTACCGTACCCATAACCCTTTTGTAAAACAGGACGAAAAGATTGCTTTTTTTTGTGGTGTGGGTAATCATCCAATGACATCTCCCGCTCTAGGGTGGAGCGGGAGGGCGTGTCAGACTCTTACTGACTAAAACCCACCCCTGTTCCTTCCCTGCCCTGAGTGCCCAGGGGCGCGGTAACTCTGTTTCGAATTTATCCACAATCCCTGGGCAGATTGCTTGATATGATAATGTTATCATATAATTATTTTAAATCATTAATTTGCTTTAGTGTTATCAATTCGGTTTAGCCCAAACACCTGATGAGGATAAAAAAATGCAGGTGTCAATTTATATTTAAATATCTTATCGATATCATAATAAGGAGGTTTATTATCAGTTTATCACCTTACATTGTCGCGTGATTATCACCTTATATTGTCGCGTGATTATCACTTTTAGAGCGTCAATTATAACTTTAGTTTTCAAGCAGTTGGATGACTTGTGGGTTAATCTGTATTTGGGTGTCTATTATCGGTCTTATTTATAAAAAATGATCAAGTGCGAGCTGGACTTACGCATGAAGGGTTCCGTACCATCGTACTAGATTATATGCGTCTACTTGTTGCCATTATTAAGATCGTGCAAAAAAAAGCCAAAAAAAAACACGTTACTAATAGGGGAGCCCCCTTTAATTTAATTTTTTTGTTATAGCGGCAACAGAAATACAAATTCTGTGAAATTTTCAACTGTCTACATATTACGGATCATGAGATACAGCCCGCTGACAGACAGACGGACGGATGGACGGACAGTGAAGGCTTAGTAATAGGGTCTCGTTGGTTACCCTTCGGGTACTGAACCCTAAAAAACCATGATATTGTGGCGATTGTAGACACAGCCTAATCTCAGCGGGTTTGTACCAGCCTTTTTTTTTCAGTTGGCTGTTAAGATTATTGGAGAGCCGTTTGAATATGGAATGTGTAGGCATCACTTTTGTTTTAGGGATCAGTTCTGCTTGCCTGGCCGAAGTGGGCACTTGTATTTTGCCGTGATTACCAATATAGTTATTTAGAGTGCCCTATCCCTCTTTAATTCCCTCTTTCTTTTATAACACTGCACATATCAACAAATCACTCTCATACACCACACTCTCGCGTTGCCAGCGAGTGAGATCTCTACCCTGAACATACTAGAACGTCCCAGGATCCCTGCAGGCCGTACTGGTGCCTTGGGGTTCTACATGATAGATCAGATAAAACACTGATTAACAGGTTCTTATTTCAAAACTAGCTGACCCGACACCGCCGCCAGACGTTGACCTGACGCGCGAACTGTCATACTCGCGAAGATCATTAAGTTTTCTCAAATTATCCAATTTTCTGCGCAACTTTCCTCATTTTCCATTTCATAAGAATATTAACTTTCTCCTGACAATAACTAAAACAACAAAAAAAGAATTAGCGAAATCGGTCCAACCGTTCACGCGTGATGCCGTGACCAAGGAAATAGGGATTCATTTTTATTTAAATAAATTTTCGGCTCGGAAGATCTATCTCGGATCATCTATTCTGATGTGGGTGGTATGGATAATACACTATAATAATATATAAATATTATGGTGCTGACTAATCATTTGAATGCGATGGATGAGATGTTGATCTTGAATTTAGAATCAATTGATCAGTATTTAACCTCTGAGCGCCGGAAACTCACCGGTGAGTTTGACAAAAAAAAAAAAAATTAAGTGAAAAAAAAAAAATCGGCTGTCAACCCGGGTTGTCGTCGGGATTCAATTTGACAACCCGGATTTGTCCGCGGGGCCTAAGAGGAATAAATACAGTTAGAGAGTTTTATAAATAAGGCTGTAAAATATAATACGTGACCGGATACTTTGCTATAGGTACTCGTATCTAATATTATTTGAATACCCAATTAGTACAATTACGGTTTTCCCTCAACTAGTAGGCATGATGCCAAACGGTTATTTTTATGTCTATAGGTAGGAAAACTAGGAAACAACTTGTAATATCAAAGAATTGACGTTCGTCAACACGCTACTTTTTAGCGTATTGAGGATTTCTGACTATATTTTCCTGACCGAGAAGACACGATATTTTTCTTTTTAAATATTTTTTTTTAACTTATTGACTTTTTAGAATTCTGAAAGTCCGAATGAAAAAATGGAACCCTTATAGCATCACTCGTGTGTCTGTTTGTGTGTCTGTCTGTCCGTCTGTCACAGCCAATTTGCTCCGAATCCGCTGGACCGATAGAGTTGAAATTTGGTACACACATGAAATATATCTGTGACACAAACACGCTTTTTTATTGTTTTATATTAAACCTAGTATATTATTTTGTATTTTTAAATGTGATTATGGACCTTGTACGGTCTGCAATAAAGGTTAATTTATTGTATATATTTTTCTGAATGAGAAGTGGACTTTGCTTTACACCTATCCTCGTTGGTCTCACTCACTGCTAGGTAGGTCATAATTGTGATCGCAAACGCGACTACTGAACGTGCCTGTCTTAGGTTCGACTCCCAGGTCAGGCCAAAAGTGTTATTGGGTTTTACCATTAGGATTTCCTCAATAGCAGCCCGGAGTTTGGAAGTTGGTGGTGTGACACCCCCAGGCCTTGGTAAACACGTAAAGCCGATGGTCTCGAGCTTGATCTCTTCCCGGTCGTGTCGGATTGCCGTCCCATCGGACTATTAGATTGTAGGAACAGAGAGTGCATCTGTGTTTGCGCACACACTTGTGCACAATAATATCTCCTGCGTGATATTGTAGTGACAGAGCAGTGGTGGCCCAGTAGAACATTGGTGGCCCAGTGGTACAGGCCGCGACTTACAAGTTGTAGGTCATGAGTTCAAACCCAGGCAGGCGCTTTACTTTGTGTAAATTATTTCATCACAACTGCTCTCAAAACGGTGAAGGAGAACATCGTGAGGAAACCGGCATGTCCTAGAACCAAAAATTCGAAGACATGTGACCTCCATCAATCCGCATTGGGCCCGCGTGATGGATTATGGCCCACACCCTCTCACAGAGAGGAGGCCTGTGCCCTAGCAGTGGGGACATTAAAAAGGCTGATGATGATGATGACTTGGCTAATCTCCGTTGAGATTGCCCACCGGGATCGAAATTCGGTCGGGAAGATTATCATAGAAAGAAAGAAGGAAAGGAAAAAAAAAAAAAGAAACTAGATTATTTGGCACACACAGATACACACAATGAAGGTACAAAAAAAAAACCAATCCCAATACCCCAATTTATTTGGGGTCGGCACAACATGTCTTTTTCTTCCATTCTCCTATATTAGTTGTCATCTCTGTAGTCAGCCCTTTTAATAAATAAAATAATAATATCCTCTTTCACACAGTCGGGAAGATTAAGTGGTACAATAGTTAATAAATATTCCAATTTTATAAGTAAGGATCAAACATGTCATCATCATCATTTCAGCCGAAAGCCGTCCACTGCTGGACATAGGACTCCCCCAAGTGTCGGTTTGGCCGGTCCTGTGCGTCTCGCATCTAGGGGATTCCCTCGATTGTCACCAGTCGGGGGTGCGTGTATGTATGAATGTAATTGTATCCCGGGCCCCCGACTCATGGTAGCGTTTGAAACTGTAATCGGGATTTCAATCGGTAGGAGTCTGACATAACTCTCCGTTCTTCCAAGACGGAGAGTATCCATGAGAATTGCCCTAAAAGAAAAAAAAATGTTCCAACTTGTGGAAGGCCTTACATCGCTGCATCTTCAGGTACGCGGTCGCCACTCCAGAACATTTTAGCTCCATCGACCATCTTCAAACCTGCAGGTTCAATTTAACCTTGGCCAAAGTCAAGAAGAGTTATGTTGGATCCTGCCATTACGACTTTCCCAGTCAAGCTCTTGATATATCGAACGAACAGTTTAAGGAATTTTTAGCTAATTCATAAAAGCCCGTTCCATCACCGGGCCACAAGACGTACGGCGATGCGCTGTCAGTACATAATAATTGGTAGACATGAACCCATACGCACAAAACGTTTTGGGAACAATTTCACTGTGCGTACAGCTAAGGAGTGGAATTCCCTGGCGGAGTCTGTTTCCTGATAGCTACAAGTGCTACAACCTGGGCGTCTTTAAGTCAAGAGAGAATAGGTTGCTTCTGGGCAAGCGTATTCCATCTTCGACAACATCGTCGCTTACCATCAGGTGGGATAGTGGTCAAACGCGAGGCTACCAAAAATAGAAAAAAAATAACAAGACAACCTCGAACTCTAACCAGTAGGTAAAATAAACTATTGAGTCACGTCCCATCACCGTGTCCCTATCAACCTCATTGTTTGCGTAGGTACTATTAATAGCCCACTAACTGCCTCTGTGGTCCAGCTCTTAAGGTCGTGAATGTTGAGCTCTGAAGTTCGATATCCTCTTAGATTCTTCATGGGTTTAAACTGCGAATTTTACAGTTACAGTCTAAAGTCTCAAATAACCTTTTTAGGGTTTTGTAACCAAAGGGTAACCAACGGAACCTTATTACTAAGCCTTCGCTGTCCGTTCATCTGTCTGTCAGCGGCTAGATCTCATGAACTAAATTAGCTAGACAATTAAAAATTTCAGTTTATGTATTTCTATTGCCGCTAGAACAAATAATAGAAATTATAAACTATAGGGCCATAACCATAAACTGAAAAAAAAAAAACTTGAGAGGTGTCAAGGGACACCCGGATGGAACGAAGTTCCTTTCGATTAATTAGTGAAGGAATTGTAATATAATTTTATTTTTTTTAATTTATAATATTTTTTTTATTATTAACTACGCACACACGCACGCACGTAAGAAGTTATACTTCATCATCTCATCTCATCTCATCGCAGCTCAGCTCAGCTCAGCTCAGCTCAGTTCAGCTCAGCTCAGCTCAGCTCAGCTCAGCTCAGCTCAGCTCAGCTCAGATCAGCTCAGCTCAGCTCAGCTCAGCTCAGCTCTGCGTTCCAAGCTCAGCTAGATTTAACACACGAAATTGGTTAGATAATGCTTGATCTGCTTGCAAACTTTGTACCTACCCACCAAAAATACAAGAAGTTTTTATTAGATTGTTTTTCCAACACAATCTTTTTGGATGGACAGCCTCATTAGTGTCGTATCGACTTTTCGTAAGAATTTTTTCCGTCTAGCCCCCTTTCACAACGCGCGATAAGGAACTTCGTTCCAAAAACACGTTTGTTGTGTCCTTCGTGGCCGGTATTTTTCTGACTTAATGAAAATGTGGGTGTAGTTAAAGCACCTTCCAACTGATCAGTTAGTTGCGCCATTTTGCTTCCCAGCTAAAACTGCCAAGAAGTAGTGACGCATGAGCGTCTGCTGAGCTGTCTTATGTAAATTTTGACCAATGATATTTTATGTAAATAAAAATCTTTTTACAAAAAAAATACAACCGACTTCCATAAATAATACTAAAAAATGCAAAATAACTTTAATTTCGGAAGTCGGTGTTTCTAGTTTGGTTTCTTTGTTATTTGACACCGACTTCCGAAATTAAAGTTATTTTGCATTTTTTAGTATTATTTATGGAAGTCGGTTGCATTTTTTTTTTTGTAAAAAGTTTTTTATTTTTCACTTTTTAGTTGTTGTACCCCATTCTAAAACTAAATTAATAGTTTACCAGTTGTGCTGCAACAATAGTAAAGTTATGCCCGAATTGAGAGCCCCAAAAATAGGGAATTTGAACATAGTTGGTGAACTTAGGGTGTATCAGGGTGAACTGTTCAAATCCTGTATACCCCTTCAGAGCATATTAGCGCGATGTAATGTTGTGAAGTGGTGAAAACATTATACAGACATGCGATTGCAGCAATTCTGGAAGGTTTGCTATCATTTATTGAAGAGTTCCATTGTGTATCTACGAAGTTCTTTATCAGATCTTCACCAAATTAAATTGGGACCACATGTGAAGCAACAGCTTTCAAATAAAAAAAATCGTTAAAATCGGTTCTCCCAGTAAAAAGTTATGTGGTAACATACGTAAGAAAAAAAAAATACAGTCGAATTGAGAACCTCCTCCTTTTTTGGAAGTCGGATTTTGACGTTCAAAAAGCCTCTCGTTCAATGTTTTCAGTCTTATTAATTGAATAAGCGAGTCTTGATTTTGCCTTCAACGTAACCCTATATAACCTAAGTTAAGCCGTGTACACATTATTGTGTAGTGTCGTGTCGCGGTGCCTTCTGACACAGCTGATTGGCTACTAAACTCGTTGTGATATGACGTAGGCTTGTACGGAGCCGTTTGATTTTTGAATCCAGCGCCACAACACGACACAACACAATTATGATGTGAGTTATGTGCCTGAACCTTTATGAATAGATGACCCACATTCTTGCACTAAGAATGGACTCGGCTCACCTCTGTTTTAATATTCTTAGAACTCATCTCCAATACTTACTACCGACCGGCGAGTGCGCTAAGCGCCAGTAGTAAGGTGACTCATCCTCGGCGCGAGCGCAGACCATGGCTTTAGTATGTCTATATAATTTATATGCGTCAACGCGAAAGTTAACATGTAGTATGAGTCACCATACACCAAGGCTTCTTAGGAATGTTGGCTGTATTCGCGTACATGTTTCCTTTGGTGTTTGAACAGATTATGCTTACCGGTCCCTCTGCAAATATTGTAAGTATTATTTTTCTTGTTCGATTTGTACATGTTTGCTGCTCCACTGCTGGTTTTTATCGGACGTTAGCTTCTTTGAACAAGTATTGCTTAGCATCGTCATCATCTTCCTGCCCTTATCTCATTTTATTTGGGTCATTGTAATGATTTATTAACTATAGATACGTTGCCCGCGCTCAGAAATGGCATAATAAAATTAAGGTAACTGACCACATCACATATATATCGCAGCATATGCTGAGATTCACGGATAAATTCTCAACATGAGTTGGGCACTCAGGCAGGGAAGGAACAGGGGTGGGTTTTAGTCAGGAAAAGTCTGACACGCCCTCTTGCTCCATCCAGAGCGGGAGAAGTCATTGGCTGATTTCGCACCCCACAAAAAAAAAAACATATTATGCTGACATGGGTGCTTTTTTCGCCTCGCACAGGTCTTTTCTTTATTTTTATAATGTTGTTTTGTTTTTTTATTATTAGTATCACTTGATGTCATGGCTTTCGCGGATAAATTTGTAACAGAGTTACCGCGCCCCTGTGCACTCGGGCAAGGAAGGAACAGGGATGAGTTTTAGTCAGTAAAAGTCTGACACGCACTCCCGCTCCACCCAGAGCGGGAGAAGTCTTAGGATCATGGAAGGAAGGAAGTCATGGCTTGTAATTTTTTTTGTGTTTTTCTGTACGAGGTACGAAATAAACTTTATTATTTCTTTCTTTATGTACCTAGTCGCGTATCAACCAGTGTCGCAACGGTACCTATGTTACATAAAATAATTAATGCAATACTGCCTGGTTTCTTTTATCCATTACTACATTTATTTACATCTGGCTTGTACTATCCCACTGCTAGGCAAAGGCCTACGTCCATTCCTTCCACTGTTCTTGGTTCTGTGTTACCTCTTCCAATTCTCAAAGAAAATATCTAAGTCATCCCGTCATCTCCTTCATGGTCTGTCGCGTGAGTTATCTGGGTCCACCGCTCGTCCGACATGCGGTAGACATGTCCAGCTCAGTCCCATTTAAGTTGAGCAGCCTTCTGAAATCTGAGCCACGCCAACGATCTGCGTTTTGGGTGCGCAGTACATTGTTTCGAAGGTGATCCGTTGATTTAACACTATAAAGTATATTGCACTCTATAGTCCGTTGACAAATATACATACAACTTTTTTTAAAGGCTGGAAAAATTTTGTTTGGTGAGTATTTTATAGTTTAAATACTACACCACTATCATTCTTGCTGATTAGCTTTTTATGTCTCGGCATAACTAATCTCTATCAACCCGTGCCCGTGCGTGGGAAAAATGAACACTGTGTTTTCTTCTCTTGAGTTGCAATTTACGCTGCTTATGACTAACCCATGGTATGTCCAAAAATTGATGGTATCCTTTGAACGGTATTCAATGTCGTCGTTGACTGTATCCTAAATGATTCACTCTTCTGAAAATATTGACACAAATGTTTTTATGTAAATAATATAAAATACACATAAATTGTGTTATTATGTAGGTACATTAGTAGCAATTTATCTTGCTTATGGTATTTATTTTATTATGAGTCAGAAAATATCAGACACAACACACAAGTGTAATTATTGTAAGTATTAATACCTACCAAACTTAATTATAGTTTTACCTATGTTTTGTGAACAAATATTTCTGCTACGATTTTCGTTGGATAAACGGACACCTCTATCCAACGAAAATCGTAGCAGAAATATTTACGCACGGATACGTGCGCAACCATTATTCGTTGCGTAAGCGCAGGAGGTAACCACAGAATAATTTGATTATAGAAGGAATGTACATTGGCGCCGGTTACGATCATTCGAATACCTACATAATGTAGACTACGAGTATGTTCGTACGTAATGCGCGAAACACCTGAATTAAATTTCGTTTTATTATTATAATGTAAAGTGGTATATATACAGGTTGTATTGGAATAGCGTGGTCATATTTTTGATACCTACCGCTTCTTTTAAGGAAGGAAGTAAAAGTAAATTCCCGAAAAAAAAAAATTGGACTTTAGGGAGAAGCGCCAGAGTAACTAGCGAAATTCAAATTTTCTTACGTTTTTTGCAATTTGCAAGTCAGTATCAGGAGGAGCTCGTGGCTAAAGTGATAACAGCCGCACGGGTCGATCCATCAGGTTAAGCTACGCTTGCCGGAATTGGTCCATGGATGGGTGAACATCCTTATAAACCGAGACTCCTCCGTGCTTCGGAAAGCGTTACGGGTCGTCAGAAGTCCGAAAGTCTGACATCCAGTATTACCAAGGGGTATCGTATTACCCAGTAACTGGGTTGTGGAGGTCAGATAGGCAGTCGCTCCATGTAAAATATTGGTATTCAGCTGCATCCGGTTAGACTGGAAGCCGACCCCAAGATAGTTGGGAAAAGGCTAGGAAGATTGAGGTCAGTATCAGGTTGTATGTTGATGAAAATATGATTCGCGGCCGAAAAAAGTACGTATTTACAGAACTGTGATCATTAAAATCATCAATACAACCTTCTAAGTTTATATTGATGTATGGAAAGTTAAAAGTTCATATTTAAAGAATCAGTATTGCCATTCAACGTGGCAATGCTGCCATAGTTCTGGGCACTTTTCCCATTGACAGCGATGTGGACGAATTTTTCGATGCCCAATGAGCTGTACCTACTCCTCCCGGATCTTTTATGCCGCTTGTACATATTTAATTTATGAAGTTATTTATTACTTTAGTTTGTATATTATGTATATTGTAATCAAATATGGATTTTGTATGCAATGACTATTTCATAAAATCATGACATTTGATATCAATTTTATCTGAGACAGTTGTATTGATGATTTTAATTATTATAATTCTATAAATACATACTTGCTACGGCCGCGAATCATATTTTGACCAACATACAACCTGACACTGACCTGCAAATTGCAAAAAACGTGAGAAAATTTTAATTTCGCGGGCTATCATTTCACCTTAAAATAAAAAAAAATGTATTATTTATAATCAGCTGGTCAAAATTAGTACATATGGGAGGACAATTTTTTTTTCGGTTTTGAATATTACTTTCTTGGAAAAGTTATTCTTGGGCAGAAACGACATTTATAATTTGATCAAGCATTTCTGTTACATCCTGCAGGTATAGCAGTTAGCAATAAAAAAAAAGTCAACTACATCGGAGGGTTTTGGCGGGCTTTTTTCGAGTGTAGTTCAGTATTCACAAATTGTTTCCTAGTGGATAATTTACTTTCATTTCGGAAGTCGGCGTTTCTGGTTTTGTTTTATCGTTTTTTGACACCGACTTCCGAAATTAAAGTTATATAGCACTATTTTTTGGAAGTCGGTACTATTTTTTGTAAAAAAGTTTTTGTTTTTCCCTTTTTGGTTGTGGTACCCCATTAAATTGTTTTAACAATACATAGACAAACGATCGCAAGAATCGCGAGTCATTTGCTGTTAGTTATTGAAGAGTAGGTACCTACCATTGATTATCTCCAAAGATCTTCGTCGGTTAAAAATTGGTGTAGTTTTGTGTATCAAGTGTGCAACTGGACAATATTGTGGAATCATTGTAACAGGCGCGATCTCGGTAACCTGAAGCTGAAAATTTTGTAGTAGTATATACTCTACATCGTTCTTTTACTATTTATAAAATATATAATTGCAACAGTTACCCAATGAAATGACATGCAGCTGAGAAATTGTCGGTATATTTATTTAATAGAGCAGCTGCTGACCCATATAATTGAGATAGGTACCGCGACTACTCACAGGTTAAAGATCACTCTTCATTGAGAAAAAGACCGGAAGCATCTCTATTCACTCATTGATAACCAAACTATCACTCAACACACTCTTACGCAAGTTAACTGGTATGTTATGTGTAAGGTTGCCAACATGAAGTAAACAGCTGTTCCCTACGTTTTGTGGAGTTTAAATGAAAAAAATAACAAAAAAAAATTGATAATAATATAAAATTAACAATAAAATTTAATGGTGATAAAAAATCTGGCAGTAGAAATATGAAATAAAGTTTACCTGATTTCAGATAGAGTAAATAAAGAGTATAGAAACTTTTAAAAAAGGGAACCTACATATGTTTATTTTCAAATTAAAGTACATTTTTTGTGTGTTTTAAGAAAACGCAAGTTACTGTTACGAGCTGGGTATGTGATAAATTATTTTTCACCTATTAATTAACCAAATATCCTTTATTTACACAAACACTAATTCGCTAATAATCACTATTCTCTTCGTAATCGCTTGTATTCACATCTGTTCGCATCCGTAGTCGAAATCAAACTGACTCACTCGCCAGCCGCCCGGCCTATTTATAAAGTCATAAAAGTTTCCAGAACATTGTCGAACTATCCCTTAATGGAATATTCTAGAAACATCTATGAACTTCGACACAGTACCACAATGGAATGTTCTCGAACGTAGTGGAAACTTCTGGAATCTTCGACCACATTCTCGAACGTTCCAGTGTAATATGGTCGACGTAACATTACAATTGTTTTTTGTTTTTGGTTAAGAATAATGGTAAGACACTAGACATAATTATATTATCGCAAAACATTTGTCAATTTTATTAAAACTGTGCAGTCACGACCAAAAATCCTCTCTCAGTAAATGTTGATATAGCAGGAAAGTATTTAAAAGTCAAAGTTAATATAATTATTAAGATTATTTAAGCGCAGTCATTACCTACTTTTGTAGATAAAATACGCCTACGCGAAATAGAGTACAATACTCTCAATTTTGAGTACGATTGGCAACCTTATTTTGAAGCCGGAACTGTTCCATGCAATACTACTTGCAAACCTTTACAGAATGACCCACAAACTGACATAACATCGTTTGAATTAGTATTCAATACGCTCACGTGAATGATTCATATCGGAGATATTGTGTTTTTTTCACTGATTGTACTGCGGCTAGATGTGATAACAGGTATAGGTATACGAGTACTTACTTAATACATACGTCAATGTCTTTTTTTTAAATAAAATGTCTTTGCGCGTTGGACATTTTTGAGACGGGAAAAAACAATTGAACTCGCCACCGACACCGACACCGCTATCTGGATTGAAGTGAAAACTTCTTTAGGCGCGTTGGGCATTTTTGTTCAAGTTTTCACTTTTGTCGGCACTCCCGGAGTGCCACTCTTTTTTTGAAGTGAAAACTTCTTTAGGAGCGTTGGGCATTTTTACCCACTACGAGTGCTACGCGCGTTGGGCATTTTTATTCAAGTTTTCACTTCTGTCGTCACTCCCGGAGTGCCATTCTTTTTTTTTATAGGCATACGTATGACCACTATCTCACCTGATGATAAGCGGTGATGAGGTCGAAGATGGAGCACCCTTGCCTAGAAGTATCCTATTCACTCTTGACTTAAAGATTCCCAGATTCTAGCTATCAGAAAGCTCAGACTCTGGCAGGGAATTCCACTCCTTAGCTGTACGCACAGTGAATGTGAAATTTTAAATAACGTGTCATTATGGATCAATGACTCACATGTTGCTAAGTACCAGCTCTAAATACCACTCGAAACCTGGAAAAAAATACAACAGGTAGGTCTTATTGAGATATAAAATAAATAAAATAAAATAGTTTATTTCTTTAACTAAGTATCGTATCTTTTACAATATTATTTAGTGGCTAGACCCACCCAGAAAGCATGTAGCTTGTATTGGGTGGTTCCACTCCTCCCTAGTATTAATATATATATTTTTAGGTAACTAGTTAGCTAAACTATTTTAAGTATTTATTTTACAAAAACTTTTTACAAAAAAATAGAACCGACTTCCCAAAAAAGTGCAAAATAACTTTAATTTCGGAAGTCAATGTTCCTGGTTTTGTGTCTTCGTTTTTTTACACCGACTTCCGAAATTAAAGTTATTTTGCACTTTTTTGGGAAGTCGCTTCTATATTTTTGTAAAAAAGTTTTTATTTTTCACTTTTTTGTTGTGGTTCCCCATTAAACTGTGTTAACAATAAATTCATAGACATAAGATAGCAGTAATCGCGGTTGATTTGCTGTCAATTTTTGAGGAGTTCCATTGTGTGTCTCCGAAATGTCTTCCATTTAAATTTCATATAGATCTGATGATGAATCAGATCTATATGAAATTTAAATGGAACTATTTCGGAATAAAACCCTTTCGAACAAAAAAATAATTTTGCAAATCCGTCAATACATGACGGAGTTATGCCTGAACATACATAAAAAAAAAACCGTATTTATAACCTCCTTCTTTTTGAAGTCGGTTAAAAATGAATATATGTGTTTAGAAAAAAAACCTTTATTCCTTGCAATAATTAAAGTTTTGTAAATCTAGTAGTTTTATGATAATGTTAAATAATAATGGGTTAGTGTATTTAGTGTCTTAGTTTAAATATAATTTAATTGTTAGTTTTGTTAATTTTCCGTTGCTAGGACCTGTGGTCAGAGATATGTGATATCAGTAGTTAAATACTTATATCAGTTTTAGAGTTTACCAGTCAATAATAAACCCGGACCTACTATGTAGTTTCATCACTGGATTTTTAGTAGAGTCGCTATTTGAAAGTAACCTGCTAGTAAGAGTAAATCAGATACAAACATGCCTTTTAGTAAAGCTTCTTCCGTTACATTGTAAAGTAACAAAACAAGTCAGAAAATATATATTTTTTCAAAAAGTACTATTTTGGGAAAATTATTTATCATCGTAACTTCGGTTTAGCCTTTGACTTAATGCTATTTCATCAGTTGCGTTGTGGTTGGCAAGGACAAAAAAATACATTACCCACACACAAAACCTTATCAGTAGCAAATTAATAAAAAAATAGCTAACTAGAATCTATACATATTCAAAATATAATGTGACACATGAAAATGATAAACACTAAAAATTCAAACGCCAATCAATAAAATGTGCCAAACTTTAGGAAGCCCAATAAAATATAATTAAAATAAAACAAATTTATTCAAAGGAACTCCCATGCTCTAGTTTGTATCTCACTCTAGACCGGTCTACCGATTGACCTTTAAGAGCACCACCTACGCTCATAAGACATCCAGTCGCGATATATCAGTGTACGAGCGTTCACCGGTGCGCGCACGCCGCCACTGACGCCAGTCGACGCGGTATCTCAACTTAGAACACTTGAGAATTAAGTTAAAAAAATAAATAAAAAAAGAATTGGCGATGTTCTAAAATTAAAACAAATATTCGTATTTTTTAACATAACGGTTTTATAATCTGTGCCAGTGTTTTGTTTTTTTTTTTCTAAACAATGGGTGTTTTTGAATGTGTGAGTGCCAGTAAAATATCTCCTACGGAGAGCACTGAAGTTTTTACGATAAACATGAATTCAAATGAAACTCTGAATGGCAGTAATGGGACAGTGACTATGGTAAGTTATTTTTTATTGGTTCTTTAAATAAACGTGTTATTTTAATTTTTATCAGAGATAAGATAGAGTTTATCTGTTTCCCGCTATTTTGTTCTTGTCAGATTGGCGGTAAAATCTTGGTTTCTCAAGTTCAATTCTTAGATTTGACGAACCGATTTCTGTGACTAAAAAGGTCTAAAATGTAAAGTGAAAAAGATTGGTGACAGAATTTGGTCCTACGGTACGTGCTATACTTGGGTAAAAGCCGACGTTATCTGACAGACAAAGTTTAAAAAAACCTGAAGGTAAAGAGAAAGGTTGTGAATTACGGTTTTTGAACCTCTGTAATTGCAGTTGAATCATCAATTTGCGAAAAAATTAAAGAAAGAACAATTGAGGTTATTTTATCTAACGGTAGATAAAAGCCATATGTACACAGTACCTATAAGTACGTAGGTAGGTACAATCATAAGAATAGCTATTGTATTCACTTTCTACTTACTTTGACATGAATATATTAATCTGCAGTGCTGTTATGGGATGGATGGATATAATTTGCATGCTATATTTTTATTTGTTGAATTGAAGATTTATTAACTATAGTGAACAAATATGAAGGAGTTTTCAAAATGTCATCATCAGCGACGAAGTTATAAAGCTTTAAAGTTGATAATTAGAAAGAGAAGTCCAACGTGTTTTTTGACGTCAAAGGACATGACGCCCATACAACTGCCATAGAAAATAGCGTTTTCGATATATTTCTTTAAAATTGTTATATCTCGTTTAAGTTTCGATTAATTTTGATTCTGCTTTCACTGTTCGCACTCTATTTTAGTATATTCATCGATAAACCGGTTAGAGAACAAACTTTTTTTTTTGCATATATATTGCATTTTTTTCCTCATACGAAACTTATGTCATAGAACTGGTTTATTGGTCATTGAAGTTATGAGAATTCGAAAGTAGTTGAGAGTATAAACTACACAGTTTTATTATCTGTGTCATAATACCTATACTATTTTTATTCGAATCCGAAATCGTATTGTAAATTGTAACCGATTATACTTATATTGAATGAACTTGGAATGAAATCAAGGAAGGAAAATGTACTCACAAGTTGACATGCTATCAGTGACGACGACAGTCGACGAAAGTCAAAAATGTATGGGATTAACAAGTCCTACTGAAATGTCAAATATCACTTGTTAATCTTAATTATTTCAAGCTGATCATAAGCTTATCAATTTCCGTACTACGTTGTCACCGACTTCCAGTCTAATCTAACAGCAATGTACATGGAGCGACTACCCATCAGACCCACACAATCCAGTTCCTGGGTTACACTAATTCACACACAATCAGTATATTGTAACGGAAATGCACGTCCATGTTTTAAAGACAGCCTCAGCCCATAAAAATGAACAACTTTCTACAAGAAAGTCCAAGTTTTTTGCCATCCCATACTCATTTTGATCAGCTGATATAACTTCATAATTATATTTATTTATTTACTAGCTGAACCAGTGAACTTCGTACCGCCTCAAAATCAATAAAAACACCGTTAAGTACATACAAAATGTTTGTGAAAATTAATTTTCTTCATATTTTTTTTTTTAATTTTTCCTGTTTTAATAGTTATTCTGCTATTCGGAGCGGAGAAAAATCCAACAAATCAAAGATCACTAAAACCGATCCAGCCGTTCGTGACTTATATAATTGTGTAACTAACCCTACTTTTTTATAAAAGACTAGCTATCCGCGCTCTTAGCGCTGCCCAAAATCCAATAAATGAATCCATTCTCGAGATATCAATGTATGGGAAAATGATTTTTTTTTCGTGAATTTTCCGATATTTTAGTAGTTGTTCTGCTATTCGGGACGTAGACAAATCCAACAAATCAAAGATCACTAAAACCGATCCAGCCGTTCTTGACTTATATATGGTATAACTAACCCGACTTTGTTTTATATATAGAGATTACAGACATACATAAATAGCTATCATTACAGAAAAAAACAAAGCGATAGTGTAGAAATAGAAATAAAAAATAACAATAATAATCACAATAACACATTAATTTCAATTCATAATATTAAATTCAATTAACATTAATAATACACTACAATAAATTAAATTGATGATAACTTTGTACGGCAAGTCCATTTTTTTTGTTGGTACGAGGAATTCTACGACTTGGAGAAATTTGATATCAATTGACGGAAGCAGTACTTATTTAAAATATGATCACGCATATTTATGTTAAGTACACCCTTTTTTTGCGGTGTGGTGAATCATCCAATGACTTCTCCCGCTCTGGGTGGAGCGGAAGGTAGCGTGTTAGACTTTTACTGACTAAAACCCACCCTCGTTCCTTCAGTTGCCTGTGCCAAGGGCCGTGGTAACTCTATTTCGAATTTATCCGCGACCCCAGGTAGGCATCAGCCCTAGCGGACCTCGTCAGTTGCTGCTGACATCTCTTTGAGACGCGCGTGGAACACTACGCGCCGTCCACTCTCGGGCCTGCCCCCTTAGCCAAATAACTTTTATAATAGCGCCAACGCTAACGCTTCGTGCAAAATGTATGGCAAGGACATTACCTGCGGAGAGAACTGTCACGTGACTCACGCACCGTAATGTCGTTGCCATACATTTTGCACGAAGCGTTAGCGTTAAAGTAAACAGAAAAGTATTTTGTCTAATTCCCCTGATCCTTATCGGACGGCGAGCTAAACACGCTAAACACCACCATTACCATCACGGCACTAGGGAAATCAGAAGGTAAATTGTTCAGCAATGAAGCAATAGTAATCAAGGTAGTTATTGTTAGATCGTTAAGCCATAATACGTGGTACATCATCCTTCAACGATTGTGCTCTGAGCTCAATACACTATGCTACATACAGCTGCGCACTTTTGAACAGGGCTGACAGTCCGGTTTGAAACCGGTTTGGTTCTGACGTCACTATATATCGGCAAGAACGGTTTCGGTTTTCGGTTAGATACGGCAGTTACTTAGAAGGTCCCTGTATATATCAGAAAGCCGTTAAAATGTTCAAATTCACGCTGCAATCTCATCTCGGGGCAAATCTTAATAAAAATGTAGGTAAATTTAAGGCTTTTGACTGAATAGCTTCAGCCAGTGACTTCGCCCGCGTGAAATGAGCACTTTCCCCCATTATACATTTATACTTAGCATATAGTTTATTCTGATGTATACTATCTGTACCTGAAATTTTCATCAAATTCGTTTAGTACATCCATCCTCACATCCTGACTGAAATCGACTCCAACCATTCTTAAAATACCGGAATTGTTATTGCCTCTCCGTTATTCTGATACAAGGAATTTAGTAATAACAATTCAGACAAAATAATTCAAGGATTCTTAAAACCTGAATTACTCATTTTGTAGTAAAAGGTAAACAACGGTGTTGCTATGCAGAAACTCCGGTAACACAGAGTGTCGGTTCGATGACGGGCTTGGGCAAACTAATCAAGGTCGGAGAATTCTCAGCTTCTAAATTATTTACCAGTCTAGAGTCCTGGTTTTGTTCTCGGTTTTTGGTAGCCTTGAAAGCAAGAGTAAGCAGGCATCTTCTGGCCTGGCTCGTTCCATCGTAGACTTCATCTATAGCTTTGCATCAGGCGAGATCGAGAAAGAACCTTGATGCCCTTGAGTCAATTGAGAAACGAGCCAAGAGGATCATCGGCAATGATAGGCTCGTTGAGTCGAAACTCCAAAGTCTAGAACATAGACACCGAGTTGCTAGCCTGTCGCTTTTCTATCGGTTACATTTTGGGGAGTGTGCGACGTAATTGCATAATTTGATTCCGCCAAGCCCGTTTCATCAACGGCCCACAAGACGTATGGCGAAGTGCCACCGGTTCATGGTGGACATCCCATCCATACTCACAAAGCGTTTTGAGAAAACATTCATTGTGCGTACAGCTAGGGAGTGGAATTTCCTACCGGAGTCTGTATTTCCTGATAGCTACAACCTGGGAGTTTTTAAGTCAAGAGTGAATAGGTTACTTCTATGCAGGTGAGATGGTGGTCAAACGCGTGCCTATCAACAATAATAAAAAAGAACCATTATTTTTTTCAATTTGTATTTAAGTGCCAGCTTTTAGCCACACCTAAAATTTTAAAAAATATGGCTCTGACCCTCAATTATCTACATCGATCTTTATATCAAGGTGCTGAAAAGTTGGCTCACTTGCTCTCACCGCCACGACTTCCTGACTGACCACTGTTGGTCCTATTAACCATATATTGAAAACATAAAAGTAGTCAACCCTGGTCACTGGTTGAAGTGTACCTTGAAACATTGCTCACCCTGTAACAGAAAAATGCTAGCTCTCCGTGATTCATAATTAATTATTAATTGTTTATATACAGCATACGATGAATAATAATACCTTTATCTCAAAATAGGTAGTGCCTACTTGTATTCATCTTCTTCCTGATTACCAATGAAGAGGAACCACATAAAGGTACCTAGCTGCCTCGTGCCATGTTTCTAGTTCAATACCAATAGGTATCACAACTATGGAAATCTATTCAGTTTTCATCATCATCTTTTCAACCTTCCACTGCTGGACGTAGGCCTCTCCCAAGTGTAACCAATTCGACCGATCCTGTGCGTCTCGCATCCATCAGATTCGTGAGACCCTCACAAGGTCATCGGTCCATCTTGTGGGAGGCCTTACAACGATTAGATATACATAAGCTGTTCTGAGAAATTATCAAAAAAACTTCTCCCACTCTGGGTGGAGCTACAGGACGTGTCAGACTCTTATTACCTACTGACAAAAACCGACCCTTATTCCTTCAGTTGTCTGTGCCAGAGTCACACTTTCAACCTCATGCTCCTCCTTCTCCTCTTTTTCTCTCCTCTTTCTCCTCTCTTTCTCCTCTCTTTCCTCTTTCTTTCTCTTTAAACTTGGTGTGTTTGAAAGAGACCTCAAACACACCCGCGACCAGACTGGGTATCCTAAGATGCGCATGATGCACAGGGTACACGCCCCAACAGCATCCTGAAAACTATAGCAGACATGTGGAACGACCCCATACTGGGGCATTGGATAAACATGCCACTGTGGTGTATAATAAATAGATAATGTATGTTTACTGTTAGTTATGAGTACTAACCCTAGCTTTTACCCGACTACGCGACGCAAGGGAGGGTAATGTGTTTATCAGCCTTTGTATGTATGTAATATGTACTCGTATGTATATTTGTTCCTTTGTGAAGCTTTAGGGACCAAACGCGTAGGGTTTTATAAGTCTTACGTCAATTGATTCGTCTTAATCTTGCGAGTACCTACTACAAGTCTACTAAAGACATGACAGTAATCAAATTACAATATGGCGACAACCAGACGCCATATTGTGAAAAAGAAAAAATGAAAGTCTACGAACTATATTAAGTGGGGTATCAAAATAAAGGCTTTGAGGAGGCGATTCCAAAAATATAACTCACCAAAATGTAGAAAAAAAAATATTAAAAAAAACCCGACCGTAAATAACAATTAACATATTTACAACTGTTTTTACAGTCGGGATTTTTTTAAATATTTTTTTATTTTCTACATTTCAGTGAGTTATATTTTTGGAATCGCCTCCTCAAACCCTTTATTTTGATACCCCACTTATAGTTTTTTTTCTTAAGTTGTGTGTAGGTATAGGTACCTACTAACCAACTATGGACTTTGTCTGAAATATACTTTTTTTTTTATAAATCTGGGAAGGAAAAAAGTGTCGTTACTAAAATCGCAATAATTAACTTATTTAATTAATATATCCGTGACTCCACGCTGCCCTATTTTACATGCAATTAGATAATTAAAGTCCACACAGATTTTTTCGTAATAGTTCTCATGAACTGTATTGTCCTGGTATATAATTAGGTTCATGAATAATTTCATTTAGTAAATATAATTGCGTTAGTCATTCCTTATCTGGTCATAATAGTTAGTTATTTTATTAAACAATACTTAGCTAGTGGTTTTGCAGATCCGGTGGTTAGTGCTAATGCAGAACCGACTGGAAATACCCTGGAAAATAGGTAGGTTTTATAAGTACAGCCTAGGTACTTCTTTCTGGGTTTTCCCAATTGACTGATTGAAATCTGACTTTTAAAAAGATTTTTTTTTTTAACATCAAAGGTCTTCAATCAAAGGCCTTCCCAATACCATTGAAATCATTCCTATCTCAATTTTATTTGAGGTCGGCACAGCTTGTCTTCTTCTTCCATACTTACATCTTTTTAATAATCACCTCATATCTAGCCAATCCTACATCATCTTTCACAACACACATCTACCGTTTTTAGGGTTTCGTACCCGAAGGGTCCAAACGGAGCCCTATTGCTGTCACACACGTGTCCGTCTGTCCATCTGTCTGTCTGTCCGTCTTCTGTCACACAATTTTGTTCCGAAGAATTTTTTAACTTCCCTTTGACCTATGATGTTGTGTTGTTACGTATGTTTTACTAACAAGTACCAAAATATTGATAAATTGTTTTTTTTTTGTTAATTCTCTTATTTGGTACGGAACCCTAAATGTGCGAAGTGCAACACGTACTTGGCCGGTTTTTTATTCTTCCCTTATCCTTCACCAATCATATTCTTTCATCCTTATTCCACCGTATCATATGCCCCATCATAATATGCCTTACCATGACAACCGAATTTGACACACAGCTATCCATCATTTGACACAAAAAATGACTGCCGTCACGGACGAGTCTTGAAGTTTCTTGCTGTGCAAAAATTGTATATTCTTTAACCCATAGGCACGGCTACAATATCTAATGAAATCCACCACTTTCTGCACTCAGTATTACTAATTAATAACAATGTCGTAGCGACGACGGCCACGTATCGTTTGAGTTATGTATCGGGTATCGGTAAACATAAAAACGGTATTCATGAAACAGATATGACGAGACTGCGATGTTAATCTAACAATTACTTATTATGTAAACACACTTGCCGTATAACACGATTGTGGCAGAAGTGTATTTTCATGAAAATCTACAGTTTTTTATTAACAGTCACCGTCTTTCAATCAATCTGCCTAACCTTTTCCCAACTATCTTGGGGTCGGCTTCCAGACTAACCGGATGCAGCTGAATACCAGTATTTTACATGGAGCGACTGCCTATCTGACCTCCACAACCCAGTTACTGGGTAATACGATACCCCTTGGTAAGACTGGATGTCAGACTTTCGGGCTTCTGACGACCCGTAACGACTGTCAAAGATCCACAATTTGACAGCCGGGACCAACCTCTTAATTTGCTTTCCGAGGCACGGAGGAGTCTCGGTATGTAAAGATGGTCACCCATCCATGGACCAACCCCGGCAAGCGTAGCTTAACCTGATGGATCGACCCGTGCGGCTGTTATTACTTTAGCCACGAGCTCCTCAGTCACCATCTTTATAGGGTTAAATTAAATAATCCAGCGAAACTTCGAAAAATCTTAGACCTGATGGGTATCGATTTCAAATTCATTATCATGATCAGCATCACCTTTTTAACCGACTTCCAAAAGGAGGAGGTTCTCAATTCGTCTGTATGTTTTTTTTGTATGTTTGTTACGCGATTACTACGCCATTTATGAATAGGTTTTGTAGGTCGTTATTCCGTTTTAGTTTTGGGGTAAGACTACTAAATAGTGAAAAAACTTTTTTACAAAAAAAAAATAGAACCGACTTCCAATAAAAGTGCAAAATAACTTTAATTTCGGCAGTCGGTATTTCTGGTTTTGTCTTCTTTTTTTGACACCGACTTCCGAAATTAAAGTTATTTTGCACTGTTTGTGGAAGTCGGTTCTATTTTTTTTTTTTTAAGTTTTTATTTTTCACTTTTCAGTTGTGGTTCCCCATTAAACTGTGTTAACACTACATAGACGATTGCAGCAATCGCAGTTGATTTGCTGTCATTTTTTGAAGAGTTCCGTTATCTGTCTCCGAAACTCATCATCAGATCTATTTACTATGAAATTTAAATGGGACCATTTAATTTTAATAGATGACGGAGTCATGCCCGAAAATAAACAAAAAAAAAATACAAACTTCCAATTGATAACCTCCTTCTTTTTGAAGTCAGTTAAAAATAAAAAATAAAACTTTTTTACAAAAAATACAACGTGAATGTCAAATAACTAGAAACAAAATACAAACACCGACTTCCGAAATTAAAGTTATTTTGCAAATTTTAGTGTATTTTATTTATTTGGAAGTCTGTTGTATTTTTTGTAAAAAAGTTTTTATTTTCTTGCATTTAGACGTCAACTATCATATCGCTCGTTCATCTGACAATCCATCCATCCTTATTATCTCTATCCCTCTTTTACTAGCAGGCAAGGTTTGGTTAAGGAAGTGTGTGGATGGAGTGGCGTGCAAGGGAGGAGACCTACACTCAGCATTGAATAGATAATACCGTCAAACGGGGTGAATAGAAATGCAGGGGTGAATAGAAACAGTTTGCAGCATTTAAGTACTCCGATTTATTCATGAATTGTTGTAAAAACTAAATCGATGCTTTGCTAGAAACCAGTAATAAGTTATCAGAGTAAAAATCCTAATCAAAGTTTTGTTTCTCTTCACCCCTTCGTTCCTATTCACCCCGTTTATATATCGTTTGGAGAAAAGAGATAGAGAGATTATTTTAGTCACATGCGTTTCAAATTTATCGATAATGATTAATCAAAAACCGATTTGCCGAACATACGCCAAATAATTTTATTCGATCTTATGAAAGTATGTAATCTGTGGTTTCTCAACGCGTGGACGACAGGAATGGGAGAAAAGTTATCAATTGCGATTTAATTCATGTGTTCCAGTAAAAACGTTAAGTGTTAGTTATGTGATTATGTGAGATGCGGTGATGCGTGTCAATTAATGGAAAAATTCGGAATCGATTTACGGGTGTATTTTTTATAGCTTGGAGAGGATTAAGGCGCAGTTATACGACTTTAATGGTGTTTAATTGAACATCACGTCTAAACGACTAGTCTTATTTCTTTGAAAAAAATTTAGAGAATTTCCGTCGTAATTTGATCTCAGAATATTTGAAATTATATTTTTATAACATAGTATAATTCATTTGTAAAGTTGTATTTAAACCGGATAAAAAATTGAGAATCACGCAAAAACTACAAAGCGTATTTTTATGAAACCTTCACCATTTTAAAGATCACTTAATTATTTATAATTTAGTCTCAGAGTTTTAGTTTAATTAATACCTGTTGTTTTATGTGTAATAAATTAATAATGTGTCTAATTTCGGACAGCGCTCCTTGATAGGCGAGTCCTATTACTGGGTGGGCATACGACGCGTTACGTGAGCTCAGCGCAGAACACGCAAGCTAACCACTCAAGGTCATTGGCAGCTAATAGCGCCTTAATGAAAGGTCTAACTAGAACATCGGTGAAACGTCGGACTTCTACAGACTGTACTTTAAAGAGTACGCAAGAGCTCTTCCTTTCAAATTGACATAATATTAGTATACATATATTAGTATGTAGGTATAATATATATTTGGAATTATTTCTGTAGGTTTATATATATTGTACACTGGCTCCTACCTATAGTTGCAAAACTTCTGAAAAATTCGGAATAATTCCGGAATACTTCTGGAAAAGTTTTAAAACTGACAGAGAAATCGGTGGACATACATAAAAAAAAGCATACATACAGTCGAACATAGAACCTCCTCCTTTTTCGAAGTCGGTTAATAAAGATTTCCATAAAGTGGCTGTCAATGGTAACTGAGAAGTAGTTCGCCCTAGTCGAAAAATATAGTAAGAAGTATACTAACCTGATTCATGAGTTTATTAAAACAGGCCAGGTGCGTACCATTTTAAACCGGAAATGAACGTGAACAAAGCAGAAGGAGTAAAGATTGCGTTGGTACTACGTCGCTCACTTAGGGTCAGCTCACACGGAGACGCGATACGATATTGAACTTTATTTACTACATAAAAGGTACAAATTTCAGTGAGAAGAGTTAGAATTCGACCAAATTCGAATTTTCAAGTCCACGGGTGCATTCGATTTCTTTTGCTCAACTATGTACTTTTTTGTGTAGTAAATAAAGTTCTATAACGTATCGCTATCTTAAAAAGTTTGCGTAGCGTTGCGGCGCGTCTGTGTGTGAGCGGACCCTAAGGCCGCGTTTCCACCTGCAAGCAAATTGCAAGCAAGTTGAATATCATTGCGGGGTACGAACGACCGATTGATTACATTACACATCGGTAAACTTGCATGCAATTTTCTTGTAGGTGGAAATGCGACCTGAAGTACTGCTTCCTACGATCTAAATTAGAAGGAATTATACATTTTGCACTTATTTACAATCTATATCGTTGATAGAATATTATTTTATTTAGAACTTATGGATCCTTTTAATTACTAAACGAAAGAGGCACCTTTTTAACCGACTTCGAATAAAGGAAGAGGTTCTATGTTCGACTGTATGTCTGTTTTTTTAATGTGTGGCCATCGTTTTCTCTGTCAGTTGTGGACCAATTTTCAACATTCTACTTCTAACCGAAAGAGTAAACAGTCCAGGTGGTCCCATATAAATTTTATCGAAATAGCATTAGCGTTTTTGAAAAAATAAACAAAAACAATAAATATGTAAACATAGATAACGTTTTGGTTTCCTCCAATTACGAGTATGTTTAAATTCCATGTTCCATGTTGTGAAAAATAAAAAACCTTTTTAACAAAAAAATATAACAGACTTCCAAAAAAAAATTGGAAAATAATTTTAATTTCGGAAGTCGGTGTTAAAAAATGAAGATATAAAATACAAACACCGACTAAAAAAGTTTTTATAGTTTTATAGTTTTTAGTTTTAAAAGGATCGGGCATTGTGGCGTCTTACCTACCCAATTCATGTTTGCCAAAACCACATTTTCAAAAGACAATCCTTAAGCCTTAGTCATCGTGGCATTACTTGGAACTCCAAGATGTAGGTAATAGGTAGGTATTATTTCCTTGAAGAGTTAAATCTCTCAAGACATGGTTCAGGTTACCACGCAGTATTGCCAATTATCCTGCTGTGTTAGTCATTCAGACTAGATTCCTTAGCTTTTCTTGTGAAACTCGTTACTCTAGTAGTATCCTACATCTTAACTGCTAAGTTATGAGAAAAAACCTGTTCTACTATAACTACTTATAATAAAAAAGTGTGTGTGTACTTATGTACGCACGTAAGAAATTATACTTTTTGCCGTAACAAGATAAAAAACCAAACTGTCACAAAGTTTACAAAAGGAAAACAATCATTTTTCATGAACCACAGACCATAGCTAACTTCAGGGTGTCGGTTTTAGCTAACTTCATTCTGTAGGTTTTTTGTGACGGTGTTTTTTTTTTTTGGGGGTGGGAAATCATCTTATGACTTCTTCCGCTCTAGGGTGGAGCGGAAGGGCGTGTCAGACTCTTACTGACTAAAACCCACCCCTGTTCCTCCCTGCCCTACGTGCCCAGGGGCGAGGTAACTCTTTCGAATTTATCCTCAACCCCCGGGCAGGCATTGGCCGTGGCAGGCCCCGTCCTTTGCTGACAACTCTTTGAGGCGCGCGTGGAACACTACGCGCCGTCGACTCTCGGGCCTGGTGCTGATCGGGCGGCGAGTTACCCACTACTCGCCGTCCGCAGGCCCGGGTTTTGTGACGGTGTGCGCGCGCATCGTAAAAATTTACTCTCATCATTTTTCCATAACGCGCCAAAAGAAGTACCTATAACTTCAATAAATGTGAAAGTATGTAGACTGTTGCGAGGCCCCGGGCGGGTGGCAGATCTTTTGCGAGGCCCTTGTCCTGTTTGAAAACTAATCTTGTGGGAACATGACATCGAATCCCGGTGGAAACGCCAGGGTGGCCCGCGAAATTCAAATTTTCTTACGTTTTTTGCAATTTGCAGGTCAGTGTCAGGTTGTATCTAGGTCAAAATTTGATTCGCGGCCTGCTACGGCCGCGAATCAAATTTTGACCTGGATGTTAGGTATATAGTATGTATTTATAGAATTATAATCATTAAAATCATTAATACAACTCTTTCAGTTAGAATTGATGTCAAATGTAAGTATTTTATGAAATCATGACATTTGGCATCAATTCTAACTGAGAGAGTTGTATTGATGATTTTAATGATTATAGTTCTGTAAATACGTACTTGCTACGGCCGCGAATCATATTTTGACCAACATACCACCTGATACTGACCTGCAAATTGCAAAAACCGTAAGAAAATTTTAATTTTGCGGCCTCCCCGGGTCCTTTCACCTTAAATGTTTAGAGCAGTGGCGGCTTTAACTGTTACGTGGCCCGGGTGGTTGGCAGATCTTTGCAAGGCCCTTGTCCTGTTTGAAAACTAATCTTGTAGGAACCGAATGAAAACCGATCTCATGACTTACTTATGTTTTTAAAATATACATAAGTATTCCAACTTTGTTTTATTGTTACGTTACTTTGTTTGAGATAAAAAATAAATAGAACCGACTTCCAAAATGAGTGCAAAATAACTTTAATTTCGGAAGTCGGTGTTTCTGGTTTTGTCTTCGTTTTTTGACACTGTCTGACCGAAATTTAAATGGGACCATTTCGAAAAAAAAAAAAAAAAATTTGCAAATCCTCTCTCTCTCGTCTATACATAAAAAATACAACCATCCGAATTGATAATCTCAACCTCCTTTTTGAAGTCGATTAATAAAAGTTTCAATTGTAAGCTTTTTGAATTTTTGCACGAGGCCCCTGCTCGCTTGCCTTACTCGCTACTGTTAAGATAAATATCCTGGACTCTTTTTTTTATTTACAAATGTAAATAAAAAATAAAAATGATAATAATAAATCGTTTATTTTGAACCAAACCTCCTCAAAAGCTGATCGGATTTAGATGGGAACCGGGGAGACCAACAGTTTTTTTTTCTTTCACGCAGGCAAAGCCGCTGGCGTCGTATGATATAGCTAGCCGTTATTTATTAGATAGGGACTGACGGCTACAAATTGGCATTCACAAAACAATGTGACTTTTTCCTACTTACCTTTGTTAAACTTCCAGTTACTAACAATAGCTGAATACTGACAAGCAAACATATACATAGATTTAATTTCTATGACAGAAAAGGACATTTTCAGTTTCACACATGGAATGCGGTGAATGCAAAAAAATATTGTATGATCGTCCCTCGTCATCATCATCATTTCAGTAGAAAGACGTCCACTGGTGGGCATAGGCCTCCCCTAAGTGTCACCACAACGACAGGTCCTGTGTGTCTCGCATCCATCCGCTACCCGCGACCCTCACCAGCTTATTCGCCAACTCAGTTGACATCAATTTGACGCTCTAGGCTCTTTGCCGTACATTGTTGCTTTGACGTATAGAAAAACCGTATTGCCTATTATAATCGATGTCCACCGAGCATTGTACTGCATAGTGCCTATCAAATTGATGTCAACTGAGTCAGCGAATACACCTGCAGGTTGGCCCACCTTGTGGGAGGCAACGTACCTGGGTGGGATACCCATAATGGTAATATTATTAGAATGATTCTTAATAAAAGCGGGAGATGTCCGTCCGCAGAACGAAGGCCTACCTACTCTATTTTCTCTTTCCTCTTCTCTGGATTTAGAGCTGCCAAGGACCAGCTCATATTGAAAGAGTTCCTGCTCATCCCGACATCTCCATCTGGTCCTGACGGCTTGTTACTTGCCACACAGAAGAACTCTCATAACAGTGTGTCTTTAATGAATCAAAATGCGAAGCTCATTGTAACTTTACGACGTTGGTATATTATCCCTAATAGCATTTATTGTTGGCTCAACACTATATGCTATTAGTAATAAAATTCTACGCAACACAACACAGATCCGGATGACATACCACGCGTTACTATGTAAGGTGTCTATCTGTAGGTATGTCACGGCTTTTCTCGAGATTATGCATGAAGTGGTCACCCACATAGCTACAAAACGTCACGTATTGGTAATACCAATAATATCCTAAGTAATATTTGCCTAATGTAGTAAGGTGATAATTATTTATTTATATGTCGCGCTTTTGGTCTTATCACAGTATTGGACCAAAAACGCGACGACCTCAAAGCTAGACCAACCGGTATACCAACTAAAATTACAAAGTGGTACAGTTTGTGAGTTTCTGAGGTTGTAGGGGTAATCTCTGAAACTACTGAACCGATTTTGAAAATTCTTTTACCAATAGAAAGCCACGTTATTTGTGTGTGTCATAGGCAATACATTTTTGAAATCCACGCTGACGAAGTCGCGTCATCAACGGTGTTCTGACATGCTCGCTCTGTGCTCGGAGTTCTTCGGCCAAAGTTGGATATGCAAGTCACCTGAGGGCACGTATATCAGAGCAGCAAAGCTGAGCTCGCAATCAACGCATTTCTTGGCTCCTCATTGAGGAGCCAAGGCGGTTGCTGTGGACGAATTCTAAACGATGTAAACTTGCGGAGATTACTTTACGGGTGTAAAAAGACAGTTTCCGAAGCCAAAAGCCACATTTCTATCCATTATTTGGATCATATTTTCTACTAGACCATACCTGAGAGATGATAATCCACTGGTTCTGGAGATATTGAAGGTCAAAGTAACAATTTTTTTTTAAACTTTTTTATGAATGTCAATTCCAAGTGTTATTTTATTACTAAACTTTTTTCCAAACAAGCATTTCAGCAGATTTTTTTTCTGTCGAAATTACGTATTTGCAGTTACAAAAACGCAATGAATAGGTATCAAATGTTTCCGACAAGTACCTACGTGGCTTAGAGCGAAGGGGCGGAGTTTAACTCAACTTGCCTGGGTTCGCGTTACAATGCGCGCAATAAATTGTTTTTTTTATGCTTAAAAATAAGTCGTTTCCCAGCAATATTTTTTTGCGCAAAGCTAGTTTGTTAGACGTACAGCATGCGTAGTTAACGGCTTTGTGATATCTTTTTACACCCTGTACAAACAAACAATTGGATCTCTTTATGTTAGGTAGGTTAGATTTACTTAGAGATTTTATTAGTGATGATTTCGACGATCATGATGATCAAACACAATTGTGCTGTCACGCAATTAGGTGACGCCTATGTATTGTGCTATTTACCTACACCTACATTATAATATGTATTATAAAACAAACGAGAGTTTACGCTTGTTCATATTAGATTGTGTTTTGTTATTTTTTGCTGTGTAAACTATGTTTTTTTATTGTTCTCATTTTATTGTTAGCGTGTGCAGTGTTTTGGAACTAATTTATTATTACATGTATGGGTAATGTGACCATACGACTCCATTTGAACCGGACTGTCCTTTTAAGATTTTATTTAGCTTGCAATGTTTGTATATGCACGGGGTCACAGATTAGGCCAGATACTTCACTCAGTAGAAAATTTCCAATACCTATTACGATAATTGCCTACTCCCTCGCGTCAACAACCACTGTATGCTAAAATGCGCCTAAATGCTCAAGCGTACAGCAGTGATTGCTTCGCACCGCGCGATTCCACAGTAATCGCAGGGCTGCCTCTTCGATAAAATTAAATTAACATAACTTTTTATCTATGTTATTGAGAACTGTGAATATGTTCTGACTTTTATGTGGCAGTTAAAAATTTTATCATTTATAAAATATTTAACCAACTTAAAAAAAAGGAGGTGATCAGACATACAGGCCAAACTGAGATGTTTGACTTGTATGGTTTGTAGGTATGTATGTTGGTGCGCGATAATCTCGCGTTTGGCTAAACCGATATCGATGCGGTTTTCAGAAAAGGATTTGTTACATTTAGGTGAACGTTTTAAAATAAGTATAATACTTCTTAGTTTGATGATGATCTTCGGAGATATTCACTAGAAATGAAAAAAAAAGCCTTAAAAAAAGAGAACCGACTTCAAATAAAGCACTAAGCCGTAAGAAATAATTAGTTTTTTTTTATGTTAGTGCTAGCAGCTGGTAATTACGAATCGAAAAAGCCTAAATGGAAAAATGTTAGGTGTTTATCCCTTCTTTTGCTTGATTTACACCCATCTACAGCACATAGGGCACCAGACGGCATCGTAATACGCGTACGAACGAACAGCACTATTAAAATTGAACGGCGTGCGCGCGCTTCGCTTGCGAAAACCGCACTGAATTTGATTCGCCGGCGGCCCGAGACCGCTCGGCTGGGCGGTAGGCACTTATAGCTTGCAAGTACATGGAGTGACGGAGGCCTGACGGGGTCTCATCTCGAACAAATAAAATTTAGTTTAAGTAAATGTCAATAGATGGCGTAATATGCAACGATTTCTTATTGAAGTTTACGTAACATTAATATTTTGAAACTGTTTTTTCTTATTAAATAAACAACCCTAAGCAAACAATTGTGGACTAATTGGCTCCTTATTCAAATTTAGATGTTTATTGGAACGAAACCTTAGGCTTTTATATTTCTTGTGCCAATAGATGGCGCTGTTTGAAGTTTTAGAGTTAATCCATTCGCCTCTTTAAAATTGGTCTACTGACACATTTTGAAACTGTAAAACTCTTATGAAGTTTTAAAGAAATTCCTTTAGTCTTACCAATATTTTTTCTCACACATTGAGATGTAAATTCATTCAACTTGCAAGCCGTCACTGCTTGCACCATCTAGCGAGGTGTAGAGGACGGGCCTGAACGATGAACAAAAGTTGCTTGTGCCAGTCGAAAACCCGTACTTACAGCGGTACCGTTTCTTTGTATGGGATGAGGGATCTGTAGGTACGTTAGTATTATATTATCTGTGGTATATGTATGTTCGGGTCAAATCATGCAAGCTGAATTAGAACCACTATCTCTTATCCTATGCAGTTGAATATTTACATCTGGGTTCAATTCCATTGAGAATGCATTTTTATGGTAAGCATGACTAGAGATGACATCCAAGATTAGCTCCAGACAAAGGAACTCTTCAATGTTCAACAGCAAGTACACGAAATGTTGTGTACGCATTTATATTATGATAGACAGTATTATAAGTTATTTTTAAAAATGATTTTATAACATTAACTTTTTAACTTCTCTGTCTCGGTGTTTGTGAGGAAAGTTTCGGGACGAAATGTACCGTTTCAATAACAGAAGAGTCAACACAGATAAAAACTCATATGTATAAGAGATAAATTAACAAATTTTAGTAAAGGATCTTGTTGTCTGAAATTTGTTGCGATAATTCTTATCACAAAATATTATTCCGGAAAGACAGTACCTACCTTTACTACAACTTTACTATAAGTAACAGTAATTAAGAAAAAAAAAACCATTTTGAATATTTAAAAAAAAAACGAGCAAGCCTTACTGCATAGGTATGATGTGTAACATTTGTCATCTTTTTTTTTGACTGACTATTTATTAATTTTTTATTTATTTGTTCAACTATTTATTAAACTAAAACCCACCCCTGTTCTTTCCCTGCCCTGAGTGCCCAGGGGCGCGGTATCTCTGTTTCGAATTTATTCACAACCCCTGGGCAGAACATTTGACAGCTCACCTTGACAATAAGCAACAATAACAATAACTCTACAACCGCGCGCGCTCATTGGTGAAATCGAATAGCGCGCGCTTCCTCGGCTTCCTGTTACACACTTCCATACCATTTCACAAAATCACTCCCACAAATTGCAGGAAAGCGAGTGTAAAGATGTTACATATCAAAAACATGGTTACATTATGTATCTGAGTGACGTCACTTACCTCAATTGTTAATGCGGGTGATGCATAAAATGTTTGCAAAAAAAAGTGTAATTACGGTCATTATGGATCGCAGTTCAGTTGAAAATGACGTTGGGTTTTTCAGTTTAAAATGTTTGTGACTCGAGGTCAATATGTCGGACAAGTCAATCGAATGAAGGTTGTATACCTAATTATAATTAATAACATTAAAAAAAAACACAGATTGAGAACCTCCTTGAAGTCAGTTAACAAGTCACATTAAATTAAAAAATTTAAAACCCCCCCAAAAGCGAACATTTTAAAAACACAAAAGAGCTAATGATCTTGGAACAGCTGAACCAATTTTGATAAAAACAAGTCTAAGAACCATCGTTAAAAAGCCTTTTTTTCAAATTAAAATAAAACTCATTTAAATCGGTTCACCCGTTTAAGAGATAAGTACGGTGCCACAGACAGACACACACACATAGCGGTCAAACTTATAACACCCCACTTTTTGCGTCGGGAGTTAAAAACGAAAACCGATGCTGACCTGCTATTTTTAACAAAATCCTGAAATAATACACGAATACACATAATTATGATTTCTATATCACCGGATAATTTGCAAATTGTATAATATAAATCTTGCGATTAACCGTTTAGGCCACAGGGCCAAAGAAATGGGCATAATATCAAAAATCAAAATCAAAAGTCATTTATTCAAATTAGGCTGAGAGCCAGCACTTTTTGAACGTCAAAGTTCTACATAAAGACAGTCCTCCAAAAACGCCTGCCCGTCACCACTTCCTAGTGTTTTAGCTGTGAAGAAGAAGTGGCCAACAAACTCCCCAGCAACACATCTGAAGAACTTGAATCTATATAATTATATGCAACAATCTTAACATATTTGTATGTAACATATACCTACGTAAAATAGAAAAATAAAGATATGTCAATCAAAATATAATCATTAAATTAAATTATCTGCCACTTGTTAGCTAGCACACTCCATTATGGCATCCAAATGCAAAAAAAAAAATTCAAGCATAAACACTAAACCGAATTAAATAAGCCTCCATACATAACTGGTATGCCTGCTTATACACGTGAAACGGTAGAATCTATCAAAGGGCTTTTATTTATTCGTTACAGTTTGTTCGAATATGTATGTTCATACATATGTACATACTTATATCAATCTGCCTAGCCTTTTCCCAACTATCTTGGGGTCGGCTAGTCTAACCGGATGCAGCTGAATACCAGTATTTTACATGGAGCGACTACCTATCTAACCTCCACAACCAGTCACTGGGTGATACGATACCCCTTGGTAAGACTGGTTGTCAGACTTTTGGGCTTCTGACGACCCGTAAATACTGTCAAATATCCACGATTGACAGCTGTGACCAACGGCTACGGGGTATGTACATACTTATATACTCTCGAAAAATACTACCCTCCCTCTGACCCTAGTCGGGTAATAATCCTAAAATGCACACAATTTATCCTTTAACCGCATTTATTCCGGAATTACAGATTAACATCAAATTCATTGACACATTAACACAAGAGACGCACTAAAATTAAACCTAATTCATAATAAACTTAATTAAAATGAATGAAACTCAATTGAGTTCTGAAAACGTCACTGAAAACGTCAGTTCCGAAAATGCAATACCTAATCTTGATATGGTCATGTGAAGAGGGATGACACACATGTAACTAAAAGGGCTGTACTATGCCAAATCGAATGCCAAATAATCGAATATCAATTGATCGACCACTATACATTGAACGTCTAAATACTCGAACGTTCACAATATCGAATGGTTAATAAATCGAAGATTCAATAAATCGTACACTCAATACATCGAGTGTTCAAAATATCGAATGTTTGTTTGATCGAGCGTTCAACGCATCGTGTATTAATTCTATTGAAATATCAATATACTGTATACCTAGGTACTTTTTTTTTAGAATACATGAAAAACTTAAAATTTACTAACAAATCACATTTTAATTATTATTAGTAAATTTTGTGTTTTTCTTGTATTCTCTAAAAACGTACCTATACTGTTGAACGTTGAACGCTCGATAAAACAAACATTCGATATTTTGAAGACTCGATGTATTGAGTGTACGATTTAGTGAATGTTCGATTTATTAACCATTTGATATTATGAACGTTCGAGTATTTAGACGTTCGATGTATAGTGGTCGATCAATAGATATTCGATTATTTGGCATTCGATTTGGCATAGTACACCCAACTAAAAGAGTTATGAATGAAAAACTTAACCGACGAAAAAGAACTAAAAAGCAAAAAATAAATAAACCTTTTAAGTCTTGAGTAATGAGCTTATTTACCTAAATAAAATATCAAATTTTATATAAAGTAATTTTGAGTCGGCGCCAAACAACAATCTGATTATTAAATATCTAAATTTTATAAGTACTCACAAATGAAGAAGGGTGTAAGTAGGTAATTAATCATTTTATTAATTGGCGCCGACTCAAAATTAGTTTATATAAAATTTGATATTTTATTTAGGTAAATAAGCTCATTACTCAAGACTTAAAAGGTTTATTTATTTTTGCTTTTTAGTTCTTTTTCGTCGGTTAAGTTTTTTGTTAAAAAGTTTTTTATTTTATGATTTTTTGTGGCTCGCATCATCTTTTAACACTCTGAGGGTAATTTCTAATTCTTCGTCATTCCTCTTGCCACTGAGCTGATGATATAACAATCCTTCCATGAAGTTCCCAGGATATTGACCAGTTGAGGTTACCTCCAATATTGTAAAGACGTCTTTTCGTCAAAGCATATTAAGTGGTATTTGTCACTAAAACCAGTTTTTATATCTGACTTCTATTGTTTAGGAAAGGTATGGTTTCCATCATCAGCTCAGTTTCATGATGTGATGGTTCCTAAATGCAAATACCTGATTCAGTTATGAAAAGTAAACAGAAACAATATTCGCGCCCAATTTTCGAGGTTCTCTCTCAATTTTATCAGGATTCCATTATCAGATCCTGATGTCCTTGACATGGGACCATCCTTGAGGTATACCCTATCTAACAAAAAAAGAATAATCAAAATCGGTTCATAAATGACGGAGTGAGGGCTGAACATACATACAGAAACGCTAAACGTGCCCACAATTTTCGAGGTTTTCTCTCAATTTTATCAGGATTCCACTGTCAGATCCTGACTTCCTTGACATGGGACCACTCTTGAGGTGTACCCTATCTAACAAAAAAAGAATAATCAAAATCGGTTCATAAATGACGGAGTGAGGGCTGAACATACACAAAAAAAAAAAAAACATATATATACGGTCGAATTGAGAACCTCCTCCTTTTTTTTCGTCGGTTAAAAAAAAGAATAATCAAAATCGGTTCATAAATGACGGAGTGAGGGCTGAACATACACAAAAAAAAAAAAACATATATACGGTCGAATTGAGAACCTCCTCTTTTTTTTTCGTCGGTTAAAAAGGGAGTTAGTGATAGTGTGACGGCTGACAGGACAGAATGGAAGACAAAAAACGTGTTGCACCGACCCCAAGTAACATGGGAATAGGACAGGAAGATGATGATGATTTCTAAAAATATCAATAAATTTAAATATTTATTGGTCACTCTACAGTATACACACCTCTAGCTTTTCATTGACATATTTGTCGATTTTTTTCAACATCACTTGTCGCGAAAATGTGTCAATTTTATAATTTTTTGCCATATTTGTTGCATTGTCGGTTATACGCGTCAAGCCCCTCATTAGCAGACACAATTAAAAACCTATTGTTGCATTACCTTATGGTAAAGCGAGGGGCCTGACGCGTTAACGTGTCAGGTACTAACGGGTAAGATAACAATAGATTTTCTATTGTGTCTGTTTCTCCGGTAACTGACGCTAGGGGGAGTTCTTGACGGGATTTTTTCGAGTGAAGTTCAGTGGCTGTTTTTATTTTTTGCAAATTGATTCCTAGTGGATATTGTGTTGTAAAATTGGTGTAGTTTTAAGTATCAAGTGTCTAGTCATGGGGAATCATTGAAACAGGCGCAATCTCGGTAAATTGAAGCTGAGAATTTCATTCTTATGCGCAGTATTGACTACCTCAGCGAAGCTTGCCGAGGAGGTTGGTTGACACAATAAATTGGCTGCCAAATACTGCAAAAACATAAAAATGTGTTACATCCGCATTCTAATGGAAAATTAAATAAGTATGTTCAGTAATTAAGTTTTTACATACAGAATACAGTTAGTATTCTGTATGTAAAAACTAAATACTTTCTAAACTTGACACTGGCTATATGCACAAACCGTACGAAAAAAAAACAAAATAAAAAAAAAAAATATGGCTCTGCAGTATACCCTTATTTCCTATTTTCTAATGGAATCCTCCATGCTCATTTAAAAGGATCCAGTCAGGCGTATGCGCATGTGACACAGTGTTAAGATATAATTTGATACTACACCAGGCTAGATCCAGTGTCAGTCCACGAGAGGCTATTATTAACTAGCCTCATTGGTTCAATTGACGAGGCTATTATGTGCCGATTATGTTTCAAGATGACAATGATACGTATGCGTAGCTGGCTAATCGATAATGTAAAGAGGTGATATTCAATCTGTTTTTATTGTATCTTTGATCTTTATTGTTCTATCTATGTCGTTGAATATAGGAGTGTTGTAGAATTATTTAAAAACATTGTGTTTTATTTCTCACTCTTGTATTGCAAATTAAAACTAATATACTCGTATGTATAGGGACTTGAATAGGAATAGGTAGGTAGATATTATTTATATTTTATTGTAATATATGTTTCTCTCACGCAGGGCCCGCTTTGTATATTTAGCTGCTCCGGGCAAACACAACATTTGCCAACCTTCACAATAACACTATATGAGAGGGCAATTATTTTTGATATTGAAATAAAATAGCGGTCTTGGTTGGTTTTGACGACTTCGAACGAAAGTGAAAACGAACGAACGTGTGAACGAGCTTGAAAATTTAAGCAAACAGTACCAGAGACTTAAAAATTGCCACAACATCATAGATGCTTTTCTAATTTATTTACCGGTGGTTATAGATTAAAACAACCAATAATATTCGAAGGCAACCGAAGCTAGCTCAAAAATTCGAGCACCCCGCCTCGGATATGTCAGAGCCAGTTATGAAATGATAAATCGATAGAATAGAATATAATAGAATAGAATAGAATATTTATTGAATTATGGCTTACAAAAAGTTTACATTTAGTCTACAGGAGTAACATTTCCTATACAATTATAGTGCTTAAAAATAAACTAAAACTAAAGTATGGTACATTACTGGTTCAAAAAAAGATGATGGTTAGGAATTACAATGTTAGATAGCGACCCGCCCGAACTAGGAAGAGAATTTCTTTGTATTCTCATTTGTGTTTACGCTCCTCATTTTTGCCGGTCGGAGCATTTGCCCGGCTTGCTGGCCCTGCTCTCACGCTGCGGTAGAAATTACAATCTATACCTAGCCTTTTCCCCACTATCTTGGGATCGGCTTCCAGTCTAACCGAATGCAGCTCAATACCAGTATTTTATGGAGCGACTGCCTATCTGACCTCAACAACCAAGGGGTATACGATACCCCTTGGTAAGACTGGTTGTCAGACTTTCGGGCTTCTGACGACCCGTAACGATTGTCAAAGATCCACGATTGACAGTCGGGCCCAACGACTTTTCCGAGGCACGAAGGAGTCTCGGTATGTAAAGATGGTCTCCCACCCATCCATGGACCAACCCCGGCAAGCGCAGCTTAACCTGAAGATCGGCCTGTGCGGCTGTTATTATTTTAGCCACGAGCTTCTTAAAGTAAAATCCTTAAACTCTTCCTGGAAAAAACAAAACAGTTATTACCGATACAGATTGGTACCAGGTACATTGTTGGCATTCTAAAACCAACTTTACCACACTATTTACGTATCTCGTGACTCACAACTGATTGCGCTCTTACTTATCCTTCAGTTGTATCCGCTTAAGCGGTGGTTCATCGATTTTCTTATTAAAATTGTTACAAACAACTAAGCAAACTTTAAATCCGTGCGGCATTCCCGTAGCTGTAAGAATTTTGGCAAAAAAATTTTTGTAAAAACATTTTTGCTATTCTCTAGAATCTAGACACGCAGACCAGATGTTAATTAAAATAAACAAGTTCAACAAGAACGATCGAGGTATGAGAATCCGGGTGTAGATTATCTGGTAGGTAATTGATTTTGGTTCGTTAATAAATAACTTACTAACATACCTACCTGGACAGTAAAAAAACCTACCTAGGTAAGTACATATAGTAGCCGGTTCCAATCATCCATACTTATGAAGATTGGTTATAATTTTGTATTCCTATAACATATATCGAAGGAAGTAGCGATTTAATTAGGTTATACAAATAGTAAAAAAAAATTAATAGAGATAGTTCATCTACTCGACAACAGATGGCGCTGTACAACATTTTTAGTTTCAGTTATATTTTTCTGTCTGAAAATGATACGAAGCACCTTGTACTTAGGTCTTTAATCAGTAGATATGATTATGACGTCTTAATTGTTCCACTTGAGTCGTGTGTCGTTAGTCGTTCCAGTGGTGTCTCTAAATTAATTAAGCGTTGCACAGAATATCAGTTACAATAGTTTCACGCTTCTAAAATTACTAATGAGCTTACAGTAGCTACCGTAATTAGATATTATTATAAATTAAGATTCTTGAGTAATTGAATATAATTAATGCAAAGCATTATCATTGCCTAGACAATTATAAGAAAATAACAGATAATGAAAGGAAGAGGTACCCATTAGCTTTAGCCTGCGGTTTCGCCCGCATGTAATCCGAAAATTATCTCAAGAGAAGTAAGGAATTAGATGTAGGTACACAACCACTTTTTTTTGGGGTCAATCATCCAATGACATCTCCCGCTCTGGCTGGAGCGGGAGGGCGTGTCAGACTCTTACTGACTAAAACCCACCCCTGTGCCGCCCTGCCCTGAATGCCCAGGGGCGCGGTAACTCTGTTTCGAATTTATTCACAACCCCTGGGCAGGCATCGGCCATGACGGGCCCCGGGCGTATGTTTGGATCCTACTAATGCAAATGTGAAAACCAGTTAGAAAGTGTGAATATTGAAGTGATCCTATCGTTGTCCGCTTGTTTCTAATTAAGATTTCATTGAATATTATACTATACATATTATATATTCTTATAGACTATGGTTGTTACGAGTACCTACTGATAATATTTTCAAGATTGGTTTGATCCTACTGCCAACGTTTAGCATAACTATACATGGTGTAACGGAAAGGTGTGGTAATATTTTAAGAACTGCGTCTGCCCATTAGTATGAACAAATTTCTTCAAGAATATTTGAGGAAATTCTAATTTTTTTTTTTCCTCCAATACAAATATTGATCAGTAAAACTAAATATTAAAGTTATGACCGAATGGATAACCCTAATAACATGGAATTTTAACATTTGGAGACAACCAAAACTTCATCTGTGTATACATATTTTTTGTTTACCTACGTTGATTTTTTCAAAAAGTGCTGTTTCAATTTCGTTAAAATTTAAATGGGACCACCTCTGAAGTATGACCTACCAGACAAAAAAAGAATCATCAAAATCTATTCATAAATGGCGGAGATATTGCGTAAAAAAACATACATACGAATTGAGAACCTCCTCTTTTTTTGAAGTCGGTTATAGATTAATCCTCATTTCCCTTGGTCACGGCATTAAGCGTGAACGGTTGGACCGATTTCGCTAACTATTTTTTGTTGTGTTTGTTATTGTCAGGAGATAAAGTTCGAAAGAAAAAAATAAGAAAGTTCAGAAAATTTCAGAAAACTTATCGACTATTTAAACTTCGCGCATTTGACAGTTCATCGCTAAGACAGGACAGCGTCTGTCGGGTCAGCTAGTAGTAAATGTTTCTTAGGTTCTAATCCAGTTTAAGTTACCTACCCTCTCCTAGTACCTATCTACCTAAAAAGGAACGTAAAGGACCAGTCGTTGTGGCGCCACTTGAGGGCGGCCTATGTCCAGCAGTGGACGTGTTTCGGCTGAAATGATGATGACGATAATGATTTTTTAAAGTTTATAAATTGTTACTTAATAACAGCTTCGTAGATTTGATAACAGCTAACAAAGGGCCCACTTTGAGAGATGATAAAAACTATTTCTCCGAATTCTGTTGCTTTGTTCATTATGTGTTTTAAATAGGTTCAGTAACCAACAGTTATTTACCTATACTGACAATATCATATCACAGCAAAACGTACACTTTTTAGAAAAGCCATAGTTTTGAAACATTACCAATAGTCTGATTCCGAATCACACTGGCAAACACAATGGAAAAAAAATATCTAAAAAAGACACGAAAAAATTCGTCAGCTCCAGACCTAAAAGCACAAAATAAATGTTTTTGAAAACTTGAATTACCAAGATGAAAAACAATGTCATATTTAGTCCGTAGGTCAGGTTATCAAAAAAATATTCGACACGCATTTTTTCCCTTACCAAATCGATTATTACAAAGATGAGATGCATTAAAGCTCAGGGGGGCTTGTGCGTCACTTGTAGGTCAAAAGTGGTACAAATTTTACGCAGAAGTGACGTTATGCGACCTTTCAACGCACTGTATCGTCCTCAATTTGTTTACGTAACAAAAGAAACAGTATATACTGATAGTAAATTTATTTGAAAACACAACACACAGGTAAAACTACGCAAATATCAACCTTATTAACAATCACAACTAATAAAATTATTTATAAATAAAATGAAGCTGTTTATTTAACGTAAACAATATAGTTATTTATCGCGCGAACTGCCGGTAAAACTATCACTTCGCGGCGCGTCGATTATCCGACGCATCTTGAATTATGCGCAGGCGCTTGCGAGATGTGGATGGGATTATGTAGCAGTGATGCAAGAAGTAAAATTATTTGTTTACTGACTTTTTTCCACTGTTTTACTGTCATAGCCTATTTAATAAAGACCGTGTATTTTTCCGGGATAAACATTATTTACCTTGACAATAGGGTATATGCATGATATTTTTTTTATTTGTTCAATTGAATATATATATATATAATATATATATAAAAATGAAGGAATTTTCAAAATATCGTCATCAGCGACGAAGTTATAAAGCTTTAAAGTTGATAATTAGAAAGAGAAGCCCGACGTATTCTTTGACGTCAAAAAAAACGCATATAAAAACGCAAAGCAAGCCCACTCATAGATAATAGCGTTTTTGAGAGAGGGACAGATACATTTGTTTAAAATTGTTATATCTCGTTTAATTTTCGATCAATTTTTATTCTGTTATCACTGTTCGTACTCTATTTTAGTATATTTATTGATAAACCGGTTAGATAACAAATATTTTTTTCATGCATATTTTCCTATTAGTAGCTTTCCATTACGAAACATTACGACGAAAAAAAAAATCGTTTGGTAATTTTGTCCGTATTTTTTGGAAACACATAATTTTTCACGATTTTTGCCCTTATTTTTTTCTCAAACTTTTGCGAAATTGTTTCTTTTCTAGTTATACTAAATGGCTCATTCCACCATCACCGTAGTGCATATAGGTATTTTCCAGTCATCAAAGTTAGCATTGAAAAGTAGTGGTTATACCTATGCGCTAGATACAGGCCGCACGTAAGTAAAGGTATGATGACTTATTTTGTGTTTGGATTTGTTTCCTAAATTGCAATACTTTGTGCCGTTCTTCAAATTCGAAACTGAAATGTCATGTTTCAAGCGTCATTCTGAGTTCATTTCTGGTTTTTACAATACTTAGGTACTTTTTTTACCACCGTTCGCCAATGCCTCGACGTAAAGGCTGTTTATATTTTAGTTACTACGTAAAATCTCGTGTTTACCTACTAAACAGGAAATTGTAGTAATTTAATGAAAAAAACTGCTTTTATGAAAGCAGTATTTTTTTTTTACTTGGTATGCCAAGTTTTTTGAAACAGTTTTGTATGTCGAATTCTGTAGTTAAATTAAATTGTCTATCGAAGCTGACTGAGTGACTTAATAAGCTGTCTCACGTAGGATATATTTTTTCTATCTAACATTAGAAGGCAATTTAAGACTCCCACAGACTGCAGCAACAACAAAGCGACCACTTTGCGATGACCATTTTCTATACAAATTGTTCTGCGCATAATCTCTACATGATATAAATGAAAGTCATTTTCCACGTCTGTCTGTTTGTGCTAACTCCTCCTAAACCACGCAAAAGATTTTAATGTGGTTTTCACTAATAGAAAGAGCGATAAACAAACCTTCCATTTGTGTGTATAATTTGTACCTGTGCGGAGCCGGGGCTGGTTACTAGTGTTTTAAAGTAACAATTACATTTTAAATACATGGATATTCAAATTCCTATCAAATATGATATAGATACACGACAAGCAAAAATGAAATCACTTCAAGTGCCACGCAAAAATAATTTCTATGTCAGGCGCACCGCGTCTTTATCAATACCCAGTTTATTAAACCAAATACCTTTAGACGTTAGAGATTCATTGATCAATAAAAACGTATAGCGCAAACTGAAAAATTACCACGTGAACTCCATTGTAACATAACTCAATATTCGAAGACTGTTTAATGGCGCTTTGACCAACTCTCAGGCTGTGGCATGCTTTACCGCACCCCTGGGCACTCAGGCAGGGAAGGAACAGGGGTGGGTTTTAGTCAGTAAGAGTCTGACATCCTTCCGCTCCACCCAGAGCGGGAGAAGTCATTGGATGATTTCCCAACTCCCCCCCCCTCCCCCCCTAAAAAAAAATAGGCTATTGCATGCTAAGACACACCCCAGAGGTCTAATAGTGTGCCTTGTAAAGTTTTGTAACGATAAACTTGTTCTGATGAATAAAAAAAATAAAAAATAAAAATCTGTTAGATTTGCTGGTTCCGTCTCCAATAGTTACTTTCACTCCAAGATATAACCGATAACCGCTCGACCTGCGACCGGCTGCCGCGGAGAAGTGAGCTTTTATTTATCACCACCCGGCTTATTTATTATGCCTAAGGGCGTTCACAAACGAATCTTGAGCCAGAGAGATTGGTGCCGATTCTCATTCAACAACTAAACTAAAATTGGAGGATCGCTATCTTTTACTAAAAGGCAGTGCGAGAAAAGGACGGCTATAGCTTTGAACTAAGTTAGAGATGTCAAACTAGTTTACGCCTTGCGGTTTACCGTGTTTTTAGTCGACTTGTTTTTACATGTACCCTTAATTTGTGACAGAAGACGGACGGACAGACAGACGGACACGTGAGTGACAACAATAGGGCTCCATTTGGATCCTTCGGGTACGGAACCCTAAAAACTGGCCAAGTGCGTGTCGGATTTCACATTTTAAGGGTTCTGCACCAAATATTGGTATTTGTTAGTAAAGTATACGTAATAATAAACATTATCACCAAATTTCAAGTTCATAGGTCAATGGAACGTTAAAAAAATCTTTGTAAAAAAAAATGTCACAGACGACAGACGGACAGACGGACACATGAGTGACAACAATAGGTCTCCGTTTGAATCCTTCGGGTACGGAACCTTGTTGGGGCAGATTGTTTTTGGCTGAGGTTAAAACCTCGCCTAGTCTAATCCCCTTTACAACAATTATTATAAGGTATTAAACTTCATGCACCGATAAAAATATCTGTACGAAGGCGGACTTAATGCTTTAGGCATTTTCTACCCGTCGATCTTGGTTGGCTCAGAGACTGAACGTGGCAGGTGTATTAATCTCAAGATGAGATATGATCCGTTTTTGCATACAACGTGATAACAAAAATACTTTATTCTCTTCCCACTATTCAGTTTACCTGTTGATTTTCAGATTGAAACTATTATATACTTTTGTTATACATTATTCTTATACATCAGTTTCAGCCCTCATGACTTCCAGTTGCCTCTGCCCAAGGTCATCATCTTCCTGCCCTTATCACATGTTACTTGAGGTCGGTGCAACACGTCTTTTTTTCCATTCTGTCCTGTCAGCCGTCACGCTATCATTAACTACCTTTTCTTTCATATCACTCCTCACACAATCCATTCATCTTTTCTTTGGCCTATCTCCCACTCTATCCATCCACATTTATATTCATAACTTTTTTTAGTTACATGTGTGTCATCCCTCCTCTTTACATGACTATACCAAGATAAGCGGCTCCCTTTCAATTTTTCTGTGACTGGCGCCACTTTTAAGCTACCACTAATGTACTCATTTCTCACTTTATCCATTTTCGTTACTCCTCACATCCATCTCAACATTCTTATCTCCGCCACATGCAATCTTTTTTCATCCGTCTTTTTCACAGCCCAAAATTCTGATCCATACAGTACGACAGGTCTAATTACGCCCCTTTTAACTTGACCATCCGTAGTTCGCAAGTTATTCCAGTGCCCTGTCACCATTTCATCCCTCCTGAGTTGATCCTGTGCGTTACGTGTCAGTCTCTATCGCCATACCCCTGGACAAACGACCCGAGGTACCAAAAGTCGTAGCAGATTTTTATAGGCGTTCCGGTGAGAGCTCTAAGCATAGGACTGGAGAGACCGCCGAAATCGCAGAACAGGTATGCCCAAGGCATAATACAATATTCTGATTATTGATAATCTTGATGAAGACGTCTTTTTTATTTTTATTTTAGATGGGTTTGCTCTTGACTCTAGTCAGAGGTGACAGAGACAAAGTCGACGATGCAGCGAGCTTACCCAGAAGAAGCCTGTTCACTCTAACTTTGAAGAGATTAGGGTTGTATGCATTCGGAAATACAGACGCAGGTAGAGAGTTCCACTCCTTTGCAGTGCGCATTATGAAAGACGTTCGAAAACGCTTAGTGTGAGTTCGTGGAATAGCAACAAGGTATACGTACGTCTGTGTATAGCCTAAGGGGGTAAAATATAGTATCTATTTGTCGAAGGCTAGGTGTCCGGGTAATGATCATAGATAAGCGCATGTTATTTATTCGTATTCGATTTATTGTTATTTGTGGTCGGTGCAGTGTTTCACAAACTAGACGGCGAGCCGGTTGTGGAGACTCCGTCTGCAACTCACAACGTTTTAATTGCAAAGTAAGATCTATCGCTTCTAGGCAAGCGTGCTAAATCGTCGACAATATCATCGCTTCAGGTTAGATGGTGGTCAAGCGCGAGCTTTTTAAGGGTTAAAAAAAAATCTTGTTATGTTTGGCACTGATCGGCAAATGGTTCTGGACTAGTCTAAAGGATCATTGGAAGAACAACGTCAGACAGAATATGTTTGGCATTACCACTAGAAAGGACCTTTTTGTCGCAGCTGTGATGTTCTTAAAGATTGATAGGTTTTTTATTATATTTTAATTTTTTGTTTACGAACTTTCGTCACATAAATTTTACTCTTTCTTGGAATAATTTGAATTTATTACAGACTAACTAACCAACTAAATAGCCTATTTTGTCCCACTGCTGGGCAAAGCTGCCCTCCTCTCCCAAATCTACACAAATCTGTCCCATGCTTGTACGGGACAGTCCCTTCGGTAGGAGTCGAGCTCGTCCCGCCATCTTTGCCTTGGTCTTTCATGATGTCGTTTATCGTTTACTACAGACTCCTGCCCTAAACCCAATTTATTTGGGGTCGGTGCAACATGTCTTTTTCTTCCATACTTCTCTATTAGTCGTCATCTTTGTAGTCACCCCCTTTTTACCCATTTCCTCTTTCACACAGTCCATCCATCGTTTCTTTGGCCTTTCTCTACTCCTATAGCCATCCACACCAAACTTTCTTCACGACATTTGCTTCATTACTCCGCAACACATGCCCATACCACGATAACCCATCTCCACAAACCTTTTCAGTCACCGGTGTCACTTTCAGACTTCCTAATTCTATCCATGCGCGTAACAACTTACAAACACTATAATAATAGTTTAATTTTAATAAATTAATTAATCAATTAATAGTTACATTGACAGTAGCAAGTCATTTTAAAATTATTCTCTTTAAATATTCAAGACTAGTTAAAAATATTGTATTTTAATATTTTATCTTTTTCACATGTTTTCAATTTTTCATGTTTGATATTTAGCGCTGATGTTTTTATTTAAATTCCTTTGACATTTTTGTATTCGACATACAGTTTTTCATTTATTTTTTTTAAATTGATGTGAAGATAACATTTATATTTATGTTTGAAATTCGAGTGTGTTAATTGTTAGCATTAAGCGTTTTGGTTAGTAACCTGTAAGCTTATACTGTGTATTTTTTGAATAAATAAATAAACACACATCGTTCTTAGCAATCTCATCTCAGCCGCACGCAATTGCTTTTCATTCATCCCTTTTGTGACCTAACATTCTGAACAATAATACAAGACAGCAGGACTGACCATTGTTTTATAAATCTTCCCCTTAAGTTTAAAGGGATTGCGGGAGACGCAGATATGCCATGTGACCTGCCGTCATTTACTATAGTTTACTACAGACAGTTCTGCTAATTTTACGAGGACACAGAAGAAGATAATTAAACTCAGGCTTACTCTGATATGGGTGGATACATCTTCTCGCCAACCCATGGACGTTAGAGCCAATAATGACGCGTTACTAAGCGTCGAGCGATAACGTTAACCACATCAATTACAATTTTCCTCCAGTTTAAGTTGACTCATAAAACGATACAGAGTAGTTAACAAGAGATGACCAATTGCTGTAATAATAGGTTTCTTCCATGTTTATTTCCTCTAGTGGATATTTCTTCTCTAGTCTCTAAATAGTATAAAACTAAGACGCTGTCTGCGTCTCTCTGTTTGTCCTCTAAATCCTCCTATACCACACAACGAATTTTGATCCGGTTTCACTAATAGAAAGAGCGATAAACGAGGAAGATTTGTGTGTATAATTTACATCCCTGCGAAGCCGGGTTCAGTCGCTAGTTATGTAATAAGTCAGTAAACTTTTAAAGCAACCTATCGAACCTACCAAGAGGTTTCTTGATGCAGTGCCAAATTCTTGACAACTCTAGAGACAAATTTGGAAAGCCTCATGTGCTCCAATTTCACGAATCACATACTCTGGCAAGCAAATCATTCGCAAGCAAGCATTGGACTGGAATCCCCAAGGGAAAAGAAAGCGTTGCCGTCCCCGCCTAACCTGGCGTTGCATTAATTTGGCAGAAGCGACGCGCAACGGAATGACATGGATTGAGGTGAGGCTCGAAGTTCAAGACCGTTCGTGATAGAGGACTACTGTTGACGCCCTGTACCCCATCTAGGGAACATAGAACATTAAGTAATACTCTTGAGTAAGGCCTCTCGATGAGGTGATGCTTGGAAAGATAGCTTTTATTAGACACTTCTTCTTCTATGTCTTGAGCTAAACAAGGGCTCTGTCTCAGTGCATTACAAGGTTGTTGAGAAAGAAAAGGAGTGTTAACTCAGCACTGGGCCTCTTTGAAAGATTACGGCCTTACTACTTCTTCTCTCAGAGAGGAGTTCCACATCGATTTCCAGTCCCGGAACCGTCTCTGTACAACGCCTGTTAGAATACGTCTCCGAAAAGACTGTAAAGGGGTCTCCCCTGAGCCTTGCTGCGCTCGGCAGCATGTGATCACGACAAGGTGGTTGCCTCCGCGACGCCGTCTTCTCCGAGCAGGATCGGCCCTTTCACGATCCGAGATCAAAGTCCTAGCAGTGGGAACATACCACTATGTAGTAGAAAGTCTGTACTTCTCCGAACGAGCTCCTTCACGAGAAATTCTACTACATACTACAGATTCGCGGTTTTAACCTACCTTAACCGAAAATCGTCACAAATGACGATGGTTTGACGACTTATAGTACCTAAGCTTGCACTCAATGTGGGTCAGTAAACTACCAGAATATGCAATTCATTTATTAAATGACTAGGTAATGGGTAAACCCAACCGCAAGGCCCTGGTCAAATTTGACTTAGGTAGCGCCTTAATTTCGATTTTTTCATTTCAAGTGTCACTACTGATTGACGAGTTTACTGTACCTAATTCTTGAAAAAAGTACATTATTCGTTATTGATTTATAATAAATTAACTAGGCTCTAGTGACGTATTCCTAGCTAAGGATTTTCCTTAAGTTTACTCATCAATACAGCAATATTGTTAACTGAAGTCACGTATGGCTTTCAGTTATAATTTACCCGTCCATTCAAACGGATCGATTTGTGATTTAAATTAATTCAAAAAGACTATAAAACGTGTAATCAAATAAATAACATTTAAGTAACAATAAGTGTCAACAATTTTATCGTTAGTGTTAAAATTAAGTTCGAAAGTTCAAAATGCCAGCTTCGCCATTGCGCACGAGTGTTCAAGAAATTAAAAGGATAGCGTCAATTACTGTAAATATGAGGAAAGAGGTATGTTTTTCACTGTTTATTTGAGGACGTGTGTTGTGGTGGAAAATGATATTGTGGTAGGGAACGGGAATCCCTTATAACACGACGTGTAAACAGAGCCCTGAATTGCGTAAAAGCCAGGACATATAGGTATAATGACACTATCATCATTCGAGCCGAAAGACGTCCACTACTGGACATAGGTCTCCCAATCATCACCACTGCCACCGGTCCAGTGGACATCTTTTTTTTTTTTGAGGGTGAACTATCATCCGATCACTTCTCCCTTTCTGGGTGGAGCGGGAGAGAGTATCAGACTCTTACTGACTTTAACCCACCCTTGTTCATTTCATTTGCTCTTTGCGTTCTAGGGCCACGGTTACTATTTTGAACTTTGCACGAGTCTTGTGGTCATCTGACACATGAACCTAAAAAGAAATACGGTACAAGTAAAATTGGTTTATAAAATACGACGCTCGTATTCAATTATCAAAATGAAAGCGTAGTTGTGTAACGTAATAGGGATGCAAATCTGTAATGTGGCTTAGCTACGATTTTAAATTGTTGTGTTTATTATTATTGTTTTAATTTTATTTTAGTTATACTCATTTTTATTGCTTTGAATTATTAAATAGGTAGTTTTAAACCGAACAATGGGCATTCAGTTTTGTGCGTAGTTTCCCTTTTAAAATGAACAATTTTTTTTTTCTTGTTGAAACATTAGAACACATTTTAATCAGACCAAGTTCTTGCAAATGCACTACGTTTGGTTAAGTCATGTTTTCTTGGATAAATTAATTGAATCACCGTATACCTGTAACCGACAGCTGATATGCAAATTATGTTTTTATCTATTTTGTAGACGTATGAGAATTATCAGTTTGTCACAATTTATTGAATTTGAGTACATTGAAAGCGTTTTTATCTAAGTGCTATATCTTATCAATATTTTTAAATGTGGTGTGAGCCAAGTTCTTTTCTAACAAATGAGAATGCTGAAAAACGTTGTTTGGAAAGAAATAAAGAAACATTTATTGTTTAAACTTTAAACCGTGTTTAAAGTGGCGCAACCATGTCTCAGGAAACATATTTGTCAAAAATTGTAATGTGCTGTTTAATACAGCTGAAAATGTTTGAAATTCGGGCGACCATCCGACAATTTTTGACAAATTGATGTTTTGTCGCCTTTTTTTTGTGGTGGTGGGAAATCATTCAATGACTTCTCCCACTCTGAGTGGAGCGGGAGGGCGTGCCAGACTTTTACTGACGAAAACCCACTCCTGTTCCTTCAGTTCTCTGAGTGCCAAGGGCTGCGGGAACTCTGTTACGAATTTATCCGCGACCCATAACACTCTTACCATCATTGCCTGAAGAATTTTCAGAGAAATACCTAAACAATTGCTTCATTATGTTTGAAAGATTCGTCTGCTGACATCTAGCTAAAACACTAGGAAGTGGTGACGGGCGGGCGTGTATGTGGAACTTTGACATCCGAAAAGTGCTGGCTCTCAGCCTAGTTTGATTAAATGACTTTCGATTCTGATACTTTGATTTTGGACCAAACGTAAAGTATGAATGTTAATGAAATAGCCAAATTAAAAGCATGCCATTAATTGTGGCTTAAGTAATGGGGTATTTTACTAAGAAAAATCTAATTAGTCCTTCCGTTCAAAAACCAAAAAATATTGGACACGTATTTTTGCTTAACCAAACCAATGAAAAATTACAAAGATAAAACGCATCAAAGTTTAGGCGTGTGGGCTCGTTACGTCACTTTGTTGGTAAAAAGTTGCGCGCCGCGTGACGTCACGCAACATTTCAACGCACTGTATCGCCCTCATTTTTTTTTCTACGTGAAAAAAGAAAAAATCCAATATTGTTTGGTTATTTAACGGACAGACTAATTAGAAAGAAAGAAAAAGTATTTATTTAACTGACGGACTAATTAGAAAGAAAGAAAAAGTATTTATTTAACTGACGGACTAATTAGAAAGAAAGAAAAAGTATTTATTTAACTGACGGACCAATTAGAAAGAAAGAAAAAGTATTTATTTAACTGACGGACTAATTAGAAAGAAAGAAAAAGTATTTATTTGCCACAAATTAACGACATACACAACAATTTTTTTTGTAAAATCATTACCCCGGTGGTCCCCAGTTTTAAAACCTGCCTCTGCTTAGAATATTAGGTTAAGTCGATTGTTAAACTAACATTTTAGGATAAATTCGTAACAGAGTTACCGCTCCCCTGGACACTCAGGCAGGGATGGAACAGGGGTGGGTTTTAGTCAGTAAGAGTCTAACACGCCCTCCCGCTCCACCCAGAGCGGGAGATGTCATTGAATGATTTCCCACCCCAAAAAAAAAATTCAGGCACTTTACTTCATGCAAATTGTTTCATTCCACTACTCTCAAAACGGTGAAGGAAAACATCGTGAAGAAACCAGCATGTCCTAGAACAAAAAACTTTGAAGACATGTGACATCCACCAACCTACATTGGGCCCGCGTGGTGGAATACGGCCCACACCCAGTCACAGATAGGAGGCCTTAGTCCCAAGTCCCAACATTAAAAAGCTGATAATGCGTATGCTATTGTTACTTCGATTACATTAGCCCACCATCACCAGTGACGATTCTATTCCCAAGTTTTCTATCATAGGTTCAGTGGTTTTTAGTAAAAATAGGGGATTGTGGAGTTCTGCCTCGTCATGGCACGTTATGACCCAGTTACTGAAAGGAAGTCTAGTCACACTTCAAGGTATCAAATCAAGGTGAGAGCGTCAATTACGTCAAGGCACTATTAACTTTTTGGAAAAGGGTTCTTCGGGAATCCCTTTGGATTTTGGCTTTTGATCAATTAATCATTAATTTATTTTAATTTTAAAATGATCAGCTGCTTATGAAGGAAAATTAAAAAATTGCGGAATCAAAATATCTCAACGAAACAATATTTTTTTGTAAGGCTAATATAAAATAACTAGCTGCTTCGTGGAATTGGTACTTCCCCTATAATTTATAAATGATAGCATTTGCCCTATTCCAGGTTATTATCTATATTTCACATAGTTTCGTTCAGCCGTTCTGTCATGATCCATCCATCTACAATTTCGCATTTATAATATAATTAGGAAGTAGAATGAAGAGTGAATATAAATAATTAATATAACGAAGAATGACGCGAAATTCAAATTCTTTCACCACATAAAGATAATGTAAACAAACGAATCCACTTATGAAATCAAAGATATACAAAAATACGTCATTCCTTTATCTATTAACACTCATAAGGGCTAAGCCCATTAGTCACTAACTCAACAAAAGATAGAAAAGGACTTGGCAATTTTTTAATAGCAAACATTTTTAGAAAGATAAGCCTATGTTAGCACCTCGTCAAAATTAGTCACTTACAAATTTCATACCAGTTGCAAATATGGTGTCGATATGTCAACATGTTTTATTTAGTTCATAGTTTGTGATATTTATATTATTTTGACCGTGTTTCTTAGTGATTTTTGTGTGTGAAGTGACGTTTGGAATTATGCAGCTATACCGGTCATATGAATCTGTAGAGGTATGTGGAAGCTGTGTTTCATCATCGTCATCTTTCTCTTACCCTTGTCCCAATTTACTAGGGCCTGGCGCAAAATGTCTTTTTCTCAATTCTTCTTTGTGGTTGTTGAAAAGTATTTTTGTTTTATTTTGGGCTCGTAGATCTCATTTGAGACAAATGTTTCTTTGCTCATCATCGCATATTTTTTTAACATATATGTATGTCGCGGGCACATGCATTTTAGGACATTTTTTTACTTACTCGTGTGTGCTTTGTGTTTGTGTTAAAATTGAAAACCTCGATTTTTTACAAATTATTTTATTTTATTTTGATAGGTATAATGCTAAATAAGTATATTCAATTTCGAAACTTTTCACTGCGTAGTGGGTTTTAGCCAGTAAAAGTCTGACACGCCCTCCCGCTCCACCCAGAGCGGGAGAAGTCATTGGATGATTTAGCATCCCCAAAACAAAAAAGGCTATAAGTCTAAGTTTGATTGATTGCCTTCATCTATAACAATCACAAAAGGGCTTCTTAACACCTGACTTGTCAATCAATGTCCCAGACATTTGTCTATCGAGTGTCTGTCAAGATTATGTACCTAGATAATAACATTAATTGAATTGATTAATTCATCAGTGACCGTCGTCTCTACTAGTTGCGACTTGTGCAACATAATTAGTACCTATATTTAAAGTGCGTTTGTCATTTGTTTTATTCTTTTTGAGTTATACTTTACTTAGTGCTAGAAATATGCAAGCCTTTCGAAAATATGAATGTATTAAGGTATTTATCAGTTTTTTTTTTTACTGAAGATTTTTCTTCCTGCATTTCAAGTCTTTAATGATTTGCATGTCCTCGTATTTGTTTGTGTGCGTGTGTTTTACTTTACGTACTTTATAGTTACATCTTACATCAGTCACAAGGTTTTAAGTGAACTACGCAACTATCAGGGTTATTGAATCAATATTAATTAGTAACTGCTACCATAAATTGTAAACACTTGAATGAAAGTGATTTGTCATTCACCATTCTAAATATCTTTAGCCTATAAGCCACTACGTCAGTATTAGTACATTAACACTAATCTAACACATTCAAATCATAAAAGCTTTTTGTGTCTGTCCATGATATAACTTAACTAGAATTAGTACTACTCCCATTATAAATTAACCTCTCAAACCAGAGACGCGTCACGTTTCAGCATCTTTCAGTCCCCGTTGACAGGCGGCCATCGTGTAACTACAGACTTTGTCAGATTCCGGGTGTATGAACCTTGTTAAAGGTCTAAAGATCTTGGCTAATAGTGATAATAGCGGTTTAAAACGCGTGAATCGGGTTTTTGGCTATTTTTTTGGCGAGGCAAACTAGCGGAAAACTAGCGGCACACAAGAGAGCCGCTGGGGTTTGAAAGGTAGCCTATTTGCTATTCCAGACCATAATCTATGTCTGTGCCAAATTGCATCGAGATTCGTTCAGCGGTTCAGGCATGATTGAGTTACAGACATTCATCCAAACATTCGCATTTACAGGGTGTAACGGAAAGGTGTGGTCATATTTCATGAACTTCATCTCCCCATTGATATGAACAACTTTCTTCAAGAAAACCTGAGGAAATTCTCAATTTTTATTTTTTATCGCCCTACAAATTTTGATGACTTTGTATGGAAAGTCCAATATTTTTTTGGTGTAAATTTTCTATTTTTCTTAGAGAAAAGTGTTCATTTCCATGGGCAGAACCGGTTCTTAAAATATGACCACACGTGTCCGTTACACCCTGTATAATATTAGTAGTGAAGTAGTGATTTCCTAACAAAATCCTTAATGTAAACATTAAACACCCAAAAACCGTGTTTTGTAATGTTATTAAATGCCGTGAGAAGCTCTTGCATGTGTTGCTATTGCAACATGATACTCGTAAGGTTGAAATATTATCCAGCTGCCGTAAATGTTTTATCCTTAAAAATCAATACACCTAAATATTATCTTAAGGCTCCCGTAGACCGGCATGACGTGACAATGCTACAACGATGCGACGACCCAGCTATCACAGACATTGTTCAAATCATCAAATAACTTCTCACGCTCTGGGTGAAGCGGGAGGCCATGTCAGACTCTTACTGACTAAAACCCACCCCTGTTCCTTCAGTTGTCTGTGCCAGGGCCATGGAGACTTCTTTATGCGCGTTGGGCATTTTTGAGATGGGAAAAAACAATTGAACTCGAGCGACACCGACACCGTCACCGACCATCCGACCACCTTACGCGTCGTAGCACTCGTAGTGGATCGCGATCTTCGGGAACTTATAGATGGACCCAAATTTTGGTTATCTATGAGATTGGACTTGCCGTTTTCGGGGTATTTATGATTTTATATCTCGAATCGATAGCTACGAGAGTACTACGATGCGTCGTAGCACTCGTAGCGGATCGCGAGGCGCGTTTGACATTTTTGTTTAAGTTTTCACTTCTGTCGGCACTCCCTGTTTTATTTTTTTGGCATGAGGTAACAGATTAATTTCTGTAAAAGGGTTGTCGCGTCTCGCCTATATGCGGTAGTCTTAATGTAATGGTTCAAAAAAACAACAAGGGTTTTCGATTTAGGTATCTGTCTCTCTGTGTCTGTCTATCTGTCTGTGTGTAGGTGTATTTGTTGTCTCTTATAAATATAATGACGTAACTGTAAAACTTTCTCTGAAATAATATACAAAAAGGGCCATCTCAGAAATTCATCTTCTTTCTTTTTCTTTTGATGGTTAATTACGTCATACATAAGCTAAATTTGGGCATATATCTTGTATATGTCCGCTTATGACGCTGACACGGTATCCGCATAGTATCCGTTCGTTATCAGATACTTTACAAAATCACTAGGTACATTGATTCATTTCCTGTGTGGCGTCATAGCAATAATTCCCGTTCACTGTTATCAGTACTTTTTGCACAAAATACTCTAATTAGGCCTGGCCAAATAGGAACTAATATTATTTATTTTAGATTTAGATAATACTTAGAATAACCATTTGAAATTAATACGACACAGATTTTATATTGATAGTACCCAAATACAGACTTGACTTATCACTAGACTTATCGAAAAAATATCGATTTTGTTCGATGTATCCATATTTTGAGCGATATTAAATTTTTAGATAAATTGATATTTATCGATATAAAAGGTATAAAAATCGATATCTTTTTTTCAGACAAACAAAAAAAATACTTACGTTTTTGAAATTATACTTCTTTTGGTGCGTTAAGTATGTAATATTTTTTACGATGCGCGCGCTCACCGTCACAAAAAACCGACACTCTGAAGTTAGCTAGAACCGACACCCTGAAGTTAGCTATAGTCTGTGGTTCATCAAGAATGATTCTTTTCCTTTTGTAAACTTTGTGACAGTTTTTGAAGTTATACTTCTTTAGGCGCGTTATGAAAAAATGATGAGAGTGAAATTTTTACAAGCGCGCACGTCACTGTCACACAAAACTCACTGTAAACTTTGTGACAGTTTGGTTTTTTATCTTGTTACGCCAAAGAAGTATAACTTCTTACGTGCGTACATAAGTACACACACACTTTTTTACTTTAATATATTTTATAGCTCATTCAATAAATGTTCGTTATTCTTTATTACTTAGGTTATTATTTACTTTAGTTACCTTGTAACATAGTATGACTATGATAGGTTAGGAAAATATAAAAATTTTTTAGAGCGCGAATATTCTTTCAGAAATTGTACCGATAGATCGATATTGTTTTGTGAAAATTATAATATCGATATTTCCACAACATTTTTAAACGATATATATCGATACCTACTTATTTGCATTTCTGACATCCCTACTTGTCACTTTGACAACTCTTCAGAACATAGACAAAGGAGAAGTTTTTGGCGGGAGTGAAGTTCACTATCTGTTTAATTATTCGCAAATTGATTCCTAGTGGATATTGTGATGTAAAATTGGTTTAATTTTGTATCTCGAGGGTCTACGGAACTGGACAATATATGGAATCATTGAACAGGTGCGATCTCGGTAAATTAATCTGAGAATTTGACTACAGTAGGTATTAACTACCTCAGCGAAGTTTTTGAGAAGGCTGTCTCGACATATTTGCTGCCAAATACTGCAAAAACATTAGAATGTATTCTAATGAAAAAGTGTGTGTGCGTATGTACGCACGTAAGAAATTATACTTCTTTGGCGTAACAAGATAAAAAACCAAACTGTCAGGAAAACAATAATTATTCTTCATGAACCACAAACCATAGCTAACTTCAGGGTGTCGGTTTTAGCAAATTTCAGGCTGTAGGTTTTTTTGTGACGGAGTGCGCGCGCATCGTAAAAATTTACTCTCATCATTTTTCCCTAACGCGCCAAAAGAAGTATAACTTCAAAAACAAAGTGACTATGTTCTGTATTGAAAAAAAATACAATTTTTAAACTTGACACAGGTTAAATGCACAAATCGTGCGAAGCCAAAAGAAAAACTAATGGGATTGAATGCGCTAGTAAAATATAACGTGGTCAACAATCGTTTTCTCAGTATTTGTAGAATGTAATCTTGTCTATTTCAAGTCTCTTGGGAAGCTGATTCTGAAATGTTTCTTCGTTGGATTGTGGACTGCTTTAAAAAATCTTCGCTGCTAAATTCAGCAACTGATTCTGCGAACAATAGCTGTTATAATTTAAGATTACAGGGCATTTAACCACATTTAAGCGTGCTTTATCAGGAATTTAGAGACTTTTTGTACCTTTTGCGATGTCACGCTTCGGTCAGAGAGTTCATGGTCGCAAGGAAGCGACAGTTATTCAAACTGAATCTCACACTAGTAACTTAAAGGAAAACCTACTCTGTTATCGGCGCACTAAAGTTCAAATCCCTGAAACAAACTCGGAAAGACACGCTTTACCATCCAGTGTAGTTAAAGCTCCTTGCATTCGAATCTGGTACTAATATCTTAAAGACTAAACTTCGTAATGGAAGAGTAAGGGGTCAAGATAATTTGGACACATTTTACATGTCAAGTATTCGCAAAAACGACAGAGTGTAAATGCTGTGACGTCTCTTAAAGCCAGATTAATATACTTAGTACTTATAGTTAAGCTGCTATTGTTCGGGTCGTTGAATCATCTTATGTTGTAGATTTGGTATGGTTTAGGACATTTTTGGCAACTTCTAATAGATCAGAATGAATCAATTAAACATATCCGGTTGCAGGGGTCTGTCATACTCTATCTTAATTACTTAAACCACACCGTGTTCAGCAGCTACCTTTGGCCAGGTATTGTCGGTCTGTTAGCTGCAAGTCACACCCTATGGCGGTCGGAGATCATTCGGCGTCCTCCTACGCCCGGTATGTCTGCTATGGATAGAGAGGGAGGTTGCATTTTCCATGGAGCAGCCGCCTAGCAGATTTCAACAACCTAGTGTCTGGGTAACACCATATCTTTTGGCAATATTGGTCTCAGATTTTGAAAACTCGAACGGTGCATTTTTCGAGATCCAGATGGATCTCAGTGCGTATTAGATGGAGTCACCCATCCATGGATTGACCAAGACAAGTGTTGACATAAACAAAGTCATTTATTCAAACTAGGCTGAGAGCCAGCACTTGTTGAACGTCAAAGTTCTACATAAAGACAGTCACACAAAACGCCCGCCCGTCACCACTTCCTAGTTTTTTAGCTGGGAAGAAAAACTGGCGCAACAAACTCCCCATAACACATCTGTCTGTTAAGTTTAAAGAATGACCCATTTGAAAGAAAGAAAGAAAAAGTATTTAGTTGCCACAAATTAACGACATACACAACAATATCATTTTACTAACTTAACCCTTATCGATATTGTTAGTAGTTCTTAAATTTATATGTTAGTATAGACAAGTTTAACAAAAAAAAGGAAAAAAAAAAGTAAGTAGGTAGGTATAAATAAAAAGCAGATGCATGTGTGGCTGATATTATTTAGCTACAAACCCCTAACACCTATCTTTCAACATTGGCTGTTATAAACCGCGTGGGTAACCAAACCCGGTTATGTCCAATATGTTTAACATCATCTTACAACAGATTAGTTGATGGATCGATTAATCTTGTCTTGTCAATATAATCGGCGATTAGTCAAATTTTTCAAAACACAGTGTTAAGTCGTTAACCGGTTTGTTAAGTGTCAACTCTGTCAGTTCAATTGAACGATTAACTTCTTGTCGCGGGCTTTTATCGACACGTTATTTATTTCAGTTTTTTTCCGGTTTCAAAAGAGAGAGCATTATTTTCTTTTAGCGAAAGCTAGTACCTATTTTATGACATACACCCAAAATACAGACGCCTTTAAAAAATAAATGGTGGTAGTCCTCTATTTATCCTCAACTTTACGGCATTTTATGAGGAAAATATTTGTGGTATTTTTTTTTGTTTTGTCACTGAAAATATGGATTTACTGTGTCATACGTACATACTCAATTTTTTTTGGTTTCCTAAAAATTTTAACAGAATTAAGTTACGAGTTTAAAAGATATGAACTCGATCCGAGCTTTGCTAATTCTAGACATTTGTAAAAAGTTCTTATATCAAAGTAAAACTGCAACAAAATGGTAACGATTCATTATGATCAGACAAAGTCCTATAAAGTAGAGGTGTATTGTTCTCATAATTTTCTACTTTCTTCATTGACATGGATCGTAAAGTTCCGGATTCCGTGTCCGGGCGATGTTTAGGGCTCTTGAAGACATTACTTTCTTTATGAATTTATATTTTGCTGTTGAATAAGTAAGTAGGTAGCTACTTAGAGCCGTAGGGTGAAAGCGCCAGAGTAGTCCGCGAAATTCAAATTTTCTTACGTTTTTTGCAATTTGCAGGTCAGTGTCAGGTTGTATGTTGGTCAAAATTTGATCCGCGGCCGCAGCAAGTACGTATTTACAGAACTGTAATCATTAAAATCATCAATATAACTATCTCAGTTAGAATTGATGCCAAATGTCATGATTTCATGACATACTTACGTCACAAACGAACTAAAAACCAGCAATCCTACATCGCGCAAGCATAGTTCTCCGCGCGATTTGAACATATACAACAGTCCGGAATCAACCATCGGGCAGTTGCCCGGACCAGACACAACACCCGTCTGGTCGGAGGATCCTCCCTTTTCAATGGAGGTTTGTGGGACTTTACACCCTGTTCCGCATGCCTGCAAACATCATATAATTGATTGGATATACCTACAAATACAGAAAGCTTTTCGAAGACTGATACGTTGGGCGATCTTTTCACTAAAACGGTCAAGGTAATCTTTGGATTGATATAAAAGATGGTGAGATATTACTTCAGGTAGGTATTCTTATATGTATTTTTTAAGCATTTTTAAACTGTTCATGAGAATATTCCTAAAATAACTACCAGAGACAACTACACAAAACCGAATGGCTCAGCTCATCATCATCTTCCTGCCCTTATCCCATGTTACTTGGGGTCGGCGCAACACGTTTTTTTCTTCCATTCTGTCCTGTCAGCCGTCACGCTATCACTAACTCTCTTTTCTTTCATATCACTCCTCACAAAATCCATCCATCTTTTCTTTGGCCTCCCTCTCCCTCTCCATCCATCCACATTTATATTCATAACTCTTTTAGTTACATGTGTTTCATCCCTCCTCTTTACATGATCATACCAAGATAAGCGGTTCCCTTTCAAATGTTCTATGACGGGCGCCACTTTTAAACTACCTCTAATGTACTCATTTCGCACTTTATCCATTCTCGTTACTCCACATATCCATCTCAACATTCTCATCTCCGCCACATGCAGTCTTCATGCGTTCTTCATGGCTCAGCTAAATTATCATTAAACTGCTTACTCAGTTATTCCACGCAGCTGCGTCACAGATTACGAAATTCAAATTAGGATTCAATCTGGCACAAACTTGTTGACACAGCCCTCAGGGTATAGGAACAACTGTGCCTAACTGGCACAAGGGAGCGCCCTATTTCCATCAAAAATTTAGGTTTACACCTCCTGAATAAACAGTCGAAAATACATTTTTGATTTAAGTAAATCTGCTGACCACAAAACGACCACAGAAACGTTGTACTAACCAGAGTAAACTCGAAAATTTTGAAGTTTACTTTGTTCCTAAATAAACAGAGGGAACCACAAATTTAAGCAAAATACGCGAATTCAGACCCTTTGTAGGTAGCCCTGAGTAAATACTAGATAGACTAGAATATAAACGCAAATTATAGGATCAGAAGTCCCATAAAACTAGATACCTAGTATTAAAGTTGCCAGATCAAATTGCCAAACAGGTGCTGGTTGGCAATGTTATCAACTGCGTACACACTTTACACAACCGTTCTTCTAACAATCCTAAGGATTTTCAAGGAAATAAAATGTATATCTTCATATTTATTTTACTAAGTTATTTACATTTATCGTAAGATAAATGTAAATAACTTGTACATGAAACAAAAATATACTTAACTAACTATAACTACAATATACAAAGAAACAAATAAGTTTATAGTCAAAAAAACATTTTTATAAATAATCTTTTATACCGGCTATCTCAATTAAATGTGCTCGGTGGGGTTATGTTGTTTTATCACAGAGATGCGGTGGCCACCTGCCAGCTTAAATATAAGCTGCCAGCATAATCAGACCCTGGATATCGTCTAGGCGTAAAATGCTCCTCAAGACGAATCAATCGAGCCCAGACTCGATGGGTTTATCTTATTAAATTCAGAAGTCCCTATGGCCATCTTCCGTTTCCATCATCAGACCAACTTCATGGTACCATGTCATTGTCTGCCCGGGGGTGGAGGATAAATTCGAAAGAGTTACCTCGCCCCCGGGCACGTAGGGCAGGGAGGAACAGGGGTGGGTTTTAGTCAGTAACAGTCTGACACGCCCTTCCGCTCCACCCTAGAGCGGAAGAAGTCATGAGATGATTTCCCACCCCCAAAAAAAAAAAAAAAAACCATGTCATTGTATTGTCACACAAAGATACATATATACACCAAATTTGAGTCCAATCGGATATCGGGAAGTGGGTCCAATTTGAGTTGCAAGATTCCACCAGAACAAACATAATTACATACAAACATACATACATTGCAAGTTAAATAAAAGCTTGTAAAAATAAGAACTTTTAACTAACTAAAACTACGGCGTCGTAAAATTTCTCCGCATCGCTTTTGACTTGTAATGTGCCCAAAAGACCTGGCGACATTGCTTCATATATTTAAAAAAAAATCGTCTGCTCAACAACACAACCACAATTACTGCCCAGAACGGCGGCGGCTAACGGTTGCTACTTATAGTTGCCTATAGCAGCAAGATATTCCGAAAACTCATCTAGTTAAAGATCACAGAATAACACAATCATCATCACACCATAGATTATGAAAGGTTATAGACGGAACGTCATTGGACATTAAATGAAGCAGGATCGTTAAAATGTGTGAGTGACCTTGACGAAAGTAACGATGACGTATCGGCTTCTCATTTTGTCTATGTGAGCTTATTTCGCGTGTACAGATACAAGCTGGTTTCACATTCTGGTACTTCACATTGCTGGATTTTGACACTCCGTCTATAACCTTTCATAGTCTAAGCATCACACTTTAAAATTTAATATTTCTAACTATATCTTCACGAGTGTCTCATCAGACATCGTGTAAGCCAAGCCTTCTGTCTCTCCATTTTCTATTAGAGGTCACTACCCTCACAAACGTTTAAGGCCAGCCGACCTTCGAAGGTCACAGCGCCAAGGTCGTCCCGGCCTTGCTCTGAAAGGGTCTGAGGTAATCCTACCTTTACGCTCCACTTAGCAGGATTCCACTTAGGATTAAGTGAATAGCTGAGACTTCTTCTTTTATTCATCATCTAGAAAGTACTTTCGGACTTCTAGATTATTTAATCCGTCAAAGTAAGATCCGGCTGGCTTATTTCGAATTGGATTTTTAGGGCTTAGGGATTTGGAGGTGTTTGATAAGTCTCAAAAAGGTTTTTTAGGGAGATAAGATTCTATAGCACTAGCGACCCATACTAGCTTCGCACGCGTGCAAATTTTATACAAGAACCTTCCTCGTTTATCGTTCTATTTAAGAATGAAAACCGTACCAAAATCCATCGCGTGGTTTAGAAGGAGTAAGCAGAGAAATAAACAAACGCGGAAAGTGATTTTGCGTGCATGTAGAGCTAGCGATGTTGACATGATTACGTCAAATTAGATAGGTAGGTACTTAATTAAACATTTATTTCACTGATAGACAACGCATAGCCTAACAAAGGGGAACTAAGTAAGGATTTTTGATCTAGTTCAGAGATTTTTTTTTTTTTTTTTTGTTCAATGGCAGCTGTGACGATGATACAGCTTACGCCCACATGGTGCCGCCGGCTCGGCGGACAGAGCTCCGGCAGGATCTCATGGTGACATGGAGAGAGCGACTGTCGCAACCCAGCGCTGGGCACGCCACCATCGAGGCGGTAGTGCCCCTTTTTGAGGAGTGGCTGGAGAGGCGCCATGGCGCCCTCACCTTCCGCCTGACGCAGGTGCTCACCGGACATGGCTGTTTCGGGAAGTACCTGTGTCGTATCAAGGCGGAGGTGACCCCTGCGTGTTTCCACTGCGAGTATCGCCCCGTGGACACGGTGGAGCATACGGTGGAGGTTTGCCCCGCCTGGGCAGAACACCGCCGTGTCCTCGTGGATGCGATAGGCGGCAGCGACCTCTCGCGCCGTGCCCTGGTTCAGGCCATGGTACGGAGTGAGAGGGAATGGGGGGCCGTCTCCAACTTCTGCGAAGCAGTAATGCTCGCGAAGAGGGAGGCGGCACACGTTAGGGAGACTCAACAGAGACCGAGTCGCCCTAGCGCCCCCAGCAGCAGCCGTCGCAGGAGACGCCGGGGGCTGCGAGACGATCTCCGGCCACCGTAGACCCGGGCCTGCGGACGGCGAGTAGCGGGTAACTCGCCGTCCGATCAGCACCAGGCCCGAGAGTCGATGGCGCGTAGTGTTCCACGCGCGCCTCAAAGAGTTGTCAGCAAAGGACGGGGCCTGCCACGGCCAGTGCCTGCCCGGGGGTGGAGGATAAATTCGAAAGAGTTACCTCGCCCCCGGGCGCGTAGGGCAGGGAGGAACAGGGGTGGGTTTTAGTCAGTAAGAGTCTGACACGCCCTTCCGCTCCACCCCAGAGCGGAAAGAGTCATTAGATGATTTCCCAACCCCCAAAAAAAAAAAAAAAAAAATACGTACCACTGTAGTGTAGGTAGGTATAATAAACAGCAATTGTAGGTAGTTTTTCAGGTGGTACTAACACTAGTTAACCAAACAAGAACTTTGTCTGAATTATAAGTTTTTTTTTAGTAACTGCAAGTTGGACAGTCTTTCCAAGACCTTTCGAGCTTTAAAATGTTGAGTAATAATATTAATTTGTTGTTCTCCTTTTTACAGAGAAGAGACGTGGAGTCGCAGTCTAGTAAGACCAGCTTCTGGACGCGAAATGGCTTGTGGTGGACATTCGGTGTCGATGTACCTCTGCTTCTGATCTGTAAGTACCTACCTAATATACCACAATATGTGTAGAACCAATTCGTATGTACATACCTACGCAGAATTATTGTATGGGAAAAGATGCTAACTTAACATAAATTGATAGGTATTAGAACTAGCTCACTTATGGAACAACACTGCGCAAACTTTTTTTATAATCTGAAAGATTTTTAAAGAAATTCAAAGCTTTAAGTATTATGGTTGAAAAATTCGTCTGGTCGACAGCGTAAAGAACATAAGAAATATTGCTGAATCCAACGTGATCCACGATTGACAGCCGGGACCAATGGCCTTGACTTGGCGTGCTTTCCGAGGCACGGAGGAGTCTCGGTATGTAAAGATGGTCACCCACCCATGGACCAACCACGACAAGCGTAGCTTAACCTGATGAATGGACCCGTGCGGCTGTTATTATTTTAGCCACGAGCGATGTTATTACTTTCGACACTATGGTCAATTCCTGCAGTGATGCACGACAGTGCTCTCTGAAAAGTTAATAACCACACTGATTAAAAAACCAGTTCGAAGTTATTCCAACATATTACATTTTATTCGTCTCTTATTACTCCATAAAGCCCCACATTTCAAGCTATTTCCCTTACTTTATTTCAACATCGTGTGTGGCATCGTACGAAATTGATACTCAGAGACAGATTTGGCCCATGACGCCAGATGGCGCATCAGGTTTTTTTCTCTAATTTCAAGTCCAATAAGGAAGCTTTCCAAAGACTTATGCGTCCAGAATTAATTGAATAAATTATCCAATTAATTGATATTGTACCAATAACGGATGTAACTAATAATCGGGCCGAATAAAATAAAAATTCATGGCCGTAATACGTTGACTACCAAAAATGGCTCCCGTTTCATTGCGACGAAGACAGATATAATGTTGCCAGTAATAATAAATTGAGCTGATTTATTTTTGGAAGAAAATATGTGCATTCATTCAATTTCAAACTTTCTCTTGAGCTTGTAAAGTTGTATTTCCAGTGAAGAAGCTAATGTAAATAAAATGCTAAAAATTAAATCTTGTAAATTGGTTTTACGCGCGTGTATGGGTATACCTTACTTGATTTATTTTTTCTATCAATACAACGAGTTCAGATATGTATTTTGGAATATGTTTATTTGTGCTATGAAATCTTATGGTTATCCATAGGTAGATATTATTGTATGAGAACTAGTAACTATTTTTTTTTTTGCCACGGTAGACTTTTTTCGCTAGAAAATTTATTTACAACAATCTATTTACTTATTGTTATTAAGTAGGTACATAGGTGTACTTTAGTATTCATTTCTTGTAAATAATATTACAATATCTATTGTTATTGCTTCAGGAAAAGTTATAGGAATACCTAAACACTCGCACAATTTAAATTAAAATTATATGTTATAATAATTGTTATTTAAATTGTAAGTAAACAAGTGATAAGAATTGTATAATTTATTTTATAATTAAAATATATAATTTATTGCTTTAGGTACCTATCTACGTTGTAGTAGGCATTTTGATTATTTTAACTGTTACCTACTTGGGTTATTTAATGTAAATTATGTAGAATAACAAGCCGACCCGGCAATCGTTGTTCTGTGATTTAAAATATTTACCCGAATACCTCCCATTCGGGTAAATACTACTTTACGACCTATTCTCATACCTACCCTACCTACCTAAAAAAAACATTAAAACCGGTCGAGACGTTTCGGACGAGTGCAACCACATATACCGTGACACGAGATATTTATACAAAAATCTCGTAACATAGTGGAAAGTTCTATGGAAACAGGACTTTCCTCTTGTCAATCGCTTTAAAAACAATGTTCATTTATGTAATAAACAACACTGTTTGCTTTGTCACGTTGTAGGGTGCGTAATTTTATTGTTAAATCACTGGTGCTTTAAGTTCTAAGTAATATTACTTAAGTGGGAGGACCTCCATCAACCTGCATAGGGCCTGCGTGGTGGATTAGGGCCCACACCCTCTCACAGAGAGGAGGATTGTGTCCCAGCAGTGGGGACATTATAGTCTGATTATATTAAGAAAGGACCTTCTCAATACTTCATTTAAAGTAGGTATCTACAACAAAATTATAAATAAAACCCGGCCAAGTGCGTGTCGGACTTCGCACATTTAGGGTTCCGTACCAAATGTATTTTTGACTACTTCTGTGGCTTTGGGTCAACAAGATGCTTATACTGTGTAAATTTGAAGATTGTAGTTCCAACCGTTTGGCTGTAAAACCTGTGTGGAGACGACGGACAGACGGAAACGTGAGTGACAGCAATAGGGGTCCGTTTGGACCCTTCGGGTACGGAACCCTAAAAGTCAAATTTTGAAAAAGAACTGGCTGTCTGAAAAAAAAAACTAATAATGGAACTATACCAGTTAAGAGACACATTTAAAAATATAATTAAAAATAGATTATCGTCTTCGAGTGGCAAAAAGGTAAAAACTTATTTGATGAAACACACGTGGTAGACCCCACAGTGTCGCGTTAAGGGTTGTCAAGAAAAACTGTGGGACTTTTTTTCAGTTTTTTTTTTTTGTTAATCATGGCAAGTTTTTTTAAAGCTTCAATAATATTAATCACTAAGCTTTTGTGCATTAATGCCTGGTATAATTCAGTCTAAACATTAATTAAAAATGGTAACGTAAATTAATAAGTAAATTACATCTAGGTGAATTTAAGTTTTTAATATATCGGGTGTAAAACGATAGTTTCCGAAGCCGAAAGCCACACATTCTACCCATCATGTGGATCATTTTTTTGCACTACACTATACCTGGGAATCCACTGGTCCTGGAGATATTGAAGGTCAAAGTCGCAATTTTTTTTTTACTTTTTTTACGAAACTGAATTCCAAGTGTTATTAGGTACTAAACTTTATTCCAAAGAGACATTACCTGAATTTTCGATTTTTGTTTTTAGAAATTACGCATTTGCAGTTACAAAAACGCAATGAATATCAAACGTATCCGAAAAGTACCTACGTGGCTTAGAGCGAAGGGGCGGGGTTGACTCCACTTGCCTGGGTTCGCGTTACATTGCGCGCATTATAAAATAGATTTTTTTTTCATACCTAAAAATTAAAGTCGTTTCCCAGCAATCATTTTTGCGCAAAACTACTTTGTTAGATATACAATGCGTAGTTGACGGCTATGTGATGTGTCTTTTTACAACCTGTATTTACTAATATTATAAATGCGAAAGTTTGGATTGATGGATTGATGTATGGATGGATGTTTGTTACTCAGTCACGCCAGAACAGCTGAACGGTTCTGGATGAAATTTGGCACATAGACAGATTAGTCTGGATGATGGAGAAGATAGTTTACACATATTTTATAACTGCATTTTTTAAATTTATAGCTGGGTGTGTTAAATATTCAAATAATTGCACCTTGCACAAAATCATAAGTTGTACTTTATTAAGAATACACACCGTCCTATTATTGTATCATAGTGTAGGTACTCAATTCATTAGCGCTATACTGCTCACAAGGAATAATTATGTAAAATACTTTACGTGCTTTGAATACTGAAAACAAGAGACACGTCTGACGCGTAGACACACTCATAAAGTTTCTCATTGATTGACGTCAAATACTAAGTAAACTATGATGGTACTTGATAGATGTGGCTGTCTGTGACAATGTCAACAATTTGCGTTCTTACAAAATATGGTTGTCAATAATTATGCCACTTTATGGGCCCTTCCTGACATGACAATACCCCGCATGTTCTCAAATTATAAATGGGCATCGCTTCAGAAAATATTATTTTACTATGAATAACAAATATTATTACATTTACATATTCACTTCCAAGAAAATATTGATAAAAGTATAATCAAAAAAGTTTCAATGTGTAATTAAAAGTTCGCAGCTGGTAACACTCGTTGCATGTGGCAGAATGCACGCAATCGCAGTCACTGTTTACAAATACGAAAAAAAAAACCGTGTCAACGACCTTTTGACAAGCGTTCATTAGGGCAGCCATTGAGAACACTATTTTTATAAATAGAACGAAAAATTATGTAATTTCTACTATTGACTTTTTACACAATACGAAGCATCATGTTTATTTTTGTTATTTTTATTTTAACTTGCTTTACAGTAATCATTACTTATATGTTTGTGTATTTAAGTATCTATGAAGGTACTTAAAGTTATAAAAAAACTTAAATATTATATTAAAACGTAACTTACAAAATTGTTCCATATGCAGCACACTTTCTATTTCTTAGAATGTATTTTATGAAGAAGTTAGGTAGGTAATTCATATTGAAGGTAAACCGTACTGTAACTGGACTACCTTCTTATCTGATTAAAAGTCCAGCTCCGACTGTCTATCAAGGCAATGTTACCAACCGGGATAAGCCCCGAATCCGAAATTAAGATCCCATAAAATTATGCTAGCCATAGATGGTATAGCACGTCATCTCTCTACGACTCAACTGTGAGGCCGTGCGAAAAAAAAAACATTATTAAAAATTATAATAATTATTATTAATATTATTTATTATTATTAAAATCCTGCTGTCACGTTAGCGATCGGTAACGCCGCGGTAGGTAGGTACCTGAGAGGTAGAGTTGTGTGGAAAAGACAGAAGAAGGCTTTTCCCCAGAAGTGGGACATCTAGGGCTGGATAGATTAGATTAGATCTATAGATGATTGTTTAAGTAGGCAAGCACACCTAAGTTTTTTATTGTGTAAACTGTTTAGTAGTTATGCAGCCTTACAGGAATCAGAATCAAGTTTTGTAAGAAACAAAAAAAAATCTATTACTTAAACTTTTTTGCTATCTAATAATTTATTTTCATTGGACCACGCACTTTACGCGATTGGTGTCATTCATTGCCGAAAACAGTATCTTTTACCTTGTATTTAACACCCCGTTGAGTCGCCCGCTGATCCCGCGTCTTTCAAGTGGTATTTTAAATTTTTAATCGATACCTATTTATGGGCATCCGATTTAACGGCCAGTATCGGTTGTAATCGATTCCCGATTAATTGATGTAATATTCGTAATCGTACCGGTAATTATAGCTCTCTTTGTGAATGAATGAAAACGAAGCCATAATTCATCTTAATTTGATTAAAGATAAGCGATAATAGTCGAGTTTCACTTAGTATTAATTAATTTTATGCATTACATTGTATTTTTCGATCAAATTTTTCCCACCAACGCAAACCAGTTAACAGCGCCATCTGTTGTCGAGTAGCGGTACTAGTTTTCACTCGCGGACTTTTAAAATTTTCTAGACTTGGATCCTATTTCAACTTACTGCCTTCCTATAAACAAACCCTATAAATTACCTAGCGTATGGTAACAACGTTTAACCACTTAAAAACCAGCCATATGTCACACTAAACGGATTTCAATCTTTCAATTAATACGTCCTATGCTGAAGCATAGCCATCACTGGAACGTGGATGACCAAGCATTGGGTCCACGTGGGACTCTAACGTGGGTCTCAACGTGACGGATGCACTGCAATTGGTCTAATAGATGCATTACGTCACTGTTCGTAATCGACTCCTGAGGAACACGTTGTCTGAAGTGAGGTGCATCCAGGACTCGAGGGGTCGTGGGTCGATTTATGTAATAGGTTTATGTACTGTTCTAGAAATGACGAATGTAAAAATACACGTGATACTTTAGAAACACCGGTTATTATTAAAAAAAAAAACAACTGATTGGCGCATTATGAAATCAAACTTTTTTATTATATAACAATAAAAAAAATTGAATTTAGAATTCGCTAAACAGTTCAAATATTTTTATAAGGGCCTTAATTTGTAGAAATAAATAATAATTTCCCATTTAAATATTAAATAATAAACTCTAGGAATCGACCTATTGTAAATGAAATGTACCAGGAATTGTATTAGATAGAATCAACGTAGGACGTGCTCTACGTGTCATTTTGTACATTTTCATTGATTGAATTCAAGAAATTACTATTGCCATACATAGATAGGTAGGTAATTATTTTGGATAAAAACAACATTGGTAAAGTAGGATAAAAAATACTTACAAAACCTAAATTCACCAAACCGGGAAGTCAATTTTTCTTTTTTGGGAATTTTCAACAACTTTCTTGAAAAAATTTAAATTTGTTAATTTCTATGGATATTAAAAATGTGGCCCCATTTCCGTTACACCCTGCCATGCATAGAAGTCACTCCTGTCGATGTATGCAACTTCTTCTGCTTGAGCGTGAATGCACCTCTACGAGTTATGATTTTTTTGTTCTTATATTTTAATTACTTAAATTATTGAAATCGCACATGAGCATTTCAGAATAAAAAACCAGACTTACATAATGGCGGCCGCCATTTTGTTAATATTTATCAAAATTCATATAACTTTGGCTGTCAAGATTATGTCTTGATAGCCAAAGTACTTACATAATGTATTTGTGTACTACATATATTCTCGAAAAACATAATCCTCCTTCTGGTATAATCGGGTAAATATAAACATTATCAAAGTTGGAGCCATTGCCATAAAACATCTAGATTCCAGATACGCTATCTAAAACGGCAATCATACCTATCTGTTAAAGATTTACCACGTGTATTCGAACGTTCCGTTTGTTTAGCTTACACAATACACAAGTGTGCTCAGCCAGCATGAGAGTGCGTTGATGCCTATCGGTCTAGGCTGCAATAAAGATTAGCTAATTAGCTTTGCTAATTATTGACGTCTGGATTCCAGAGTTGTTAGTAATTTCATATTTGTACCAGTGCTGCCTCGAGGTCAGGATTAGTTACGGTACGGCCCACTCCGTCTCACAAAGAATAGGCCTCGAAACGCCTCGGAGGAACGGCTTTTTTTTTATAGGTTACTTGCATGCGCTCGCGACTATTATGTCTAATACAGGGTGTAAAAAGACACATTACAAAGCCGTCAACTACGCATACTTTACAAAACATCTAACAAAGTAGCTTTGCGCAAAAATTATTGATGGGAAAAGACTTATTTTTAGGTGTGAAAAAAAAGCTATTTTTTATTGCGCGCAATGTAACGCGAACACAGGCAAGCGGAGTTAAGCCCCGCCCCTTTGCTCTAAGCCGCGTAGGTACTTGTCGGATACGTTTGATATTCATTGCGTTTTTGGAACTTCAAATGCCTAATTTGTTAAGAAAAATCGAAAATTCAGGTAATGTTTGTTTGGAAAAAAGTTTAGTAATAACACTTGAAATTCATTTTCGTAAAAAGGTAAAAATATATGCGACTTTGACCTTCAATATCTCCAGTACCAGTGGATACCCAAATACCCAGGTCTGGTCTAGTGGAAAAAAAATGATCCAAATAATGGGTAGAATATGTGGCATTCGGCTTCGGAAACTGTCTTTTTTGAAATTAGGACTTTCAAAAATGCTTTAATATACATTAAATCATTAACATTTATTGTCACGTTTATTTAACAATTACCAATATATTGATAAATCTAATTTTTTCTTTGATAATTCCCTCATTTGGTGCGGAATCCTAAACTGTGCGAAATCTGAAACGCATTTTCCGGTTTTTTATTTTATTTAAACACCTTGCCTCGTTGTGAATTTACTATCAATACCATTCCCAACTGTTAAAACATTAATGCTAACACAAAAATAATTCCCAGACACTCTTCCTAGGAATCTCTTAACCAGCATAATATGCAGGAACTGCCAAATCCCACACACCTATCAGTCTAACCTCTCTTTTTTATATATATATTTTTTTTAATATTCGTTTTTGACATGAATACTTGTATAGTATTGCATTATATTTTTTATTTTATTTTTTTATTGACATTTTATTATTATTATTTTTTTTTTTTGACTTGAATACTTTGTTAAGTATTATATTTATTTTTATTTTTTGATTGACATATTATGATTACTATTTTGTTTGACACAAATATTTATTTTGTAAAGTATTATATTTTTATTTTTTTTTGATTACGTAATTATTGTAAATGTGAGGACTATGTGGGTTATTATTATTATTTTCTCCTCCTTTTTACAGTAATTTTCAACGTTGTCTGACAGTTTGAGTACTTTTGCGGCCTACCCAAATGTCTTTTCTTTGGTATTGTTCGTCATGTCATTGAGCTCCTTAGTGGTTTTTAAGTTGAGCTATTCGACTATTGACAAATGCTTGCACTGACTGGACAGGTCCACTCAAATATGTTTGGTTCTTTCTTCAAAAGACCACTACAGACACTAAGCTGCATGGTCCTCATATAGAATAATGTGAATGCGAGAACTATGTATGTCGTTATATTCATGTAGATTTTATGATTGTCTGGCAGTTTGAGTATTTTTTGCGGCCTACTCAAATGTCCTTACTTTGGTATTGTTCGTCGGTTCGTTGAGCACCTCAGAGTTCTGAGTTGAGCTTCGCGATGACTGACAAATGCTTGCACTGTCTGGACAGGTCCACTCGAATTCGTGTGTTGCTTTCTTCATAAAGCTCATCCCAGACATAAACGTACATGGTTCTCATAGGATCTAACCAGTCCACATTGTATGGATTTGAACACTAAAAGAGACTTTGACCTCTGAGTTTGTTTCGGTGTTTCTTCTCAGGGTAGTCAGCTAGGAAACACCGGCCTCATCTAGCTTAAACTGACAAAAAAACATTGACGTGTAAAAGTGTTCCTTGTAACCTATTTACTGAATAAACATCATTTATCATTTATCATTTATCATTTATCTCACCTTGAAATCCTTGCTATCATTACGGCATTACAAATCTGCGACAGCAGACCAACATAGCTTGAAACGTGGCAAAAAGTTGAACTAGATAGAGTTGGTCTCTCACAGATCTGTCGCCTTAGCAAGCAGCGCCACCCCAATGTGTCAATATATATTAGTTGGAGTCAGTTCCTGGTAGTTTGGCATTGACTTTGAACTTCAACAACATTCACAGTTTGGGGGATTGGCAAATAAATTGGCTGTAATGGAAGGCGACGTCCATTGCAAGTCACGGGGACAAGAGTTGCGTGATTGGTTAGTTAATACTGGATCTAGATTTGGTCTGTTCGTTCCGGGTTTATTATTCGTGTTAAAGATTTCCTTATACGTTATGGGAAACCCGGAAGACTTTTGAATCTGCGTTCTACTGTTTCACAGATGGGCTATTTTTAAGTACTGCTAATAAGAACGTTATCGTTAACAAACGATTGGTTTACAGAAATTCTAGCACTAGTAGGTGAAGTTAGGTACTATTCCTTCTCTTCGTGGCCTTTCTTAGTTTTCGTCTTTAACAAAAAAAAAACCAAATAATAATGTTAATTTTGTTTATTTCTTAGTATGTATTTGGTATAGGTAGTATTTTTCAGGGTTCCGTACCCGAAGAGTCCGAACGGAGCCTTATTGCTGTCACTCACGTGTCCGTCTGTCTGTCTGTCACACAGGTTTTACAGCCAAACGGTTAGAGCTACAGTCTTCAAATATTCACAGTTTAAGCATACAAATAGTCAAAAATGCACTTGGTACGGAACCCTAAATGTGAGAAGTCACGCGCACTTTTTCCTCTGTTTGTTTTTCATATAAATTGCACCTCCCATGTCCCGTCTCTGTACCACCTTTCTGGTCTGGGCCTGCAGTCTCGACATTGATAGCGATCGCTATGTCCTAACGATCGTTCGCTACGTCGGAAGAATAATTGATTTTCTTGAAATATGTACAGAGACCAGCAGATCAGTTGATCAGTTTTCATGAAAAATAGTGCTTGCAAGTTAAAAATTACGCCGTCTCTGTACATATTTCAAGAAAATCAATTATTTTTCCGACGTAGTGACAGATCGTTAGGACGTAGCGATCGCTGTCAATGTCGAGACTGCAGGGCCTGGTCTGGTCGACTATCAGAAAATGCCTTAGGCCGCCTTTTTACAGTGTGTTTTAATTGTGCATAAAGTTTAATAAATAAAAATAATAAAATACCCTGTGTAATACCAGTGATTTTCAGTAGACAATTTACTAATGGAGATATTAGTAAATTGTCTACTGAAAATCATTCCGTCTCTCGGCGTATCTCACAAAACATATATAAAGGCGTAATATGTTATGTCAGTGAGAAGTTCGTCATAACCAGTGCGGCCTATGTATTTCCGACCGCTGTATTTTGTAGGACAACTGGACAAATACTATAAATAAACTAGGTACCAAACTATAAATAAATAATTCAATTGTATAAATCATCCATTTACTTTGTAGGTACCTAATGTTTAATGACCAATATTGTCGTCTGTTTGATTCATAGCGTGTGACGTGCATGGGCTGCTGATATAACTATTATTGTGTATGCGTTTGATCATGTCGCCATATTGATTTTCCTTTCATGAATGAGATATTTGTTTCAGTTTTACTGAAATATAATATATATGTTTTATTAAATTTGTAACATTGATCGTTATGTTGTGCATTGACTGGGTGTTGGGACAAATACTTGGGTATCCAGAATCCAGAATATATCCCGTATTCAGAATTCAATCTTGGTTTCTGCTCAGCCAGCTTTTCTTTTGAGATTGGAAAGTCTTCTAAAAAGATTCTATATAGCAGTGGCGTAACTATACCATCTGAGGCCCTTGGCAAATCCATTGCATGGGGCCACAAGAGAACTCGTCACATTTTAAGTTAATAAGTAATTTTAGTTTTAACAAATCACTGAGATAGTGTAATAAAACCGCTCACTCCAGTATAGAATATTATATTTACAGCTTTATCAATAATACAATATTATAGAGCTATTACTTCTATTAGCTTTAATATAAAATTATGCTAACTGTACACCAATAAGGCAATAGACCAATTGTGTGACCGATCTCGACGAGCGCCAACGGAACAAGGCCGTTCTTCAAGCCGTTGCCCGCCATAACGCTACACCGACAACTTTCCACAGACAATCACAAATTCAACGTTTCGGTGCTGCCAGCACAATCAGTCGATTGCAATAAATAGTCAAATATAAACAATTAATATTCAGATTAAATAACAAAACCTAACACTCGTCCATCCTGACAACGTGTATGTCCTCATATACGGTATCAAGTAAAGACTAAAACCTAACACTCTGCTCACCACACATATTTCAAAATGTACACTAGTGTAAATACAAATAGTGAAGTCAATTACAAATCAATCAATTATAAATGCTTAATACATCTCTTTTTTTATAATTTAAAGTCCCCAACTTTTGGAGTTACCAATTATCTCCTGAAGTTACTGAAGTTGTACAATTTTTGGAGCTACCCAAACTACTCTGATGTTCCCATACGTCTCCAACTTTTGGAGTCCTCCAACATTTACATGGAGTTCCCTAAGCTTCAGTCACCCATAAGTCTCCAACTTTTGGAGTCCTCCAACATTTGCATGGAGTTCCCTAAGCTTCAGTCATCCCATAAGTCTCCAACTTTTGGAGTTCTCCAACATTTGCATGGAGTTCCCTAAGCGCCAGTCACCCCATAAGTCTCCAACTTTTGGAGTCCTCCAACATTTGCATGGAGTTCCCTAAGCGCCAGTCACCCCATAAGTCTCCAACTTTTGGAGTTCTCCAACATTTGCATGGAGTTCCCTAAGCACCAGTCACCCCATAAGTCTCCAACTTTTGGAGTCCTCCAACATTTGCATGGAGTTCCCTAAGCACCAGTCACCCCATAAGTCTCCAACTTTTGGAGTCCTCCAACATTTGCATGGAGTTCCCTAAGCGCCAGTCACCCCATAAGTCTCCAACTTTTGGAGTCCTCCAACATTTGCATGGAGTTCCCTAAGCACCAGTCACCCCATAAGTCTCCAACTTTTGGAGTCCTCCAACATTTGCATGGAGTTCCCTAAGCACCAGTCACCCCATAAGTCTCCAACTTTTGGAGTCCTCCAACATTTGCATGGAGTTCCCTAAGCACCAGTCACCCCATAAGTCTCCAACTTTTGGAGTCCTCCAACATTTGCATGGAGTTCCCTAAGCGCCAGTCACCCCATAAGTCTCCAGCCCACAAGTCATTCCCACAAGTCATGCCCACAAGTCATTCCCACAAGTCATTCCCGCAAGTCATTCCCACAAGTCATTCCCACAAGTCATTCCCACAAGTCATTCCCACAAGTCGTTCCCGCAAGTCATTCCCACAAGTCATTCCCACAAGTCATTCCCACCAGTCAACTCATTATCACTCAAAACAACAACAAACAACTTAACAGTTTACAATCTCTTCTCCATTTTCTTTTTATAACAAACTCAGAAATCACGCAACCTTAATAAACTTCAAACAATTAATTCAATAAACAGGAAATTGACATTATACAACCAATAACTTGAATATTTTATCTACTTATTTGTTCTAATTTTCTTTACAATCATCAATTTTATCATCAGTATATTCACAATTACTACTACTCTCATTAAAATCTAAAGCAGCTACATGAACCCATGGTAACATTCTTTTGTTTTTCGAGCTCCTTAATCCGGGAATTGCGGCTAACTTCTATCTATCATTTCCGAGCGACGCAACTACCCGCTATGACCCTACATAGGCCCATAGTTTTTTCTTTTTTAAATGTAGTTTTTGTAATCTTTACTAATTTTCCTACTTACGAGCTGGATGTCTATTACCATCATAACTATCCTTTTATCTGCTCGCGAATGGTAACAAGATTAGTCGCGTCTCTATAGTAGCTTTTCATATGTCATTCAAACGTGGATCATTTTTACTATTGATGTGAGTACCGAACGTTACCTCCGCTGGGGTTTCGCGTCATCTTCTGGACGGTATAGTTTAAACCTCATTGAATTTTGCCAATTTTGGTATCCCCAACCCTTTGTCGTCCCCGAGATTCTGAGCTATCTAAGAACTTAGAATAGTCCGGTTGTACCGTTCTACTTACTCTTTCGATTGTGGGCTAGCGACAGCATTCAACGCATGCTTGAAGCCCTTTTCGGTACCATATTTCAGAAAATACAAAATTCTGACACTACAAGCTTTGTATATATGTATTTGAAACTTATTTGTAAGATTAAATCCAAAGTTGCCTTATCATCTGATACTGTTTAACGTAACAGGAGAAACAACAAGCTACGCTGATGCAAAGCCAGTACAGCTCTCATGTGAAAAAGCATAATTATTATGCCGATCCCCGCAAATATATATAAATAAAAATAAATCGCCGAAATGTATGTACGCGCATAACTTCCGAACGACTGCACCAAATTTGATCATTCTTTTTCTTTGTTCGTGTTTGTCAGGACAAGGTTTGTATCAAAGAAAATTATGGGAAATCAAATAAACAAAATTGCAACCGTGCGAAGCCGGGGCGGGTCGCTAGTTTATAATAAAATTTTAAAAATATACGATTAGATTGAAAAAGAAATGAAAAAAGTAATGTTGCTATAATTTAAATTACTACTTAAATGGCTCTTTGACATCTTAATTTATTCAATTATTATTTACATAATACCAATCACACGAATATTATAAAGGCGAAAGTTTGTGAGTGTGTGTGTTTGTTACTTCTTCACGCGCAAACAGCTAGACCGATTTGAATGAAATTTGGTAAGTAGATAGCTTATACCCCGGATTAACACATAGGCAACTTTTATCACGGTCTACGCGAGTGAAACCGTGGGACGCAGCTAGTATGATTATATATCTTACTGACATCCCTAATTTGAACTATAATTAATAATAGCTGTTTATCACCAATGTAAAAGACTTAACATTTCTACGTCCATGATTGTGATAGAAAGTAGATTAAGACCATGTATCTATTCAACTTGGAATCACCTATACTTGAGTGTAAGCCACCAATTAGCACTATCTACTTAACAGCATAACCATTGAATATTGTGCTTCACTAAACTGAATATCAGGTATGGAATTAGTCCTAAACCTAATTTTTTTTTTAAGTAGAAAAACATTCTTCAGCACTATGACCAACTTTAAATACACTTTGTACACGTTATGAGGGGCTTTGGGTATCTAGAGAAAGTATGTTCCTTTTCCTTACATTTAGGTAGTTGACTCTAATTTATTTTAAATCTAATTTATTTTATCAAAACAAACAAACTGAAATCGCAAACAGAAAGAACTTTTGAAATGCATTAAAAATAAGTAAGTTAGAAACCTTTCAAATCTAGTGCAAGGGGAAACTATCAGTAACAGAAAATACCCAATTGAAGCAGTTAAAAACTGAGGCATCATTGATTTTAGTTGTTGGCACATTTGTTTTATCTGAATCATTCCTGGATTTAAACCGAGAATCAGCTATGCTTTCGCCTACATTGAAACTAAAAGATAAATAATTAAATTATGTTCAATATGGTGAAAGTTTCATAAACATACGCTTAATGTTTTTTTTTTTTTTGCGTGATTCTAATTTTTTTTATATTCGCGTTAGACATAACTTTACAAATTAATTACACTATGATAAAACACTACAATTTCAAATATTCACATATCAAATTACGAATAAAATTGTCTAGAGTAACATATTTTTTCAAATAAAACTAGTCGTTTAGACGTGATGTTCAATTTTAAAATCATTAGAAGTCGTAGGCGCCTAAACGTGACGACTTAATTTCGTAAAGTTTTCACGATGTACAGACGATTCACGAGAATGTGGACGAAAACGGCGCTTTGACGATAAACGACTAAGTGCACTGCTCACCCCGCTTTCCATGACTCTGAGACGCTCTCGTTCTCGTCCCAACTCCTTCTCCTTCTCGCGTAGACTCAACGACGTAGGGTGCCGTCGAAGACTGCAACTTTGACTTCGGAGAAGCCTGAGACCGCTTTGCCTCGCATTGCCTCCGCTACGAGCTCTTGATCTGGCTTGAGCTGTATGCCGACTTCGAATCCGAGGGCGCCTGTTACTGCTTGGCCTCGCACTGCCGTCGTTAGTTGATATCGATCTGGCTTCAGTTGTATAGTGCGATTGACCCCTCGTTGGCGTCGAGAAGCGCCACGAGCTAGTCCCTTCATCGCGTGGCATGGTGCGAAGTTCATAAAACAGAAATAATAAAAAGGGTTTAAAACAAAACACACACACAATAAAAGTCACGAAAAGTTTTGCAGGGTATTTTGACAATATCTCTGAAACGGTGCGTCTGAGCTCAAATATAACCAAAATTTTCACCCCCTTTAATAAACGCTGTAGAAGGATCCATCCATTTTTTTTTTGTCGGTTAAAAACCTAAATTTTTAAAAGATCATTTCGTTCTACCCTCACGATTTCTTTGTAAAAAAAACAAGCAATAAACGTTGCGAAAAGTTTTGCAGGGTATTTTGACAATATCTTTGAAACCATCAGCTCTAAAATAACCAAAATCTTCACCCATAAACCCCGTAGAAAGAACCATAAAACCTAAATTCATATGAAACGTAGTTATAACACAACATTTTGTTAGTGTAATCTAATAGAATCGTAACTATGATTCTAAAGCGAAATTCAAGCACTTATAAATAGGCGTGTACTTACCACTTCTGAACTGTAATAAAACCGCTCACTCCAGTATAGAATATTATATTTACAGCTTTATCAATAATACAATATTATAGAGCTATTACTTCTATTAGCTTTAATATAAAATTATGCTAACTGTACACCAATAAGGCAATAGACCAATTGTGTGACCGATCTCGACGAGCGCCAACGGAACAAGGCCGTTCTTCAAGCCGTTGCCCGCCATAACGCTACACCGACAACTTTCCACAGACAATCACAAATTCAACGTTTCGGTGCTGCCAGCACAATCAGTCGATTGCAATAAATAGTCAAATATAAACAATTAATATTCAGATTAAATAACAAAACCTAACAATAGTTACTAGTATTATATTATCTGTGCCAATAGTAACATTGTGTCCATTTTAGTTAAATATCTAATTTTCAAAAGCATAGGTGTTACAAATTTATAATAAAATAACAATTAAGTTAATAATATAATAGTAATTAATGTTAACAAGATATTTATTAATAAAATTCTTTTCTCCGAGCTTTCTGTTCAGCAAAAGTATCAATAACATCATCAAAGTTTAAAGATCGGGCCAAAGAATTTTCAAAAGACAGAATAGCCAAGTTAGATAGCCTATTTTGTCGAGCTCGCAGCCTCTCGGGCCGGGGGCCCCGTCAGGCCAGGGGCCCGTGGCATTTTGCCAGTCCTGCCACCCTATAGTTACGCCACTGCTATATAGATAAGTCTCTTTTTCTTTTTTTAGGGTTCCGTACCCGAAGGGTCCAAACAGAGCCCTATTGTTGTCACTCACATGTCCGTCTGTCTGTCTCTCTGTCCGTCGTCACAAAATTATATTACGAAGAATTTTTTAACTTCCCATTGACCTATGAACTTGAAAGGTGAAAATGATTTTTATTACGTATACTTTACTAACAAATATCAATATTTGGTACGGAAACCTTTATGTGCGAAATCCAACACGCACTTGGCAAGTTATTGCTGTTTTTATAATGTGTTGCGTAGATCTATGATTTCGTACATATGTTAGGTATATAATTATTTCCTTAGTGAGTCATCTTACTTCCTACAAATATTATAAATATGAAATTTTCGTTGGATGTTTGTTACTCAATCACGCCAGACCAGCTGGAAGGATCTAGATGAAATTTAGCACAGAGATAGATTATACTCTAAAATAGCATATAGGCTATAATTTATAATGTACTGATTCCTCGCGTCGAATCCGCTGGCGGGAGCTGGTATTAGTTATAGATATAGAGCAATTTCTCATCATAATACTCTATCCACCGTCTAATAGCATTATTCCTTCCACAGTGCTAACCCTGATCGGACTGTACGAGCTCGGGATCATCCCGAACCACAAAGCTGGTTTCTACTGCAACGACCCGGCGCTCAGCTTCCCCTTCACCGGAGACACGGTCAACTCTGCGATGTTGATGTCAACTGTGTTTTCATTGCCGCTAGTAATCGTGAGTAATCCTAATAATATTATAAATGCAATAGTCTGTATGTTTGTTTGTTTGTTTCTTTCTATGTTTGTATGTTTGCATGTTTGTATGTTTGTATTTTTGCATGTTTATATGTTTGTATGCTGTATGTTTGTATGTTTGTATGTTTGTATGTTTGTATGTTTGTATGTTTGTATGTTTGTATGTTTGTATGTTTGTATGTTTGTATGTTTGTATGTTTGTATGTTTGTATGTTTGTATGTTTGTATGTTTGTATGTTTGTATGTTTGTATGTTTGTATGTTTGTATGTTTGTATGTTTGTATGCTTGTATGCTTGTATGTTTGTATACTTTTATAGTGGGGGAAGTATTAATTTCTCGCGGGCGAAACTGCTGGCAGAAGATAATATTAAAATAAAAATGACTCATTTTTATTGGATGATACTGTAGACTCTGTGATCCACGAGCATCGGAGTGAAGCATTGCTGTAAATTTGCATTGCCGTCCCAGGGACTAAGTTCTGCCCAGGGGTTGTGAATAAATTCGAAACAGAGTTACCGCGCCCCTAGGCACTCAGGGCAGGGAAGGAACAGGGGTGGGTTTCAGTCAATAAGAAAAAATAAAAAAGGGGACTAAGTTGAAATTTTAATGTGCTCATGCGCATATAATATACCGTACACATCAATCTGGAACCCAGCAACGCTGACGGCCGAAATAAATAGTTGAGACTGTAGTACCTACCTGAATAATCATCTGTAATACCTACGAGTACCATATCCAATCAAATCAAAATTCATTCAAACTAGGCTGAGAGCCAGCATTTTTTGAACGTCAAAGTTCTACATAAAGACAATCCTCCAAACAAGAAACTCCCCATTACTTATCAGACGCAAATGTAGACGGAAAGGTGAAACCCACCACCGTTCCGTCCGGTCACCGTTTTGTCATAAGTGTCATGTGTATATACAGGGTGTAACGGAAAGGTGTGGTCATATTTTAGGAGCCGGTTCTGCCCATGGAAATGAACAACTTCCTCTAAGGAAAAATTGAAAATTCAAAAAAAAAAAATGGAATTTCCATACAAAGTTATCATCAGCTGATCAATATTTGTATGGGAGGTAAAAATATTTTTTTTAGAATTTACTCGGATTTTCTTGAAGAAAGTTGTTCATATCGATGGGCAGATGCAGTTCTTAAAATATGACCACACCTTTCCGTTACAGCCTGTATAAAAGGAGAAACTGACCTGCAGCCCTACCATGACGTCTTAAAACCATCATCTTTTCGGTGAGAGAAAGGGATAGTGCTATTCGTCCTGTATAACGACGTCTCTCTCTCACCGAAAAGGTGATGGTTTTAAGACATCATGGTAGGGCTGCTGAAACTGACTGGCTGACTGATATATCAACGCACAGCCGAAACTACCAGGACTAGGAACGTGAACTTTTTCACACAGCCTCCTTTTATAATGTAGGGGAGCACTCAGAAGTGTTTTTGGAAAAGGACCTTTAAGGGGGTGAAAAGGGGCGATTTTGTATGATTGAAACTCTAGTGTTCAACATGAGGCAAGTATTTGGCCTGTTCATCACTCAATTCACATAGTGGGAAAAGTATTGGCGATTACATTGACAACATGTTGTTATTTACGTAAAGGAGGTTGCAAAACATATAAGTCACCTTTTTGAGGAACAGGTAAATCTTTGCCGAGAACCAAATGATGCATTCAGTGCTGAAAGTGCGTCATGGTGTTTGTCTGTTTATAAGTTACAATAAGCTGCAGCAGTACTCAGGGAAATAAGTCTGCTAATAAAAGTAATAACTGACCGCAGATATTAATGGTATTAAGCCTGCCTCTGTGTGCGTGAATTAGGTATTAAATAAATAAATAATATTAATTGTCCTGAAAAGTGCAAGCGTAACTACATGGCTTTTCCTCACACATAGAAACGAGGTTATTCCCCTATACGGTTATTAAATGAAAGAAGCCCATTAACACAACTATTATTTATTGAAAAAATCTAAATTATGTAAACCTTTTCAGTAAAATAAAATTTTCTTATAACTATAATAAATTTTAGTGAAAAATCTTTTATACCAGCAGTATTATTCCTTATAGGTTTATTTTCTACTGATTATTCTGCCGTTTTAATACATACACATACGTAATATGTTACTCTTGATCCTGAATAACCAAATAATATTTTCATCTCTTCTTTCCAGGGCGCCGTAACAGAGTACATCTTTCTATACGGTGACTTCTCTGAATCAAGAATTAAACGGACCTGCAAGAATACCTTCTATTTATACAGAACTTATATCTACGGTCTTATCATCAACCTGAGTATCGTCGAGGTCATGAAGGGCCTCATCGGGAGCCCTAGGCCTACCTTCTTCGATCTATGCGAGCCTGATACAGGAAAGACTTGCAATGGGTAAGATATTTTTGTTTTGAGTAATCTTTAATCGTTTTTAGTTTTAAGGAATTGAGAGATATTTTTGTTGTGAAATGAAAAATGATTGATTGATGATTTGGGAAGGCGAACACTCAAGCTTCCTCCCACCACTCAATTACGGTTGTCGATCAATGCACGAAATGATTTCGGGATTTTTATTGGTCATTTTTGAAAAAGCATAGCATAGTCAGTCTATATAAGAGGTTGTGGGTCGTAAACCACCACGCGGGCACAATGCGGGTTGGTTTGAATAAGATGATCAGGAAACTTAAGACGATGATGGTTCATAACAAACAGCCAAAAAGGCAATGACAGTTCTTCCCAGAGAGGTGCGGTCACTGACTGTTCATTTTACGACTTCCTCATTTATGTAGCAATATATTCGACTCCTAGGAGCAGATAATACATCTGACATTGAGTGATCTTGAACATCTTCAGTCTACTTATCTAATCTTAAGATTGACGTGGGCACATCAAAGTGTCATGGAAATTCATGAGATTATTGACACTGGTAGGGTCGTTAGATTTATTAAGGAATATTGGTGGAATTCTCAATTTGAGAGCTATGATGAAGCTGTAAAATTCCAAATCATCAATATCCTCGTCGTTCTCCATGAACGTATTAAGATTAATAGGTTCTAGACCGAGTGTCATTCCATTAGCAATAAAGTTTACTAATGTATGTCATAATATTCAAAATAAAATATATGGGATTGACATGCACTACTAAAATGTTACGTAGTCAATCAAAAAAAAAATCAAACAAAATTAAAAGTAGATAATTTATTAAAATTATCTACTAGAGCCAGTACTTTTTGAACGTTAACTTTCTACATAAAGACAGTCGCCAAAAAACTCCCGGCCCTCATTTCGCCACCCAACAATTTCCTACACTTTGGTCTTTTGACAATAGTCATCGCAGATAAAATGACACTTAATCTAGGCCCTAAGATCTCTGACAATATTTTCTAAAAAAGAACTTCTCTAAATCCAAATCGTCTTCAAGAGCCTTAATATTGCTGATGTTCATTTGATTCTTATTCATTGTTTCAGCTCCCAGTTTGTGAGTGACTTCAAGTGCACATCTGAAAAGTATTCCGATTGGTACCAGATGGACTCTTACAGAAGCTTCCCTTCAGGACACGCTTCTATGTCAGTGTACTGCGGGTTGTTCATTGCGGTAAGTTTTTAAACATTTATCAACATCGTCATTTATTTCAATTAGCTTTTAGCGATATGACCACCCTGGGTGTCACCCTATGTAATGTTTCCTTCATGTACTCTTATCTTTTCTATAATTTACGTTTTATATATATGGTTTTTATCACAAAGAGTGTTCTATCTATCTGAAAATCTGCACTTTTTGAAAGACAAAATAAATTTTGGGGGACACTTCCCCCAATATGTCCGCCCGTCACCACTTCCTAGAGTTTTAGCTCCCCGGCAACACAACTGTCTGTTAAGTAGAACATAACTGGATATTAGTGGTCTCGCCCACGAGTTGTGTTTACAGTTATCGTTTTAAGCGATTGAATATCAATAAACAATAAAACGCCATTAAAGTTAAATCTAAAATGGCATGTCCCGGCATTCAGAATTTCTTAGACGTGTTAGTAAAGTTCTCGAATGTGTTACGAGTATTAGATGCAATAGCTTATGGCCTGTCTCAACGGCCTACATGATTTTAGCTTAATTTTGATAAACCTCTCCAACAAATTAATGTCGTATCCCATAATTATGATGAAATAATTTTATCATCGTTCTGAAATAGCCCTCCAATAGACTTTTGTTATAGCTTTCTGCTGCATCTTAGATTGATTTTTGTATTTTCCTCTGCTACCAACCTTTGCATTTTTTTAAACCTGATCTGCCTAGCATTTTTCCAACTATTAATTCAACAGCGTTCGTACAAGTTGGAGCTGAATGTATTTCACAAAGAGCGACAGCATTGTTTTTTACATCAGATATTTATTTTTTCTTATCTTCTTTCTCCAGTGGTACCTCCAACGCCGCGCCTTTGACTGGTCCCACCGCAGCGTCTTCCTGGTCCCCATCCTGCAGCTGCTCTGTATCTCGTACGCCGCCACCTGCTCGCTGACCAGGATCACAGACCACAGGCATCACTGGTGGGATGTGCTGGTTGGCACTTTTATTGGCTTTTTCACTTTTTATTATGCTGTAAGTATTATTTGGACTATTAATATTGATTCATAAGGAAGTTTGTAGAAAGTATCTATAATCTGGGTTAGATTATCGTCTTGAGATGTTCCTCAAATATGACCATCCATTTTTAATGCACTTTGTATAATGGAGCCGTGAAATAATTTACTAGTGCAAGTCCTTATTTATGTGAGGTAGCTCTAAACACTTTATTGACTAATAAATACTTACTCATAAATACATACTTACTCGTACACTAAATGGCCTCTTACAGTATATTTCTATTTTTTATTTTGTATTGTTAGTATTAAGTTCTTGTATGAGAGGTACAAATAAATGTTTTTTCTTTCTTTCTTTCTTTAAATGTGTGAGACCTCTTTTTCTTACCTTCGTCAGAGAAGGGAAACTTGTCTATATTTTTGTTAAATACCCGCAGTTTGGCTATAGCTAGCATTCTACAGTAATTTTCATCGCCTATATTAATAGTTTTCATCTCTTCCAGATCGTCATCAGTGCGAACTTCACATATGATCACTCACAGAAGAGCAGTGATCTCAAGTTACAGGAGAGCCGACATACAGTGAGGACTTTGTTATACGACGAGCGAAGACCGGTGACAGTGTCCTAGTGTTACGTGTTAGATAGTGACTGGTTATCAAATTGTAGGAAGAATTAAAGGAAATATTGCTTGAAAATGTGAAGCGGGAAGAAAAAAAATAATATTGTAAATAAAATACCGTCTTTAATGACAAAGACTTGGGTCTCAGGTCAGGTGAGATAGGCCTGCTCGGAACTCAATGTATTTATAGTGAAAACTTATTTAGCCGCGTTGAGCGATTTTTCGGAGTTTCAAAACTTATGTGTTCGCGTCACCAACATGCTAGTGATGTGTTGCGCCAGACTGGCAACGCAAAGGTTTCTTCTTCTGTCGGCAGTCCCCAGACAGCCTATTTTTTTTACAAAAAAGCTGTTTTTGTCAGAAGTCCTTTAAATTCTCTCGTCTCTGTTGTTTCAAACATTTAACTGACGTGAAATTTACGAAAGAAATTAAAAAAAAAAAATGTAAATGATTACACCGAAAGTGTATAAAAAATAGGATACTTAATAGAAAAAAAATGCAACTGAAAATGTCCGCCATATTTCATTAAGGTATAGTTAAGTTGTTTCGTAGCTCTAAGTTAGGTTTAAGTGATAACTTAAGTATTTTGTGTCCGACAGCACAATGATTATTGTTATCATGTAAATACTTATTTCGTTATTTATGAAGCTAAGTATGACAGGGATGCGTTTCTGCATCTGGATGCCTTTGTATGGACAATAACAGGTTAGAATCCGAAAGATAGTTTATGAATAGTATTTGAAAAGGACTTTCTGTATGATTGTAATAATGTTCAGGAAAGTCAGAGCAAAATCTAAATTGCGCAGGTTCAGATATAAAGTCCTTCAGGGCTTTTGCTTTGCCAACAATGTGAAATATGTTTTGCATTATGTGTTTTCGTCTACCGGGTATAATTTTTATTGTTTAGAGAAAGTTAAAATTATTTTCGCAAGAATTAAGTTATATTTAATATAAAATAACTTTTGACCAACTAGAATTATTATGATATGCCTTAACTTATTTATTTGTTTTAGTCTAGCTAGGATATATTTTTATTGTATTAGAAATGGAAGAGATACTTAGTATCAGTATTATTAAATTTACTTCTATAAAAAAGAAATCGTGCTCTAAAGTACGAAGTTGAATAGTTTTAAGGATATTTAAAAATTGGACATTTTTCTAAGGCTTTGATGAATATTGTGCCTTTTACGATTGAATGAAAACCGTTACAATTTTGTTAATAAAATGTGAAATTCAATGACATAGTTTTATTTTCGCCACGGCGGAATTTTCCATAATATCAAATCTAGACAAATTCTGCTCTATACAGGCTGTAACAGAAAGGTATGGTCATATTTTAAGAAGTGTTTCTGCCCATCGATATGAACAACTTTCTTCAAGAAAACATAAGGAAATTAAAAAAAAACCGGCCAAGTGCGAGTCGGACTCGCGCACGAAGGTTCCGTACCATTATCTATAAAAACGGCAAAAAAATCATGTCTGTTGTATGGGAGCCCCACTTAAATATTTTTTTATTCTGTTTTTTATTATTTGTTGTTATAGCGGCTACTGAAATACATCATCTGTAAAAATTTCAACTGTCTAACTGTCACGGTTCATGAGATACAGCCTGGTTACAGACGGACGGACAGCGGAGTCTTAGTAATAGGGTCCCGTTATACCCTTTGGGTACGGAACCCTAAAAATGAATCCCTATTTTCCTTGGTAACAGCATCACGCGTGAACGGTTGGACCGATTTCGCTAAGAACATTGGAAAATTTTAGAAGACTTAACGGTCTTCGCGAGTTTGACAGTTCTCGCGTCAAGACAACATCTGTCGAGTCAGCCAGTAAAATTTTAAAGAGGAAACATTTTTTGTTTGAAACAAACAAACAACCGACCACCTTCCGACTGACCTACTGGACCGATTTTAACCATTTAATCACCAATAGAAAGCTAAACTATTAGTGAGTAACATAGGCTACATTTTATCCCGAGAAAATTAACAGTCCCGGTGGGATAGGCCACGGGAGCGAAACCGCGGGAAAAGTGGTAGTGTAAATTAGAAATCCATGCGTGATTCGAGGTGTCCACTAATCTAATCTATGTATAAAAACTTAACACCGACTTCCGAAATTAAAGTTATTTTGCACTCTTTTTGTTTTTTCTTGGAAGTCAGTTGTATTTTTTTGGAAAAAAGTTTTAAATTTTCACTTTTTAGTTGTGATTCCCCATTAAATTGTGCTATCAATGCATATTATGCGACAGCAGCAATCGCAGTTGAATTGCTATCATTTTTTGAAGAGTATCGTTGTCTGTCTCCGAAACTCATCATCAAATCTATATGAAAAAAAGGGACCATTTCGGAATAAACCCCTTTCCAACAAAAAAAGAATTTTGCAAATCCGTCTATACATATATGCCAAAGTTATGCCCGACAGCCCGAACATACCTATAAAAAAAATTCAAACATCCGAATTGATAACCTCCTCCTTTTTGAAGCCGTTTAAAAAGACACAAAATATTGTCTTAGCAGGCACGATACCTATAACAAAACGCTGACATTGAGAGACTGGTATGGTAATCAAAGTTCCTGGCCCACAAATAGCATACAGCATAATGCCCGTCGTACCTCCGTACCCTAGGGCGAAGGGCCAATATATGGGCCATAATGATAGCGTTGCATCACAACCCACTTATGTGCTATTACCAAAATAAGGATGCCCGTGATCAGGGCTTCGGTTCCCGTGTGAGGCTCGAGGTACTTGTGGGTTGTGGATAAATTGTTGTGTATTAAGATACTTTGGTACGAGGTCCTTTTTTTGAAGTTGGTTTAGTATTATGTGTTTTAAAGAAAGTATGGTAAAGAATTTTCTTTGTAAAGGCAGTGCTTTTGTTACAGCTGCCTTATTTATAAAACTCACTAACCACATCTGCAACTAACCGATTAACCTTCAAAATTAAAGTTCGCGAACACATTTGTAAAAAGTTGGCAGTAGTATCCTCACAGCGTTAATTCTTTTTCCAATCATCTATTTATACCTATGTTGTTGGCTATGTATATTTGTGTATTAAGTTTATTCATATGAGTATATATTGTATTTGTAGTTTACATATGTATTTCTGTACCTTTGCATTTAAATAAAGATGCCCTGTTTTTTTTTTGTTTTTTTCCTTAAGGCACCTACCACTATTTGTTTCTGCATCACCCTAAGGTTGACTGGTAGAAAATGCCTGAGGCATTAAGTCCGCCTCTGTACTTGACTGTGCGTAAAGTGTTAAAATAAATAAATAAATCTGCCTAGCCTTTGCCCAACTATCTCGGGGTTGGCTTGCAATCTTAACCGGATGCAGCTGAATACCACTATTTTACATGGAGTGAATGCTCATCTGACCTCCACAACCCAGTAACTGGATAATAGTAAAACAAAATAAAATGGTTAAAATAAACAGTTAAATCATTCTATTTTTACCCGACTGCGCCAGGAGGATAATATTTTTCGAGACTTTTAATGTAGGTATGTTTGTATGTCTATTTTTTTGGCACGCCTCGTTGCCTAAACGACTAGATGGATTTTTAAGTGCGTGTTGGATTTCACACATTATGGGTTCCGTACCAAATATTGGTATTTGTTAGTAAAGTATACGTAATAATAAACATTATCAACAAAGGTAAATGGGTTTTTGTTCGGACCGGTCGGTCGGGTCTGAGAATGTTATAGACCATGAATACCACCCAATGAGATGAGTTGCATTCCTCAAAAGTATGGGAAAGTTTTTTTATTAGCAAAATAAGAATTAATATAACAAACCGAATTTTTGCTTAACCATAGGTATCCTTTTACTAATATAAATTGCTTACAAAAATGAATAAAGAACTTCCTAAAAGGTACAAGAATGTTTAAGAGCTTTTCTATCACGCTCTCCGCAATTTCTCCCGCATCATTCCAAGCAACCATTTACAAAAATACTAGTTTATGAGTAATCCCCGAACAAACCTGATAATGTTTACCTACAATTTTTTTTCACATTTTATTCAACATCATCTATATCAATCGTGACATTGTCTAAAAACCCACGATAAGAGGTACACTACACTCGCGACATGCGCGCAGCTTCCAACAGTGCGGCGACCGTGTATGCAGGAACAAAAAATAATTTTGAATACTTTGTCTTCCATTTCGAGTGGGATCAATCAAAATATATGTATAATATTGTCTCATTCGCACATGTCGTCTGAAAATGAGTTATCGCACCCCTGGGCACTCAGGCAGGGAAAAAACAGGGGTGGGTTTTAGTCAGTAAGAGCCTGACACGCCTGTCCGCTCCACCCAGAGCGGCAGAAGTCATTGGATGCTGTCCCAACCCCAAAAAAAAAAAAACAATCTCTACTTTGGTGAGCCGGGACACATACACACAGACCCACATTGCGCTTATTGTGCGTCGATCGATGGAAAATCAATAAGTGTGAAAAATATACATTTTGCGTTGTACCAATTAACTTTTTTTCCCCATACATTTGGATTAAAATAAATACATTCCGGGAAATGTTAACCCTAAACCTTCAAAACAAACCACATTTCAATCATGGACGCGGACTTCGAGGTACCGGGTCAAAAATGCCCAATGATCTTTCAAGTTCCTATGTCAATGGGAAATTAAAAAATTCTTCGTAACAAAATTTTGTGACAGACGACGGACGGACAGACAGACGGACACGTGAGTGACAACAATGAGGCTCCGTTTGGACCCTTCGGTTACGGAAGCCTAAAAATGGGGTATGAAGAGACCTATGCTATATTAAGAAGTAGGAAAAAAATGGCGACCATCATTATTAGGTTAGAAGGTATTTTCGTGTTTTTTCATGACATGGTCATGTGGAGAATCAAAATAAAGAGGTGATAACTACAAAAATATAACTCGCTAAAATGAAAAAAAACAAAAATCTCAAAAACCAACTGGCAAAAAAGAACGAAATATTATCAAACAAGTCACTTTTGAAGCAGCCTAATGCAGTTGGTGGAATTCATGTGATTGAACTAAAATGAATTCCACCAACTGCATCAGGCTGCTTGAAAAGCGACTTGTTGTTGGTCAGTTTTTAACCGACTTTCGAAAAAGGAGGTGGTTCTATGTTCGACTGTATGTATGTTTTTTTTTATGTTTGTCCGCGCATTTCTCCGTCAGTTGTGAACCGATTTTCAAAATTCTTTTTTTATCCGCAAGCATATACTCCCGAGGTGGTCCCATATAAATTTTATCGAAATTACTTTAGCGCTTATTGAGAAACTGAACAAAAACGAAAAATACGCATATCTTGATGACGTTTTTGTGTTCTCCAAATGTTTAAATTCCACGTTCCATGTTATTGGGGTTTTTAGTTCTGGGGTATAACAACTAAAAAGCGAAAAATAAAAAACTTTTTTACAAAAAAAAAACAACCGACTTCCAAAAAAAAATACACTAAAAATTTTATTTCGGAAGTCGGTATCAAATATCGAAGAAATAAAATACAAACACCGACTTCCGAAATTAAAGTTATTTTTAAATTTTTAGTGTATTTTTTTTTTGGAAGTCGGTTGTTTTTTTTTAAATTTTTATAACATCAAAGAAAGCCGCCGACAAATGCAAACGTGTGCGTAAAGTAGGTTCGTACTTTACACGTCATTCGAGCCACCACTGACGTAAGTAAGCACATCATGGAATTATTGCCTTCTTTACTAATTTACATTTGATTGATTTAATAAGATCAACTTATCAAATTAATTACTTACACTCATCTTTCAAACAAATTTCTTAGTAAGGGCTAAACAATGACTTATTTGAAATCCCAAAATATGATCTAGAAATTCTGATACAATGATTTCCATTGCAATTTAAACTTTATATCTAATGGCATAAAGTCAAATTAAGATTTGCAATGACTGTAGCGAGAAATTGGTGCAGTTCAAGAGTTCACATGTAAATACAACCCACGTCTGTCACTACAATGTAAACCTTATGTCAATATTACTAAAAGACAAATCAATTAGCAACGCCTATTGCAAGAAATTGGTGTAGTACAGGAGTTTACAACTTTTGACGAGCCGTCACTTTTATCTCCTCTCAAATGTAGACTAAGAGCTAGTAATTAATTGTCAAGGTGATGTGTCATGTTGAGCTGTCGTCTCTTCGACTATGAGTGAAGGGTTGTGATTGATAGATTTAGCATTTTAGCTGACTGGTTTTCACTGGAACTGGGATTCGTTCTAGTTCTGTCTAATTGCCTGGATGCTCAAAGTTAATTAGATTGTAATTCATTTATTTATTTACTAGCTCCGGCCAGCGGCTTCGCCAGCTAGGAATTAGTACCATAGATTACAGCCTATGTGCTATTCCAGACTATAATCTATATCTGTTCCAAATTTTATCAATATCCGTTCGGCTGTTCGGAAGTGATTGTATAACGTTTGTTACTAAAGTGGATGAATGGATGTTTACCCATCCATCTATCCATTCAAACTTTTGCATTTATTTATAATATTAGTAGGATTTATTATAGGCTCACCGCTCACCTACAACTTCTTCACCAAATCAATTCCAGGTATGTAACTAGTTTACAAGTGGATTTTTTTTTATTGTTGATAGGCACGCGTTTGACCACTATCTCACTTGATGGTAAGCAATGATATGGTCGAAGATGGAACACGCTTGCCGAGAAGTAACCTATTCAGTCTTGACTTAAAGACTCCCAGGTTGTAGCTATCAGGAAACACAGACTCCGGTTAAGAAAGTTGTGCGGAAAATTAGAAAACTTTCAGAAAACTTAGTGACTATTTAAACTTCAATATTCGTCAAACTTAATGGCGTTTGCGAAGTTAGCTGCGAGTGCAACTGCGCGCAGGTACAGTCAAGTCGACAATAATTTAGGCCATTTAATGATTTTTATCTGTGTGGAAACTGTAATATTTTAGGGTTGTATGGAAGTTGATGGTATTCCCACACGCCATTAAGGCATATATATCCGCCAAGTGGCGCCCTCATTGAATAAAAACACGTAGCAAAGCGTAGAAAATAAAGATTAAAGAATCCTATGTTGCATTTGTTACAGAGAGGATAAGGTATTTTTACGTTGTGAAACCTGGACTCAAAATGTTTCGTATCCAAAGTAGTAAGAAAAAGTGTCATAAACGGCCGTTTTTGGTACTTTTGCTTACTACTTTGCATACGAAACATTTTGAGTCCTGTTATAACCACGTAAAAAGTAAAAAACTTTTTTACAAAAAAACAACCGACTTCCAAAAAAAAAAATACCTACACAAAAAATTTAAAAATAACTTTAATTTCGGAAGTCGGTGTTTGTATTTTAGTTCTTCGTTATTTGACACCAACTTTCGAAATTAAAGTTATTTTTTAATCTTTTGTGTATTTTTTTTTTTTGGAAGTCGGCTATTTTTTTATAAAAAAGTTTTTTTATTTTTCACTTTTTAGTTGTCATACCCCAGAACTAAAAACCCCAATAACATGGAACGTGGAATTTAAACATTAGGCGAACACCAAAACGTCATTGAAGTAGGTATACGTATTTTTCGTGTTTGTTCAGTTTCTCAAAAAGTGCTAAAGCAGTTTCGATAAAATTTATATGGGACCACCTCGGGAGTATATTCTTTCGGATAAAAAAGAAAGAATTTTGAAAATCGGTTCACAACTGACGGAGAAACAGGCGGACATACATAAAAAAAAAAAAAAAACATACATACAGTCGAACATAGAACCTGGAGGAGGTTCTTTATCTTTTCGAAAGTCGGTTAAAAATACCTTATCCTCTTTGTAACAAACGCAACATAGGATTTTTAATCTTTATTTTCTATGCTAAGATACGATTTTTTATTCGATGAGGGCACCACTTATGCGGAGGTAGGCCCTTAAGTTTGATTAATACTAATAATACCTAAGTATTGATTTTCTACAGGAGAGACCCGCGGATTATATGGTGTGGGTTTCATAGTCAAAAAATACTTGAAAGGAAACATTGTGAGCTTTAGTGGAATATCAGAGCGAATAGCTCTCCTAAGACTCAATATGAATGGATACCAACTAGACATACTCCAAGTCTATGCACTACAGTAGCCTCAACTGACGATGAGGTGGATTTCTTCTACAACACTGTCAGCGAAACTTTGAAGAACTGTGCAAAAAATGTGATAGTCATGGGGGACTTCAACGCAAAAATAGGTCAACCTAGAGCCGATGAACGCTTAATAATGAAAAATTATGGATATGGAGTTAGAAATAGTAGAGGTGAACGCCTGATAGACTTCGCAAACGAAAACAAGATGAGTATTATGAACACCTTTTTTAAGAAAGCCAATAACCAGAGATGGACCTGGAAATCCCCAGACGGAGTCACAAAAAATGAAATTGATTATAATTATATTAACCAACCAAGATAAAAACGTTAAAAATGTACAAGTTTTAAATATTAATTTTCCCTTGGATCATAGACCTTTAAAGGCTTCTCTTCAACTGAGAAATATAAAGAAAAGCCGTATAAAATACAGAAGCAATCTAAAAAGCTCACTAAGGACTGCCTCAGAGAAAGAAACTTATAGACTCTTTTTAGGAAAACACATAGACCAACTTCAATTCCAAGATGATGCTAACGTCCAAGTAAATTACGACAAAATCACTCAAAGCATAGAAAGAAGTCTACATAATGCCAAACAACACACCACTAACCCAGGAGTGTTGTCAGCATACACCAAGAGTCTCATAGTACAAAGAAAACATCTACATGAATCTAAACATAAAACAAGAGCACAAAAAAATCAACTAAAAGCTTTATACAAACTCATAAGTAAAAGCATAAAAAGGGACTATACGCTTCACCGATCCAAGACATTTGAAAAACATATAAATACTACATGTAGCGTTAAAAGAGCATATAAAGAGCTCAATACACATAAGACATGGATAAGGGAACTAAAAGAGACAAATGAACTTTTTTGCAATAGGCCTGATATTATCAAAATTGCTACAAATTTCTACAAAAAATTGTATGACTGCCGAGAGAAAAATAATATGGAAAAACTCGATAATGTCAACCTACAATATATCATAAAAGATGTCTCTGAAATAGAAACGATAGACGAGCTCGAAGTCTCAAAAGCAATCAAAAGCTTGAAGGTTGAAAAGTGCCCAGGTCCAGATGGAATCACAAACGAAGCGATAAAAGAAGGTTGTCACTATCTTGCACGCCCTCTAGCATGTCTTTTTAACTCTATACTTGAATCAAGTACCACACCCTTTCAATGGTCAGAGTCATTCATGATTCTACTCTACAAAAAAGGTGACCCAAAGGACATAGGCAATTATCGCCCCATCAGTCTCCTACCATCACTCTACAAACTCTTTTCATCAATTATCGAAAAGAGGATTAGTAAGAGTATTGAAGTACATCAACCGATAGAACAAGCCGGTTTCAGAAGTGGATATTCTACGATAGATCATATCCACTCAATTGAACAAATAATTGAAAAATATAACGAATACCAGAGACCACTATATGTTGCTTTCATTGACTACCAGAAAGCCTTCGACACAATCCTACATTCTTCCATATGGACCGCTCTAAGCTCACAGCACGTAGAACAAAAATATATAGAGGTCATTAAGTATATATACAACAATTGCAGTAGCAGAGTGAAGCTTGAGTCGATAGGACCGCCAATAAGCATAAAAAGAGGTGTAAGACAGGGGGATCCTTTGTCACCAAGAATTTTTATAGCGGTCCTAGAGATGGCCATCAGCCAAGTCAATTGGAACAGAACAGGACTAAACATCAATGGAAAATTCATCAGCCACTTAAGGTTCGCAGACGATATTATTCTTCTATCCGAAGACGCAAGAGAACTAGAATCAATGATACTATCGCTAAAAGATGTAAGCGTCAAAGTAGGCTTACAAATGAATTTAAATAAGACCAAAATCATGACTAACAGCATAAAATATCCTTTGTATCTTGACCAAAATTTATTAGAATACGTGGAAAGCTACGTATACTTAGGAAAACAAGTCTCTTTCGATAGCCAAAATAATGAACTAGAGGTAGAAAGAAGAATTTCAGGCGCATGGAGAAAATTCCCATGAACCGCGCAGAGCCGTTACGTCTATGGACGTAGTTAATTTATTTTCCCGCCATGACCGCGCAGGGGAAGGGAATGGGTCCATAAATTACAATATAACGCGGTCCGTACGTCAAACATCACGTTAGCTCTTGTGGCGACCGGGCATTGTTTATTGGTTTTATAGCCTGAAGGAATTGCCCAGTAGGTAAATACTTAGGAGGCAGAAAATGTAGATTTCAAGTTAAGTATTAGTAGTTCTTAGAAAATTAGCATGCTGTGAGAGATAGGAGAAGTCGTTGGGAATCTCTCCTGCACGTAAAGTGGAGATGTTTTTTTTTCTCGTCCATCCCGTTGTGTAGGTCTTTTATGATAAATGATTTTATTTTTGTAAATAGGTTTTAACAACACTTTTACACGTCAACATTCTTTTTTGTCAGTTTTATCTAGATGTGGCCGGTGTTTCCTAGCTAACTACCCTGAGAAGAAACACCGAAACAAATTGTGAAAAGTCTCTTTTAAAGTGTTCAAATCCATACAATATGTACTGGTCGAATCATAACCATGATGAGAACCATGTACTTTAATGTCTGGGATGAACTTTTGAGGAAAGCAACACGCAGATTTGAGTGGACCTGTCCAGACAGTGCAAGCATTTGTCAGTTATCGTGAAGCTCAACTCAGAACTTTGAGGAGCTCAAAGAACCGACGAACAATACCAAATAAGGACATTTGGGTTTAAAACATTGGGGAGTTGGGAAGACTATTTTTCAGTGATCTTTTTGCAATATATTAAACTTTAAAGTGCTAATTTCACGAGTCATTTGTCCCCCCCTCTACAAGCTAAAAATTGCCTTGAAAAAGCTGAAAAAAAATCATGATGGTAGTTTAAGAATTTTGAAGGAAAATATTCCCCAACCAAAGTAGCTACTATCACAATTAATTCTTACGTTAAAGAGATTTCTTCTAAAGTACCGATTAATATAGAAATTCCATTAAGGGCCTACCTCCGCATAAGTGGCGCCCTCATTGAATAAAAAATCGTATCTTAGCATAGAAAGTAAAGATGAATGAATCCTATGTTGCGTTTGTTACAAAGAGAATAAGGTATTTTTTACATTGTTGAAACAGGACTCAAAGTGTTTCGTATCCAAAGTAGTAAGCATAAGTACCAGAAACGGTCGTTTTTGACACTTTTGCTTACTACTTTGGGTACGAAACACTTTCGAGTCCTGTTTTAACAACGTAATAATACCTTATCCTATTTGTAACAAACGCAACATAGGATTCTTTAATCTTTATTTTCTACGCTTTGCTACGATTTTTTATTCAATGAGGGCGCCACTTGGCGGCTATATACGCCTTAACACTTTCTACAGCTGCTGCTATAAATAACTATGCAAAAACATCAAGTGCACCATCAGGTAAATTGAAGGGAAACCCCACGGACATGAGTCATGCGTCCGAGGCATAGGGTGGGTCAGGTGGGCGCAATTAGTCTTAGCTAGGGTTTCTCAAAGTTAGCATTGACTTGGTCCATTTAGGCTTTGAGTACGAGACAGGAGTTAAGATGTGAGCTCATCCTGCCCATGCTAAGGCTGACTGTCTGCTGGAGCAGAAAGGAGAGGACCGGAGCGGAGCTGTGCCAATATTAACCAATGGATTTGCATAAAATTTCCTCTCCGCTTCAGTGGACAGGAATTTACGAACTAGTTTAAAAATTAATACAAAACCGAGAAGCGGAGCAAGAAAGCAGAGCGGGGAAGGGGAACGGGGAAGCGGAAAAAACCGGCCGCGGAGTATTGCAGCGGCAGCGTATTGAACTTGGCCTAGCTCCGCACAGTCCGTAGCTCCGCACAGTCCGTAACTCCGCTCCGCATTACTCCCTCACTCGGATCCGCTGCTTTGCTCCGCGTTAATGAACAGGCAGCCAATAAGACCCGTATGGTGATTTTGGCCGCTGTTCTCTTCATATGACAAAATCTTCTTATTGCTTTTTTCTCAGTGCAAATACAGTAGATAAAGTTGCTTTTGAAAGCAAATTGGGTTATAAAAAGGTAATAATGATACGATACACGTTATTTTTTAACCAGTTTCTTTAGTGATGAATAAGAAATGAAACTGTTTATTAATATTTATAATAGGGTGCAACACCCATTTTTGAAAATTGTCTCAATTAGATTCTATAGTGCTAATAAATCATTAAAAAAAACGAAATCGATAAGTGCCATAAAAATGCATTTTACATTTTCATAATTGGCGCGTAATTTGACGAAAACACTGGACGCAGTGGACGCTATATTGCTCTATGATCATGACGTCAGTTGGCTGTGTAAATAAAAGTACAAAGCCTTTAGAGCTCTGATCACTTGACAATTAACATTTTTTAGTTTACACAGCCGTTTGACGTATACCATGGCGGCTACATTTCATGGTGATATAAAATAGATTAAAAAAACTCAAAACTTCGAATTGAATTTTAAAATTTATTTTGTTATTTTATGAACTAAAACACACATTTTCCGGCTGCTTTTTTCCTAAGCTGTCTCACTAATATATTTTTAGATTGTTTCCCATATAGACTAAAATACCCAATTTAATCATTCATTTTGCTAGATATACATCCAAATAAATGCATATTTAAAGGTCACTGATGGACAGTATTAACCTATTAACACAAAAAAATAGGTTAAATGTCCTCCTTATTAAACAGTGAAACAGGTAGGTAAAAATTTGGTAAAGGTTTGAGGAACTCTGGCCTAACCCGTCCACCGAGACGCCCTCTTTTAGGTAAACCGTTTTTATTCGCAATATGTATTTGTTCAACGGGTTTTTGATAGTGATCCGTAAAGTTTTATTTTAGCAGAGCTATTCTGTAAAAAATGCCGTTAAAACTTAGGTGGAGTGAGCTTTAAATGGGCTCAAAATCTCTTAGCTTCTGGTGGAATGACAGCTCACTTCAGTTTCACTACAGATTCGATTTCACGGAGGAGCAGTGGTGGCCTGCGACTTACAATTTGTAGGCCATGGGTCCGAACCCAGGCAGGCGATTTACTTTGTGTAAATTATTTCTTCACCACTGCGCCCAAAACGGTGAAGGAAAACGTCGTGAGGAAACCAGTAGGTATGTCCGAAACAACCGTCCACCAATCCCCATTGGGCCTGCGTATTGGATTACGGCCCACATCCTCTCACAGAGAGGAGGCCTGTGTCCCAGCAGTGGGAACATTATAGGCTGATTTTGTTTATGCTTATATAAGTACTAGCTGCATGCGCTCCGCGGTTTCACCCGCGTAGACTGGGATAAAAAGTAGCCTATGTATTAATCCAGGGTATAAGCTACCTACATACCAAATTTCATCCAAATCGGTCCAGCCGTTTGAGCTTGAAGAAGTAATAAACATGCGAACACACATACTCACAAACTTTAGCCTTTATAATATTCACCTTCCGCCTGACGCAGGTCCTCACCGGACACGGTTGTTTCGGGAGGTTCCTGCATCAAATCAGGTGGGAGGAAACGCCCGGGTGTTACCACTGTGCGGATCGCCCAGAGGACACGGTGGAGCATACGGTGGAGGTCTGCCCCGCTTGGGTGGAGCACCGCCGTGTCCTCGTGGATGCGATAGGTAGCGGCGACCTTTCGCGCCCGGCCCTGGTTCAGGCCATGGTACGGAGCGAGAGGGAATGGGAAGCAGTCTCCGCCTTCTGCGAAGCAGTAATGCTCGCGGAGGCGGAGGTGGGACGCGTGAGGGAAGCTCAACGGAGTGCCCCTCACGGCCCCGGCCGCTACCACCGCAGGAGAGGTACGGTGTTCTACGCGCGCCTCAAAGAGATGAGTGTCAGCCACCACTGACGGAGCCCATCGTGGCCGGTGCCTGCATGCCTAGGGGTAGCGGATAAATTCTGAAAATGAGTTACCGCACCCCTGGGCACTCAGACAGGGAAGAAACAGGGGTGGGTTTTAGTCAGTAAGAGTCTGACACGCCCTCCCGCTCTACAATATTATAATATTAAAGAAAAGAGAGAGAGAGTATTAGTACTCCCCCAATTATAAATTATAGCCAATGTGTTACTCTGAGCAATATTATTGTAAAGTTTCATCAAAATCCGTTCAGTAGTTTTTGCGTGAAAGAGTAACAAACATACATCCTCACAAAGTTTCACATTTAATTTTATAATATTAGTAGGATAATGTGACAGTGTGATTCACGGTGAGGGTTTGCAGAATAAACCCCTCAGAAGTACCTACATGCGATGTGCAATTGTTTCTGTAACTAATATTATGCGATAGTGATGTATTTATGTCCTTGAGACATGCAACTGTTGGTACCATTTATGGTTTACGTGGTGAAATCATGATTAGATGGATAGAATGATAAGGCGGTATTTGACAAACAAAAAAATCCTGAAATGGCCTGAAATACCATTTTTTTAATTCGTTGCGCAGTGGTGGATTTTCCGATGAGTCACGTGAAAAAGGAAACTGTTTTGGAAAATGGTGGTTTTTACCCAACTGACACAGAAGGAGGGTAATGTTTTTCGAGAGTATATCATCATCATCATCATCATCATCAGCCTTTCAATGTCTCCACTGTTGGGGCACAGGCCTCCTCTTTGTGAGAGGGTGTGAACCGTCATCCACCACGAGGGCCCAATGCGGATTGGTGGATGTCACATGTTTTCAAATTTTTGGTTCTAGGACAGGCCGTTTTCGTTACCATGTTTTCCTTCACCGTTTTGAGAGCAGTGGTGATGAAATAATTTACACAATAATAATACGAGAGTATAATTATATGTCATTTCATTCTCCTGTCCGTATCCCAGTTTATTTGGGGTCGCGGTTGGCGCAACATGTCTTTTTCTTCCATACTTCTCTATTAGTCGTCATCTCTGTAGTCACCCCCTTTTTACCCATATCCTCTTTCACACAGTCCAACCATCGTTTCTTTGGCCTTCCTCTACTCTTATAGCCATCCACATCCATACACAAGACTTTCCTCACGACATTTTCTTCATTCCTCCGCATCACATGCCTATGCCACTACAACTGATTTCCACACAACTTTTCAGTCAGCGGTGCCACTTTCAGACTTCCTCTTATACAGGGTGTAACGGAAAGGTGTGGTCATATTTTAAGAACTGCATCAAGAGTCCAATTTTTTTTTCTACTTTTTCTTGAAGAAAGTTGCTCATTTTCAAAATAAAAAAAAATTCAAACAGTCGAACATAGAACCTCCTCCTTTTCCGAATTCGGTTAAAAAAATACCAACTACATGCTATTAAGATAATATGTGGTTGTAAAGAGGATGACTAATGATAGCTATTATGGGAATTGCTGTAGAAACTACTCCACATTAACCCATTGATCGGTCCTCATGCATGCCCTGCATATCATTTTCCAAATTTAGCCAGCGTGAAAACCGTCAGCTAGGCTTCAGCAATTTCAGTAACCTGATTTTTTTAACTTTGGAAATCCTCTTGGTTGTCTTCCGACGCGGGGTGGGCGCAGGGCTCTGATAGACTCTTACTGACTACAACCATACGGTGTTCTGCAACTACCTTTGGCCGGGGCGCTGGCGTGCTTGCACATTTTATCACGCTCGCCCGGCCAGGTATTGGCCCGCATAAATTCATACGGACCCCGTCACCCCCTGGCTGTCAACGGCCGTCTAGATCTTTGGCTAACTCTGTAGCACTAGAGCCACTGAACGCACTTGAGGAGACGGTCTCGTCGAACTTCATATACTCAACTTTTTTTCTCTGGGTCATCACCCACTGTTGATTCTGGATTTCAGGAGTGGACGTGAATTAGCGAGGCGGAATTATTCCAAAAAAGAAGAAGCCTATTTACCCAGGTTTCTTTTATTGTTTCGTCTCTCCAGGTAGTAAAACAGTGTCGGGATTGTAGGTACTCTATCTCAGGTGGGACTCTGATTACCCACCAAGCCATTCCAGGGAAGACGGCGGCACTGACATCGTTACAGTCGCCTCAGGGATGTGCCCTTACAGGCGTTGCACAGACGAGGATCCAGAGTGGTCTTTCAAGCGGTAACGGAGCTCCTTCCATTTGCTGGTGGTGACCAGAGGGGTGCTTTTAGGGAGTTAAAAATCGCACACACCCTGGTCATTTCCCTAAAAGTCCAGATGCCTGTTGAAATTTTATCCCCGATAAAAAAAACCGACTAATGCGTGTCGGACTTCGCACCATGTCGGTGCTGTACCAAATGTATTTTTGACTATTTGTATGGCTCTGGGACGCTAGTATTATATTATCTGTGCTTTGGGTCAACAAGATCCTTAAACTGTGAAAATTTGAAGACTGTAGCTCCAACCGTTTGGCTGTAAAAACTGTGTGACAGACGACGGACAGACAGACAGACGGACAGATGGACGGACGTTTTCGGGTACGGAACCCTGAAAAAGATAGCAGCCCGTCAGTATACTTCTAATTACCACTATCATCTTAAACAAGGACAGTATGACAACGAAAACAGTGATAAGCTATTACAATTTTAGACATGATCATACAATAATAGTCTAGGAAATCGCAAGCAGTGATAACGTTATTATATTATTTGTGAGAAGGCGAATAAAACAGATGTTTACCCCAGTTCATTGGCACTATTCTGTCCGGCGAAATCCTGCTAAAATAATTAGAATGGACAACGTTAATTATTGCTGTAATTTAGACCGTTATGTGTACTGCGAAATTAAATTGAAATTTGGATTGTGTGGCGTGCCAATCAAATAATGTAAACATCACGGTTGTGCCTCATATGGCACTTGTCCCACCGCTAACGATGAGCGAGAAGCAAGTAGAATAAGAAACTAAAAACGAGTTGGCGAGCAGCGAGTAGCGAGTGTGTTGTTCCGATAGTTTTGTCGCTGGGCGCAAGTGCGACGGGCGATTACACGCACCACTCGCTCGGGGCGGCTAGTCCTCTCGGCATGAGTTCTGACCGCCAAGCGAGCATCGCTGAGCGAGTATTATCTTTGATAGCTGCGCTGTCGCTCAGGGACAAACTTGTGAAGCGAGACCTCGCAGGCAGTGTGAACAGTCAGCGATATCTCTTGTTTACACGGAATGTACGAGTATATCTATTGTACGTTTCTTGAGCGTCAAAATAGCCGATAGTTAGTCGCTTCCTCGCCGGCGATGGGACAACTGCCAAAAGAGTTGGGTTGAGCCTATGTCACTTTGGCGGTCATGACCATCAATCTAATAATAGCCGTTTAGGCTATAGCGCGTGCCAAAGAAATAGCCATACATACATACATACGAGTATTACTCTCGAAACATAAGGGAAAGATTTATAAAACAATGGTCAGACCTGCTGTCTTGTATGGTTCAGAATGTTGGGCCACAAAAGGGATGAATGAAAAGCAATTGCATGCAGCTGAGATGAGAATGCTAAGAGCTATGTGTGGTGTTACGTGCATGGATAGAATTAGAAATGAGTATACAGGGTGTAACGGAATGGTGTGGTCATATTTTAAGATTTTTCAGTTCAGTTCATGTCCACCGATTTCTCTGTCAGTTGTGGACCGATTTTCAAAATTCTTTTTTATCCGAAAGAATATACTTACTCCCGAGGTGGTCCCATACAAATTTTACCGAAATAGCTTCAGTGCTTTTTGAAAAACTGTCCAAAAACCAAAAATACGTATACGTAGATGACGATTTCGTTTTCTCCAATTACGAGTATGTTTAAATTCCACGTTCTGTGTTATTGGGGTTTTTAGTTCTGGGGTATTATAACAACTAAAAAGTGAAAAATAAAAAACTTTTTTACAAAAAAAAAAAAACAACCGACTTCCAAAAAAGAAAATACACTAAAAATTGAAAAACAACTTTAATATCGGAAGTCGGTGTCAAATAACGAATAAATAAAATACAAACACTTTTTTGTGTATTTTCTTTTTTGGAAGTTGGTTGTTTATTTTGTAAAAAAGTTTTTTTTTAACATAGATAGGCTCGCACTTGATCATTATCTCACCTGCAGATGATAAGCGATGATGTGGTCGAAGATGGAGCACGCTTGCCTAGAAGTAATTTATTCACTCTTGTCTTAAAGCCCCCATGTTGTAGCTATCAGGAAACAGACTTCGGCAGGGAATTCCATTCCTAAGCTGTTCGCACAATGAATGTGTTCTCAAAACGTTTAATTAATAACACCTCACTCGTCCATATGTCTGTCGTAAGTGACAATGAAGATATCCGGTGTTCACATTATCAGCACCTACAAATTGGTCTTACGGTAAATTCGACGAATCACAAAGATATCTAACTTTCTTTTCGACAACCTGGTGTTTACAAACGGAAGGAAATGAATTACCATTGTATTTGGTGTTGATTAGCAGCTGATAGTATTTTACCAGTTTGAGAAGCTTGTGAAGACAGATTTTGAACAATACAACTTCTTGGGAATGGTCAGACGGCTTAAGGCGTAATTATAAGACTTATAATGATTTTAAATTGAACATCACGTCTAAACGTAGGTATTTCTTTGAAAAAAATATAATTATGTTACTCTAGACAATTTACATGTTTCTGTGTTTTGTTTCTTCGTTTTTGTCACCGACTTCCGAAATTAAAGATATTTTGCACTTTTTGTTATTTTTGGAAGTCGGTTCTATTTTTTTGTACAAAAGATTTTATTTTTCACTTTTTAGTTGTGATTCCCCATTAAAAAATAAAAAATACAAACATCCAAATTGATAACCTCCTCCTTATGGAAGTCGGTTAAAAACGGCCCAAAATTATCGGAAAGCTAGCCATAACTTTCATAAAACGCTAAGTAAATTAGTAAAACGATGATTACACACCTCGACGAACGAGACAGTCAGTTTTTAGTTCTCGATAGCCTAAAAAAAGAAAATACACTAAAAATAAAAAAATAACTTTAGTTTCGGAAGTCGGTGTTTGTATTTTATTTCTTTATTTAACACCGACTTCCGAAATTAAAGTATTTTTTTAATTTTCAATGTATTTTCTTTTTTGGAAGTCGGTTGTTTTTTTTTTTGTAAAAAAGTTTTTTTTTCACTATTTAGTTGTTTTACCCCAGAACTAAAAACCTCAGTAACATGGAACATGGAATTTAAACATACTCGTAATTAGAGAAAACCAAAACGTCATCTACCTACACGTATTTTTTGTTTTTGTTCAGTTTTTCAAAAAGCGCTGAAGCAATTTCGATAAAATTTATATGGTGGTCCGATATAAATTTTATCGAAATTGCCTCGGGAGTATATTCTTTCTGATAAAAATAGAATTTTGAAAATCTGTCACAACTGACAGAGACATCGGTGGACATACACAAAAAAAAACATACATACAAACATAGAACCTCCTCCTTTTTCGAAGTCGGTTAAAAAACCGGCCAAGTGCGAGTCGGATTTTGCACATCCGTACCAAATGAGGGAAATATCAAAGAAATAATCTGATTTATCAATTTATTGGTATTTGCTATTAAAATATACGTACCTAACAATAAACATTATCATCAAATTTCAAGTTCATAGGTCAATAGGAAGTTAAAAAATTCTTCGTATGACAGACCACGGACAGACACAACAGACAAACACGTGAATGACGTGAGTGGCGGCGCTTATACAGTTTTAGTACAAATTAACGTTTACTTAACGCGATTGAGTTCGTAAAAAAAAAAAAAAAAAATCACAAAACTCGACTGTAAAAAATAACTAAAAAGTTTCAAACAAGTCACTTTTCAAGCAGTCTGATGCAGTTGGTGGCTGATAGGTTAATTCAATTATTGATTTTATGCCACCACACTTTTTGGTTATTTTTTACAGTCGGGTTTTGAGAAAATATTTTTTTTTTTATTTTCTACATTTTAGTGAGTTATATTTTTGGAATCGCCTCCTCGGACCCTTTATTTTGATACCCCACTTAATATAGTTCGTCGACTTTCATTTTTTTCTATTTCACAATAATATGGCGTCTGGTTGTCGCCATATTGTATTTTGATTACTGTCATGTCTTTAGTAGCACTCGCAAGGTTAATATCAAAATCGGCCCACGCGTTTGGTCTCTATAGCCACAAAGGAACAAACATACATACATACACACATACATAGGTTGATAAACAGTCCAGTTCACAATAAAATTGACAGACAAAATCGGTGATGAATTGATGATACATAAAACATACATTCAGTCGAACATAGAACCTCTTCCTTTTTTCCAAAAAAAAAAAGCAAATGGTCTACACTCTACTATAACAACTTAGATAGCTTAGCATTCCTCATAACCATGTCACTGCGACAGTCGGTCTCAGAGACCGATCAAATAGCGAGACGGCAGCCATATTTATTAGCCTTGGTTTAAACTGTAAGTCAATGTTTATTAGTGAGTAATTAAACGTAATCCCGTGTCAGATGTGCATTAGCTGTAATCCGATGCAGTGGGTATTTCAGGCTAAATATAAACTAAAGTAATAACAGCCGCACGGGTCGATCCATCAGGTTAAGCTACGCTTGCCGGGGATGGTCCATGGATGGGTGACCATCTTTACATACCGAGACTCCTCCGTGCCTCGGAAAGCAGGTTAAGCCGTTGGTCCCCTACCAGTCGTGGATCTTTGACAGTCGTTACGGGTCGTCAGAAGCCCGAAAGTCTGGCAACCAGTTTTACGAACGGGTATCGTATTACCCAGAAACTGGGTTGTGGAAGTCAGATAGGCAGTCGCTCCATGTAAAATACTGGTATTGAGCTCCATCCGGTTAGACTGGAAGCCGACCCCAAGATAGTTGGGAAAAGACTAGGCAGACACATTTATGTAGGTACCTATATCAAGCAAAATCAATTATTGTGTATGTCTTCGCTTTTATAATATGAAGATCCCTTTTGTTAAATAAAAATAATTAGATAATAATCCTGTGAAAGTGAGAAACTCAATTGCATCTAATTTTGAATAAACACTGGCACTGATAACTTAAACCTAGATTTCTAGGTATATTGGTGCTGATTCTGCTATGCACAAACTAAACTTAATTTAGGCTATTGCTCTCTTTTTCTCTCTAATAAAACAAGAAAGAGACGGGCGTAAATTAGAGCTGTCAAATTTAGTTGAACTAATATTTCCATACAAATTAAGGGTACACGTAAAAACATGTCAGCAAAGGACGGGGCCTGCCACGGCCAATGCCTGCCCGGGGGTTGAGGATAAATTCGAAAGAGTTACCTCGCCCCTGGGCACGTAGGGCAGGGAGGAACAGGGGTGGGTTTTAGTCAGTAAAAGTCTGACACGCCCTTCCGCTCCACCCTAGAGCGGAAAAAATAAAAAAAACACGTAAAAACATGTCGATTAAAAACACGGTAAAGCGCAAGGCGTAAACTAGTTTGACATCTCTAACTTAGATCCCAGCTATAGCCGTCCTTTTCTCGCACTGCGATTCTCTAATTTTAGTTTAGTTAGTGAATAAAAGAATCGTCACCATTGTCTGTAAGTAAAGAGGTAAGTAGGTGGTTTGTTAGCTAAGAACTTGATATTATGATAGACTAGTACTAGCGACTCTGCTCTGCACAAGTACAAATTATACGCACTAACCTTCCTCATTTTGTCGACACGGTTGGCGCAGTGGTTGAGCGATCGGCTGCTGCGCTGCGTGTCGCGGGTTCGATTCCCGCACGGAACAAATATTTGTATGACCTGCAGATAGTTGTTCCGGGTCTGGGTGTCTTGTGTATGTGAGTATACATGTTTGTGAACGCACCCACGATACAGGAGAATTCCTAGTGTGGGTCAACGTTTTAAAAAAAAATAAAAAAATTTAACGCTCTTTTTATTAGTGAAAACCGCATTACCACCCGTTGCGTGGTTTAGAAGAGGTTAGCGGATAACAGGCAGACGATGAAAGCGACTTTGATTTACCTATACTACACTTCTGGACACATCTATTGGCCCACCTTGTATTTTCAGTTTCGTTTGGTCCTAGCTAAAATTTTATATTAGGTCGAGCAAAAAGTTTTTATGCAGTTTTGAACCTGGCACATTCACAATTTCATTCAATAGTCTTTTTTTGAATTTCGAACACAGAATTTAAAGAAACAAAAGACAATTTGGAGCCTGTTTGTTGATATCAAACAATCGAATACTAAGAAAACTTGGTTTTATTGGTTTACTTGGATTTAATTCTTGAAAAAGTGATTGATATCTTTGGTTTTGCAACAAACATTACTTATTCTTAACATTAAGGTGAGGTTCTATCAATAATCTATGGATACTTCACCTGAAGTCGCCGCCCAAGCTGTGGCACTTATTCAGGCCGGACACAGCCAAAGAAACGTGAGTGCTCAACTTAATTTAAGTCGATCTGTGGTCCGAAATGTTTATCGGAGGTACCTAGAGACTGGCGGCTTTGTTCGTCTCGGGTCACAACTGAAAGGCAGGATCGATTCATCGTGACGACCAGCTTGAGAAATCGTCACCTTACCTCCATTGAGATACAAAACCAACTTCGCGACTTCCACGGAGTATCTGTGAGCGCTCGAACTGTTCGGAGAAGGTTAAAAGAATGCGATATGGTACCACACAAGCCAGCTAATGGGCCCAAACTAACGCGAGCCCACCGAATAGCGCGCCTTCATTTCGCACGCAGTCATTTAAATTGGACACAGCAAGATTGGAGCCGTGTACTCTTTTCTGATGAGTCTAAAATTGTGTTACATGGCAATGATGGAAGGAAGAAGGTCTACCGACGTAAGGGAGAGCGTTTCGCACAATGCTGCTTTGAAGAGAGGGTTGCTTATGGCGGTGGCTCATGGACTGTCTGGGGCGGTATATCCGCGAGCGGCAAAACTCAACTTGAGGTTGTTACAGGACCACGGCTGCCAACATTAAATGCTGAAAGGTACATTCGTGAGTGCTTAGAACCTCACGTGATACCATACGCGGACTATGTGGGCCCAAATTTCCTTTTTATGCATGATAATGCAAGAGCCCATGCGGCCGGCATCGTCAGGGAATATCTTCGGGATGTGAACATCACAGTTATGGACTGGCCAGCCAGAAGCCCAGACATGAACCCCATTGAGCACATGTGGGACGAGCTAAAATGACGTGTTAGGGCTCGTCAGCCAGTTGCCCAGATGATGCAGGAGTTGAAAACTGCCATAGAAGAGGAATGGGAGATGATCCCTCAAAATTTCATAGAGCGGTTGATAAACTCTATGCCTAATCGTATGAGAGCTGTGGTAGATGCCCATGGAGGCAACACGCGTTATTAAATTAAACCTTTATTTGATAAAACATGTTTTTTATTCAAAAATCAATTGCCTTTAACAAGGCGCATATCCGACTTGTTAGGCGTAGCTCCATGTCGTATGGTATTCTGAATTCAAATTTAAAACAATACGATCGAAAAAGATGGTAAAATGTATCAGGTTTAAAACTGCATCAACAGTTTTTGTTCAATCTAGCAATCATATTTCGGTAGGGGCCATCGAAACCTAAACTCTAAGGTGGGCCAATAGATGTGTCCAGAAGTGTATATAGTGATGTCAATACGAATAACGAAAAAACTTTTTTACAAAAAAAACAACAGGCAGGAGAAGGAGATCGATCGCCCTATCGAACACGTGTTTTTTTTTTTTTGTGGGTTGAGAAGTTATCCAATGACATCTGCCGCTCTAGGGTGGAGCGAGAGGGTGTCAGACTCTTACTGACTAAAACCCACCCCTGTTCCTTCCCTGCCTTAAACGCCCAGGGGCGCGGTAGCTCTGTTTCGAATTTATTCATAACCCCTGGGCAAGCATCGGCATCGGCCATGACGGGCCCCGTCATATTTTGCTGACAACTCTTTGAGGCGCGCGTGGAACACTACGCGCCGTCGACTCTCGGGCCTGTTGCTGATTGGCCGGCGAGTTACCCACTACTTGCCATCCGCAGGCCCGGGTTATAGAACACACCTGGAAAAGCTACTGCAGTCCATGAAGACGCTCATGAAGAGTGATCTACCGATCTCCCTGGAAAGAAAACTCATTGCTATGTGTGTACCCTGCCCGTCCTAACCTACGGTGCTTAGACCTGCAGTTGTATTCGCTAACTCAGTTGACATCAATTTGATAGGCACTATGCAGTACATTGCTCGGTGGACATCGATTATAATAGGCACAGTTTTCCTATACGTCAAAGCAGCAATGTACGGCAAAGTGCCTATCAAATAGATGTCAACTGAGTTAGCGAATAAGTCTGCTGGTCGCTCACCGAGTCACAAAATTTCCGCCTTGGGGTTTGTCAAAGAGCAATGGAGCGCAGCATTCTTGGTGTCAAAAGAGCTGATTAAATAAGAAACATCACGCTGCGCTCAAAAATGCAGTGATCGCTGGGCAACGGTCTTCACAAAGTGGGTGGAAGAATTTCGAGGAGGCCTTTGCCCAGCAGTGGGACACGATAGGCTAAGAAACAACACCTTGGATTGAGAATTTTTCAACACTTATGTTGTAAACTTGTTAATCCTAGGTTTATTACTTCCTTGTCTGGTATTAAAGGATCACATGAACCCTTTTCTATTTCTTTTAATTACCTAAAATCGTCTACATCAGAGGTCGTTATGACTAATCACAATACCTAGACTTATTATGTAGTAATAGTATACTACTTTTTGATACAGCACAAAAAAATCTATTAAACTGAAAAGATAAAAACAATAATCTAAAAGCAATAAAAACGAAATTTAAAGTGTGGGAGAAATGCCATCAAACTGTTACCCATAAACTATTTTATATAATCGTTACATCACTACGTTAAAAAATGTGGTCTCAGGTTCTGAAAATAGTTCTAACCTGTCAAATCGCCATGTTCGGCGTTGACAGGTTATAAACAGTTAATTAATGTAAGTGCCGATTGATAGATGGCGCTAAACATAGATTATTTTGTAACAATTTACGACTCTGATGAAAACGGGTATTTTTAGACGTTACTTAATTTTTTATGGCTGATTCTTTTATTGGTACTTTATTGTCATTTGGTGGAATTCACTTAATGTCTTTTAAAGTGCTATAAATATCTTCCTATCTATATTTTCTACTCTACGGCCCGCAATTTATTTTATTGCCAAACTTCGAAACCCCGCCTAGGTATACCATCTCTCCCCAGGCATGTGCCCTAAGAGGCATTGTACAGAGGGCTGTATTTAAAGAGGTCACGAGATTCATGTGCTGATGGTGGACACGCCGCTATTGCAGCGGTATGGTCCCTCTTTGAGGATGGAGAGGTGCCACGGCGTCCTCACCTTCCGCCTGACGCAGGTCATCTGATACAGAAGTTTCGGGAGGTTCCTGTGTAGGATAAGGCGGAGGGAAACGCCCGAGTGTCATCACTGTGTGGATCGCCCAGAGGACACGGTGGAGCATACGGTGAAGATCTGCCCCGCTTGGGCGGAGCCTCGCCGTGTCCTCGTGGAGGCGATCGGCGGCAGCGACCTCTCGCGCCCGGCCCTGATGCAGGCCATGGTATGGAGCGAGAGGGAATGGGAAGCAGTACCTTCTGCGAAGCGGTAATGCTCGCGAAGGAGGAGGCGGAACGAGTGAGGGAGGCTCAACAGAGTCGCCCACACGCCCACTCAGGTCAGAGAAGGAACAGGGGTGGGTTTTAGTCAGTAAGAGTCAGACACGTCCTCTTGCTCTACCCAGAGCGGGAGAAGTCATTATGATGTTTTCGTACACTCCAAAAAAAAAAGTGTGCTCATGGAGGTAAAATCCCACACCGCCTGGTCTTTTCCGCTAAAGTCCTTAAGCCTTTTGAAGGTTTCCACGAATTAACAAAAAAAAAGATACCGTATACGTACTCTACCACCTCAGCTTGCACTTACAACCTTGAAAGAAATGGTCCTAGTCCAGTGATTATAATTAAACAGCGCCATAAGAAAAGGAGGAGTTCTATGTTCGACTGTATTTTTTTTATGTCTGTCCACCGATTTCTCTGTCAGTTTTGGACCGATTTTCAAAATTCTTTTTTTTATCCGAAAGAATATACTCCCGAGGTGGTCCCATAGAAACTTTATCGAAACTGCTTCAGTGCTTTTTGAAAACTGAACATAAACGAAAAATATGTTTAAGTATAGCCGACGTTTTGGTTTGCACCAATTACGTACTCGTACTCGTATGTTTAAATTCCACGTTCCATGTTGTTGGGGTTTTGAGTTCTGGGGTATAACTACTAAGAAGTGAAAAATAAAAAACTTTTTTACAAAAAAAAAAACAACCGACTTCCAAAAAAGAAAATACACTAAAAATTTAAAAATAACTTTAAATTCGGCAGTCGGTGTCAAATAACGAAGAAACAAAACTAGAAACACCGACTTCTGAATTAAAGTTAAAATTTTTAGTGATTTTTCTTTTTTGGAAGTCAGTTGTTTTATTTTTAAGCGACTTTCGAAAAAGGAGGAGGTTCTATGTTCGACTGTATGTATGTTTTTTTTTTTTTAGTATGTCCGCCGATTTCTCCGTCAGTTGCGGACCGATTTTCAAATTTTTTTTTTATGCGAAAGCATATACTCCCGAGGTGGTCCCATATAATTTTTTATCGAAATGGCTTCAGCGCTTTTTGAGAAACTGAACTAAAACGAAAAATACGTATACCTAGATGACGTTTTTGTTTTCTCCAATTACGAGTATGTTTAAATTCCACGTTCCATCTTGTTGGGGTTTTGAGTTCTGGGGTATAAAAACTAAAAAGTGAAAAATAAAAATAAAAATTACAAAAAAAACAGACTTCCAAAAAAAAAATACGCTACAAATTTAAAATTAAAAATAACTTTAATTTCGGAAGTCGCTGTCAAATAACGAAGAAACAAAACTAGAAACACCGACTTCCGAAATTAAAGTTATTTTATAATTTTTAGTGTGGGTATTTTCTATTTTTAGAAGTCGGTTGTTTTTTTTTTTTTGTAAAAAAGTTTTTTTTCGTTGCCTGCCATCTCGGCTTCTCTCTATCTTTAGATAGATAAATGTATAGTAGGTATAAATCAAAGTCACTTTCCGCGTCTGTGTTTCTCCGCTAACTCCTCCTAAACCACGAAAAGGATTGAAAGAGCGATAAACGAGGAAGGTTTGTGTGTAAAATTTTGTACCCGTACAGAGCCGAGGCGGTTCGCTAATATGTAATAATATAATTCAGATTGTGTACAGAGATCAGAGTTTATAACAATACAATAGCAGGGTCCTACAAGTAGGTAGGTACGGCAAACTACTAATTATTTCGTACGGCTATTGTTAGGTACATTATACCGCCAAGGGGGCGGGCACGAGTCGCACTAATGCTATTTATTTACTCGTTATTTACGTTTCGTTAGGCTGATCCTCTTGTACGGGCGCCAACGAGATGATCCTGATTTTGACTTTGTTTGTATTTGAGGTGAGCTGTGGAATCTATGGAGTAGCTGCTTTTTAAGATGCTGTGTGTATGTGTCCGTCTGTGCCATCATTGCTCCTAAACAGATGAACCGATTTTAAGTCATAGTTTTTTTTTATTGTGGTGAGTATTTTTACAACGTGAGAGTCAGAATTATCAAAGAACTAGCTGCGCCCCGCGGTTTTACCCGCCTAGACCGGAATAAAAGGTAGCATATATGTTAATCCAGGCTATAAGCTATCTAGATACCAAATTTCATCCAAATCGGTCCAGCCGTTTGAGCGTGAAGAAGTAACAAACATACACACTCACAAACTTTCACATTTATAATATTGATGATACTCGTAGGATTAGGTATGCGTCGATTACTACTATACCTCCATAGAATTATCTTTCCTATGTACCTAGATGCAGAAAATGCATTTTTAACTGACTTCAAAAAGAAGGAGGTTATAAGTTCGATGTTCATATATATATATATATATATATATTATGTATTTTCGGGCGTAACTCCGTCATATATTAACGGATTTGCAAAATTATTTTTTTGTTTGAAAGGAGTTTGTTCCGAAATGGTCCCATTATATAGATCTGATGATGGGTTTCGGAGAGAGACAACGGAAATCTTTAAAAATTGACAGCAAATCAACCGCGATTGCTGCGATCGTATGTCTATGAATTGTTAACACAGTTTAATGGGGATCCACAAATAAAAAGTGAAAAATAAAAAACTTTTTTACAAAAAAATAGAACCGACTTCCAAAAAAGTGAGAAAGAGACACAAAACCAGGAACACCAAATGCCGAAATTAAAGTTATTTTGCACTTTTTGGAAGTCGGTTCTATTTTTTGTAAAAAAGTTTTTTATAGATACCTCTTTGACTCTCTTTGACACCATAGGTGAGACGTAGGGATATTTCTTATACGGGGAAAATTAAAGAGCACTTCCTTTCTCACATAATATTATTAGAGTACCTATATGTATATTGGTATTTATTATTATACAGCATGTAACAAAAACCCTGTCCGATCCAATAAAGGCGTATTCCTGGTTTAACATACGTACTAGAAAAAGTTAAAAAAAATGTAACTCATAAAAATCAAAAGTTATAGATTTTTTATTTTTATAAAATATTTGAAATTTAACACTAAATAAGGCAAATTTTTATAAGTTGACAACACTCCACCGGCCGGCGAAATCTTTTCATTTTTAACTATTTTTATATCAAACGATACCGCCCTGCACTAGCCGCGCTGTCTCGCTCAGGGCCGCATCTTTCAAACGAAACAGTAGGTGAAGTTTGTTGAGCGCTGAGTGTTGCTTTTGATAAGTTTTTTTTTTTATTAATTAATTATTTTCTTTGGGGAAAAATAATTATCTCATATCCATTAAATGATTACGTATAATTATGTGTAGGCAGTACGATACCAAGTAATACTTTTCAGGATCGGACAGGGTTTTTGTTACATGCTATATAGTATATTTGTATTTAAAATATTATTATAGTCTTATTTACCTAAGTTTATATTGTACACGATACTACCCTCGAATGTGATCTCTCTCTGTCACTCAAAGGTTTGCTGAGCGAAAACTCAACTTTGATTTAAGCTCGCCTTTGTACCTACATGAACTGTGTAATTACTGTGTTCTGTGTTAAAATGTGGTGTACAATAAAGAATTTGAATTTACGTCTCCATGGACCAGATTTAAATAAACAAGACGTTGATTTTTCTGGCATGAAATAACGTGATCCGATTAACCGGCCTACCTGCTAGGGAGATGCTGTCTCAACGAATTATTAATCGTCATTCATCAACATAATTTCAGGCGAAAGACTTTCACTGCTGGACATAGGCCTCCCCTAAGTGTCACCACAACGACCGGTCCTGTACGTCTCGCATCCATTTTATTCCCGTGACCCTCACCAGGTCTTCTTTCCACTTTGTGGGAGGTCTTTCAATGCTGCTTCTTACGGTCACCAGTAATTAATATTAAACTAATTCTTATATATTTGTATGGTGCCAGGTCTCCTGACTTTTCTTCAGACTGAAATTTATCAACGCAAAATTAAATTAAATAAATCACAATTCGACTCCATTCCATCCCCTGTTCACTTTTATTTGAAAGAACAGACGCTCGATGGCGCGTCCTAGACAAACAAACAAACTGACATAGACAGACAGCTAAACACACAAATAGATTCTTTTTATAGCCCGCTTAATTAGACACGCCCTGTATACAACCCTTAACTATAGAACTACGTGGGTACAGGGTGCTCCTTTTGCTGACAGCCCCTTGCTTTTATAAGTGTTGCTTGACGTAAAGTATGAGGGAGGATTTCTTTGTGATCTAGGAATGAAAGGAAAGCGTGCTCGTCCTTTGGAGAACATTTTTCAGACAACATTACTTACGAAGGTATGAATTAATGAATCCTCCAGAATTCCGACCTCTTTAGTACTTCCATCGAAGTTATGATGCATGAATGTTTTGTTGCTTTTACGGATTACTATTAAAAAAAAAATTACAAAAAAAAAACAACCGACTTCCAAAAAAAACCCTAAACTAAAAATTAAAATATAACTTTAATTTTGGAAGTCGGTGTTTGCATTTTATTTCTTCGTTATTTGACACCGACTTCCAAAATTAAAGTTATTTTTTAATTTTTAGTGTAAGTAGGTATGTATAGGTATTCTTTTTTGGAAGTCGGTTGTTTTTTTTTGTAAAAAAGTTTTTTATTTTTCACTTTTTAGTTGTTATACCCCAGAACTAAAAACCCCAGTTACATGGAACGTGGAATTTAAACATACTCGTAATTGGAGAAAACCAATACGTCATCTATCTATTCGTATTTTTCATTTTTATTCAGTTTTTCAAAAAGCACTAATAATAATTTCGATAAAATGTATATGGGACCACCTAGGTATATTCTTTCGGATGAAAAAGAATTTTGAAAATCGGTCCACAACTGACAAAGAAATCGGTGGACATACATAAAAAAAAACATATGTAAGTACATACAGTCGAACATAGTACCTCCTCCTTTTTCGAAGTCGGTTAAAAATATGGTAATTGTAATATGTTTCTTTTTAAAATACATACCTTGTGACTGCTTTTATTTTCTTCTAAGCGCTTTATCGTCGAACGTGGATTTAACGATATTTAAAGACATATTACAATTTGTATAACATAATTACATAACATAGCATAATCAGCCTTTTTACGTTCCCACTGCTGGGACATAAGCTTCCTTTATGAGAGAGAGACTGTGTGACGAAGGCCCAGTGCGGGTTGGTGGATGTCACATGTCTTCGAGATTTCGGTTATAGGGCATGCCGGTTTCCTCACGATAGTACCATACCTACTTTATTTAATTTACACACAAAATCCGACACGAGACTCGAATCCTTCCATCTGCCGTCAACCTTTTTTTTTTAACGTGTTTAAACCCTCATGAAATTCCTTCACCCCAGGGTGGGCGCAGGGGTCTATCAGACTTTTACTGACTAAAACTATACGGTGTTCTGCAGCTACCTTTGGCCGGGGCGCTGGTATTGGCCCGCATATGCGGACCCCGTCACCTCATGTGGCCGCGCACGGCCGCTAACCCTCTAAAGAGGCGCGCGCCGAACACTGTACGCCGCCTTCTCGGGCCTTTCACTGTCCAAGCAACAGACTCCCCAAGTACGTTGCCTGCAGGCCACACCCTATGGCGAATACTCAGAGGTCAAAGTCTCTTCATCTTGGAGCTCACCCACTAATTATTATGTAACGAGTAGGAAGTACGGGTACCTATCTACTAAACCCGGGCCTGCGGACGGCGAGTAGTGGGTAACTCGCCGTCCGATCAGCAACAGGCCCGAGAGTCGACGGCGCGTAGTGTTCCACGCGCGCCTCAAAGAGTTGTCAGCCAAAGGAAGGGGCCTGCCACGGCCGGTGCCTGCCCGGGGGTGGAGGATAAATTCGAAAGAGTTACCTCGCCCCCGGGCACTCGAGGCAGGGAGGAACAGGGGTGGGTTTTAGTCAGTAAGAGTCTGACACACCCTTCCGCTCCACCCTAGAGCGGAAGAAGTCATTGGATGATTTCCCACCCCCCAAAAAAAAAAAAAAAAAAATCTACTAAAGAAGTTGACTGTGAAACTTAAGTGGGTAAGTGCTCACTCTTGGACAAAGCGTTAAGGGCATTTTAAAAGATTACGCATCAAATCTTGTGAGGGTCTTGCAAACAGTTTATAAGTGGCCGCCCCACGTTATTGCTCTTTATATTTTGTCAGGCGGCTTGAAATGTGAACCTAAGAATTAGAAAAAGGTACTTAAGACTTAAGAGGTACACAGAAAACATATCATTTAGTTGTTTTTTTTATTTTAAAGTTTCAGCATTATGTAATTTATTCTTGTGGAGTATGCCATACATAACTATTTAATGGCACCTAATTAAATCAATAATAAAATGTGTAAAATATTTCTTCTTTGTAAAGAGTAGCAACCAATAAATAGCTTGCGTAAACCCCTCAACTCAACACGGTGGTTGCATCCAGCAAGCTAGCGAAAATCAAATCAAATAGAAAATACCAGGCGTTCATAAAGCACGAAGCAGTCTAGAGCACTCCACGACGATAAGGACTTTTGAAACCCATTCAATACGTCTCCTACGCCAATAGCGGATGGGAATTTCAACCTTATGAAGTTAAGTTAAGGTTGAATATATAGAGGGTGATTGAAAGTATCGCTTGTCTGCCTGAACAAGCTGACTGCATTGTTTTTCTTTGTGAGGACAACGCTGAGATGTGAAGGGTGCTCCATGTCGCCTATTTCCTATGTAGGCAATAAGTGTGTGTTTCCATTGTTACATGCGTTAATTTCAGGATTGGATCAAAGGATAGGGTATCTTGGTTTAACTTTACACAGACTGCAAAGTGTTAACAGTTCGACAGCTCTTTGTTCTTCATTCTGCTCTCAAGATACATGGCTGCTTGCCACCGTCTGACCCTGGGAAGCGAACATATATTCCCTCAGGTGTACAACACAATACCTCGTTCGCAGGGCATCAATACTATGTCCTGAGCATTCATGTATACAGAAAACTGCAGAAGGAACTAGACATAATAGACTTAAATAAATTTAATGTTAAATCCAAAACTACAGATTGGCTCATGCAGCAAGACTATATTAAAACAGAATCCTTACTAGCATACATCACTTGACATGTCCCTAATATAATATAATTTATGTAATAAACATTCACATACCATTGTTATTATATCCACCTACAAACACAAATACACATACATTTTCCTTACGTCCCCTACTTACACTCACGTAAGCACACTCTAGCCAACATACTCACCATCACACTCACACACACACGTCTACCCACCTTAGACCACCACCCACCGCCACCCCTACCTTGCACTAACACAGACCTCATTCAACTGCAACTTCAATTACCTACTCATTATACACTCACATGAAATCTTAGTATTGCATATGTTAATTTTCATTTTGTATTTCACTTTCATTCTTATAAGAACAACTTAATTAATTTAACCTAAACGGAAGAAGTCACTGGCTCTTGAAATACAGGTTTTGTAACCTAGCTCAAGAGTCAGGATCTCACTATTTGTAAACTTGTATTGCGCAAATAAAGAATTTATTATTATTATTATGATGTTTTTAAACTTCGTTTTTCTCAGGTTAAAACCTGGTATTTGCTAGAATCTCACGGGTGTGAACCAAGGTGAGATCCTAGTTATTTCTTTCAGATGGTAAATTGCTTTGTACTGCAGTGACATTGTTATCTAAATCTAGTTGTAAAAATTTTCTAACTATTCGGCAAGTGTTTAATATGGCAGCTTTTTGTAGTGTTAGGTATGTATATTTGGATAGATTGAGTGCATTAAAACTATTAAATATTTGTTTCGGAATAACACCAGTTGTTGATACTACGAGTACTATTGGAACTATTGTGACTCTATTCATTTTCCAAACTCTCGTGATTTCCTCTTGTAACTACAGAGTTACAAGAGGAAATCACGAGAACACACGGATCACAGAAAAAATTAGGAAGTACACAGGTACTTCCTAATTTTTTCTGTGATGGTTTTTTGTACATTGTTAGTGTTTGGGACTGCTATATCTATTATGTACGTGTGTTTGTTTTCTTTATCCAAAAATGTAATATCGGATCTATTGTTATAAATAGTGTGATCTGTAATTATAGTGCGATCATAATATATTTTGTAAGATTCATTTTCTAAAACTGCTTTTGGTGAATATTTATAATATGGTGTGTATGGATCCTGCGTGAGTTTAAATTTAGTGGCGAGTTTTTGGTGCATGATGTTAGCAAGTTGATTATGTCGATGAGTATAGTCGTTCTGTGTTAGTGTCATACAAGCTCCTGTGATATGCTGTAATGTTTCAGGTTTGCTGTGACATTTTCTGCATAAATCACTTCTTACTGTACCTACTATCTTTTATTATATACTTTCTATAATTTTTAGTGTTAATGACTTGGTCTTGAATGGCTAGCATAAATCCTTCTGTTTCTGGGAACAGTCCACTTAATTCAAGACATTTGTTGGAAGCTTCTTTATCTATGTGTGTTTGGTATAAATCATTAGGATGTCTGCCGTGTAGTTCTTTCTGTCTCCATTTTCTATTTATCTCTTCTATATGTCTTGCTTTATCTATTGTTTCAATATTATCTTCGCTAAGGTCTAGCGGTGTATATTTTTTATCTATATCTACGATTGTTTTGTGTAATTTACTGGTATTTTTCTTCCTAACAAAAAATTGTTTTAGGTTTATGATTTGTCTTTTGTGTAAATGTGATATTTCAATTAATCCTCTGCCCCCTTCTTTTCTGGACAAAATTATTCTTTCGATTGCTGACTTAGGGTGGTGATATCTATGTTGTGTAAGAATTGTCCTAGTTTTAGTTTCGAGTGCATGTAATTCTGTTTTGGACCATTTTATGACGCCGAAAGAGTAAGTTAGTATAGGTATAGCATACGTATTTATAGCTTTAAACAAATTTTTACTGGCTAGGTACATTTTACATAATGAATGAATTCTTTTATAATATTCTTGTTTTAGTTTATCTTTAATAGTTTTGTGTTCTAATAGTCGCGCTTGGTTGTACTCTAAGTATTTATAGAGTTCTTCATTTCTCATTGCTTCTATTACTTCTTCCGAATCTGTTGAGTAATTTCCTTCCACAATCTTTCCCTTTTCTATATTAAGTTTCCGGCATTTGTCTAGTCCAAAATCCATTCTAATATCTTTCGAAAATGCTGTTGTTATGTCTAATAAACCATGTAAATCTTTATTTTTGTTAGCGTATAACTTTAAATCATCCATATAAAGTAAATGTGTTATTTGATGTAATAGAGATCTATTGTTCTTGATGTCAAAACCTAGTCTAGATTCAGTTAATGCGCGAGAGAGTGGATTTAGGGCCAGACAAAACCATAGAGGGCTTAGCGAGTCCCCTTGAAATACCTATACCCTTTTTAATTTCTATTCCGTCTATGGTTAAGTTTGTGGTTGGTGTTTGTAGTTTAAGTGTAGTTTTCCAAGATCCCATGGTGTTTTTAAGAAAATTTATTAGTAATGGGTTGATTTTATAAATATTAAGCACTTCAATTAACCATGAATGGGGTACACTGTCAAAAGCTTTTTTGTAGTCGATGTATGCTATGTATAAGTTTTTTCTTGCTTTCTGAACGTGTTTTAAAAGGGTTGAATCAATAATTAATTGTTCCTTGCAACTCATATGCCCTCGTCTACAACCTTTCTGTTCTTCAGTTAAAATGTTGTACTTTTCAGTGTGTTTAATAATTTTATTAGTAATGCAAGACGTGATGATTTTGTACATAGTTGGGAGACAAGTTATTGGTCTATATTGTGAGGGATCCTGGGTTCTGCTAGATTTTGGGATCATGTATGTGATTTTTTTAGTGAGAAATTCTGGCAGATTTTGATTACCTTTTAAAATGTCATTGATTTGTTCCGCTAATGTTCTATGTAGTGCGTGTAGTCTTTTTATCCAGAAATTATGTATAACATCTATTCCTGCGGCTTTCCAGTTATGCGTTCTATTTTTATTATTATTATTATTAACTTTATCATCAATGACTAAACTAGGATCAGACAAAGTGATGAGCTGACCAGATTATCTTTTATCCAACCTGCCCGGTTACCGACATAGCTCGAAGAATCGCCAAACTGAAGTGGCAGCTGGCTCATTGCTCGCAGAACAGATGCTTTCGGCCCCATCGACGGGAGAGAGGTTGGCAAGGTAACGTGTGGATTGGCGCAAGAAAAGAGAGACATAAACCCAGCAGTGGGCAAAGTCAGGTAGTGGAAAGTGAAAAAAACAAAAACAAACAGGCCCGGCACCGGAACCGGTGGAGCAGACGATTCCCAGAGTGGAGATCACGTATCAGAAAACGTAGGTTTGATTGTCAGTACATTAACCATTGCTATATGATTAACGTGATGACAAACAAACAAATTACTTCAGGCAGGCGATTTAAATGATTTAATTAATTATTTTAACATAATAAAGACTTATGATTATAATTTTAATTTTACTTGAAATGGAATGATGTAAAATGGATTGAAATAAATGATTTATGAATTTGTAGAACACTTTTAAGCTAGGTGGGCCGACGACCTTAGAAATGACTAAGACTGGCTGGATGCTGGGGGCAGAGGACCAATTAGTGTTATGGTGCATGCGGCCTGGAAATAAAAGCAAATAAGCAATCGTATGCAGTCTTGATAAGCAGCTAAAAAAAAATTGTAAATATATCTCTCCAAAACAAGCTCCTGTAGTGCCCCTCAAACCATGTCCTTAAAAATATACACGTGCCCACAGGAACACAATATTACTTCACACCTGCCACGCTATCCCTGCGCTTGCAAAGCCCTTGGACGTAATGACACAATTAAATATCTCGAAATAACCATAGACAACAACTTAACGTACAAAGCTCACATTTATGCCCTTTCCAGAGTACGAAAATTAATATATACGTCATAAAAAAACACCGCGACTGTACCCCTATCGATATTTTGCGAATGGTCTACTTCGCACTCTGCCAGTCAATCATACAGTACTATATCTGCATTTGGGGACGTGCTAGTAAAACTACATTCATAACGCTGGAGAGGGCGCAACGGGCATTGATCAAGGTTGCTCTAAGAAAACCTTTCAGATTCCCTACAGACCTTGTCTATCATGAGTTTCAAGTCCTCAGGGTATGACAAATGTTCGTACTTTAAGCAACGCTTAAACATCACGGTAAAATAACAAAACGGCTTGACCATAGGGACATAATAAACAAGCGTGTCTTCAGAGTACCCATACCAACTACCAAATCCGAACTAGCTAGACGTTGTACCTATTTTTCCCATCCCAACACTTACAATAAAGTTAGCAAAATCTGTGATAAAAAGGGCTGCTCAACGGCGACCTGTAAAAAACCCTAACTTCACCACTTTTAAAATTATCATACGACGACACCGAAGCGTTGCTATAGCACCTACACACACACACACACACACACACCCACACCCCCTCACATACACACACTTGCACACTCAAACACACCACTGCACAAGCCCGACGACGAAGAAGAAGAAGAAGCTGACCGGAGAGGAGATGTGTGAATAACACAATTCTATTGGTTGTTCTCGCACAGCACACAGCACACCGCACACATCTCCGCTTTGGTGGAGTCCCGGCCTAACCGATATTTTATTTTTTGTTCAGAATCGAATGTTTTATTTTGTTTTATATTATTTTATTTTCACTCTTATCTTTTGTTTATGTTCACCATACGCTTAGTTTGTGGTTCACCAAAAATGTCACATTGTATTGTTACTTTTGATGAATAAACTTATTATTATTATTATAGCTTTTTTTATTGTTGATAGGCACGCGTTTGACCACCATCTCACCTGATGGTAAGCGATGATGTGGTCGAAGATGGAACACGCTTAGAAGTAACCTATTCACTCTTGACTTAAAGACTCCCAGGTTGTAGCTATCAGGAAACACGGACTCCAGTAGGGAATTCCACTCCCTAGCTGTACGCACAATGAATGTTTTCTCAAAACGCTTTGTGCGTATGTATGGGATGTCCACCATGAACCGGTGGCACTTCGCCGTACGTCTTGTGGTTCGTCAATAAAACGGGCTTGGCGGAATCAAATTATGCAATTCCGTCGCACACTCCCCAAAATGTAACCGATAGAAAACCGACAGGCTAGCAACTCGGCGTCTGTCTTCTAGACTTTGGAGTTTCGACTCAACGAGCCTATCATCGCCGATGATCCTCTTGGCTCGTTTCTCAATTGACTCAAGGGCATAAAGCTGATATCTGGCAGATCCGTCCCAAAGATGAGAACAGTACTCCTTACACGATCGAACTTGTGCTTGATAGAGTTGGAGCAGCTGTTCCGGCGTGAAGTACCGTCGCACCTTTGCGAGGATCTCCAACTTTTTGGCAGCCACTTGAGCCTTTGCCTCTATGAAGGGACCAAAAATGAGGGTATATGTTAAAGTAACACCAAGAAGATCAAGTTGATCGGTTATCGGCACGGTCACACCTCGGAAAGATGGAGCCGGGTGAAATTGGCTCCTCTTAGCGGAAAAAAGACACGCCTGGGTCTTAGCAGCATTGAACTTGACCAGATTGGCATCGCCCCATTCTGAGACAGCCTGTAAGAACAAGTTCAAGCGCCCAACCATAGCCTCTCGTAGAGACCGGACCTGAGACCCACTAGCTCGTGCGTCAGGCACGTATCTCTCGGCAACAGTGCCTGCATACCCAAAGGTACCGGGTTTTAGGAGATCGTTAATATGCAGCAAAAACAATGTTGCCGAGAGCACCGACCTCTGAGGAACACCGGCATTAATAGCCAGCAGTCCGGATGAGCAGCCTATGATATGATATAGCCTATCTATAGCCTATAGATATAGCCTATCTATGACTACTCGGATAGACCGATCCCTCAGGAAATCTGCAATCCAATCACACAAACCAGCGGGCAGACCGAAGGAAGGAAGCTTGCCAATTAGGCTGTCGTGCCAGACCCGGTCGAAGGCCTTCGAGGTGTCAAGGGAGGCCGCAAGGGCTTCCCCTTGTTTGTCGATGGCCTCACTCCAGATGTGAATGGCATACGCTAGAAGATCCCCAGTTGACCGATTTCGGCGGAAGCCGTATTGTCGGTCACTGAGGATATCGTTAGCTTCTAGGTATGTCAGGAGCTTGCCATTCAGTATACGTTCCATACTCTTACAGAGTACGGAAGTTAACGAGATGGGCCTATAATTTGCTAGGTCAGCTCGACTACCCTTCTTGGGCACGGGTTGTACGTTAGCTTGCTTCCAAGACATCGGCACTTTTCCAGTCTCATACGAAAGGCGAAATAGGCGTGTCAAGATCGGAGACAACTTAGGTGCACAGGTCCTCAGTACAATTGCCGGTATCCCGTCGGGGCCACCAGCCTTGTTCACGTCTAGGTTACTCAGTACCCTTCGGACATCCTTCTGGTGAATTCGAATGTCTGACATAATCGACTCGCATCCACCAAGAGTACCAGTGGGCCTCGCGCTACCAGGATCTAGACGCGAAGATTCCACAAACAGAGAGGCAAACAAGTTTGCTTTCTCCTCAGTGGAGTGGGCCAGCGACCCGTCGGGTTTCAGCATTGGAGGTAGTGAGGGGCGGCAGAAGTTCGATTCAACCGACTTAGCCAGGGACCAAAACGCCTTACTACCAGCCGGGTAAGAAGCAAGTTTGTTCCCAATTCAGCTAATGTGGTCAAACCGAGCCCTTCGCAACACCTTCTTGCAGGACTTGGCAGCCCTGTTGAAGGCTCTCTTCTTCTGACTCACGTCATTTGCTTTACGCGTCCGAGCGTCGACCCATGCCAGGTAGGCCGCGTGTTTAAACGCATCAGCGCGATTGCACTCGGCACCAAACCATGATCGAGCCTCGCCTGACATTGTTACGTCAGAGAATGGAATGTAGTACTCCATTTCCTGCCGCAGCATATCCGTCACGGCGTCCGCGCACGACGAAACATCAGTCGAAGAAAAGCAAGTAGGCTGCCAAGGATAACATGCGAAGAAAGATCGCATGCCATCCCAATCTCCTGACCTATATCGCCACACCCGCCTGGTGCCTCTAGGGCTAGGATCGGGCGGGGAGTAGACGGATACAGACTTCACCAGACAGTGGTCGGAAGTACCTAATGGTGAAGAAATCAAAACCGAGTAACGGTCTGGATCTGTTGTCAGCAGAAGGTCCAAGCAATTGGCCGTGTGCGAATCAACATCCGGCACCCTCGTTGCCCCCTGGACCAGCTGGGTGAGATTTAACGCTAGCGCTTGCTTATTCGTCTCTTGTCCAGCATGGTCTGTGCACTGGTATGGAAAGAGCCACTTCTAATGGTGGGCGTTGAAGTCCTCCAGTAACACCAATTGGGCAGAAGGGTACCGCTGCTGAGCCACATCCGCCGCCTCACTGAGGTGTTGTGTGAGCCTAGTTGTCTCCAAATCACCGCTGTGCGAACGGTAGACAATTTTATCTAGGCCTGTGTCCACTAGGACCCAAAGAGTTGAGAACCTGAAGTCCTCAAGGTTACGGAGACGCCGATAGCAGATGTCGTCCCGGGCGTACATGCATATACCAGCATGTGGCTTAAAATTGTGCTCCAGGGTAAACCCTGGGTAAGATAGGTACGCCACGTCAGACGGACATCCGATCTGCGTCTCCGAAAGGAATAAGAGAGCCGGTCTCTCAGTCTCTAGGTGGTGGTGGACTGCGGCGAGATTTGAGTGCAGACCTCGTATGTTAGAGAGAGAGGGAGTGCTGCCGCTGTTCAGCTTTTTTCTTTTTATTTCCTTTCTGCATAGTTTTGAAGAGTGAAATAGGGAGAGGAGAAGGAAGTGAAATGAGGTTCCATGCAGGCTAGGCTACCCTCAGGCACGCACTGACAAGACGGTATCATTGGGGGACTAGTCTGGAGACGGCGGGAACGCCCGAGCCCCCCCGGAAATGTCCATCGGGCCCTCTCGTCTGGTCGCCAACTAGCACGATAGTGCATTCCGGGATTTTTCGACAGTTGGCGGGGCAGCCTTTGTGGCCATGTGTGGCCACTACCTGCGGTCGGCCAGCGGAGCACCGTGCCTCGTATCCAGCTACCCTCCGCGACTAGTCGCGGGCCTGGTTGGTCTGCCTGCAATGGAACAACTATTTCGACCCAACTCCTCTGGATTGGCTACACTGAGCATCGTACCGGAACACGGCCAGGCCGCTTGGCGGTACGTCTTTGCCCAGTGGGTGGTCGCAAGCCATCGGTCGAAACCTACCACCAGTTAGTGTCACCTGATTAGCACCACCCGGGGACCACGTGTAGGGACACAATGGGTATACTCCTACGGACTCGGGTGACTCGGCCCTCAAAAAGCTTAGCATAAGAACAGCCATTTTCTTACTTCCTGACATACCCATTCCTCTTCTCGTGTCGTAAAACAATGGACCCTTACTAGAAAGCTGTGCATGTAGTGGACACGGAAGCGAGTCCACATTGATGGCGACTGCTCGAGAGTTCTCGACATCGCACGAACGGTGACGAACACTTCGCATAATGAAATACAATAGAAGGACTGCGCTGACTGGCCCTTTAAAAAATCTAAGTCTAAAGTCATATAAGTAATATTCAAAATAGGCTGAAAGCCAGCACTTTTTGAACGTCAAAGTTCACGAACATTATTAAGACAGTCACCCAAAAAAATAGAACCGACTTCCAAAAAAGTGCAAAATAACTTTAATTTCGGAAGTCGGTGTACCCGGTTTTGTGTCTTCGTTTTTTGACACCGACTTCCGAAACTAAAGTTATTTTGCACTTTTTTGGAAGTCGGTTCTATTTTTTTGTAAAAAGTTTTTTATTTTTAACTTTTTAGTTGTGCTTCAATTCATAGACGATAGCAGCAATCGCGGTTGATTTGCTGTCAATTTTTGAAGAGTTCCATTGTTTGTGTCCGAAACCCATCATCAGATCTATTTAAAATTTAAATGGGACCATTTCGAAACTAAAACCTTACGAACAAAAAAATAATTTTGCAAATCCATCAATACATAACGGAGTTATGCCCGAACATAAATAAAAAAACGCTCGTCACCAGTTCCTATACTATGTTTCAGATAAATTTGCAATAAAGTACATTGACCTTTCCCTAATAACTCTTCGTAGGTACCTGAACAATTAAATATAAATCGTTTTTGATTATTAGACAATGTTAAGGATCACGAGAGATGTTGATTCGGGACAGCTTTGAGTCAATAATTCCGTTTTTCAAATTAAAAATGTCAATAAATGTAGGTGGGTCAATGACCGTTATTGCACGTTTATTTGGAACAACCTTTAGTGTTTTATCTGGGAACAGTAACATGTAGATACTAAAACCTCATTTTAAACTCATATCCATAAAGATTGTTTGCCTGTAACTATTTTGCGCACCAAGAGGAATCGTGAAAAATGAATGAATGGACAGGTTTTGAAAGGCAAGCAACATAGGGTTAAGAAAAACTGTTACCTTCTTGAGTGCCTATAGGGTATCTTACTAAAAAAATCTAAATAATCCGTCAGCTAAATAACCAAAAAATATGACACATATTTATTGCTTTACCAAATCAATAAAAAATGACAAAGATAAAACGCACCAAAGTTCAGGAGTGGGGGCTCGTTACATCACTTTGGTGGGAAAAAGCGCCTCGCTGCGTGACATCACGCGGCATTTTAACGTACGGTATCGCCCTTATTTTTTGTTTACGTGACAAAATAAAAATACGTGTCCAATATTTTTTGGTTATTTAACTGACGTACTAATTAGTTTTTTTAGTAAAATACCCTATCCTTGCGTCACCAATAACCTTAGTGTGGTATGGCTCCCCTTCTTTCAATTAATTATTTCCTGTTTCGTGGTAAAATTTAGGAGATCAGAAAATTTATAAAAAAACTTTTTTACATAAAATACAACCGACTTCCAAAACACAAAAAAATGCAAAATAACTTTAATTTCGGAAGTCGGTGTTTCTAGTTTTGTTTCTTCGTTATTTGACACCGACTGCCGAAATTTAAAGTTATTTTGCATTTTTTTGTGATTTTTTAAGGAAGTTGTACTTTTTAGTAAAAAAGTGTTTTATTATTCACTTTTTAATTGTTATAAGTTTCCTACCCCCTAACTAAAAGTAAAAATTTAATAGGCAGTAAAGTTATGCCCGAATTGATAGCCTCAAAAATATGATATTGTGTGTATTGTATTATTTGTGTCTATTTATTATAATTTTGTGTAGTGTCCTTGTAACTTGAATAAATAAAATTAATTAATTAATTTTATTTATTCAAATAATTTGCAACTTAGTTGGTGAAATTAGGGTGTATCAGGGTGAACTGTACAAATCTGGGTAGGTCCAGAGTGTCCTCCAGAGCGTATCAGCGTGATGTTATGTTCTGACTTGTGGGGTTAGACAAAATACTTTTCTATTAACGTTCACGCTAACGCTTAGTGCAAAATGTATGGCAACGACATTACCTGCGGAGAGAACTGTCACGTGACTCACGCCCAGTAATGTCGTAGCCGTACATTTTGCACGAAGCGTTAGCGTTAAAGTTCAAGTTCTGAGGTAAAACACATTAAAAAAAACTGGCCAAGTGCATGTCGGATCTCGCACATTAAGGGTTCCGTACCATATATTTGTATTTGTTAGTAAAATAAAAGTAAGTAATTAAATATTATCACCTCAACTTCATAGGTCAATGGGAAATTAAAAAATTCTTCGTAACAAAATTTTGAGACAGACGACGGACGGACAGACAGACAGACGGATAAACGGACACGTGAGTGACAACAACAGGGCTCCGTTTGGACCCTTCGGGTACAGAACTCTAAAAAAATACAGTCTAATTGAGAACCTCCTCCTTTTTTTGAAGTCGGTTAAAAACGAAGTCCCCTGCCGCGTCTGTCTGTCTACCTGTCTGTTCGCGATAAACTCATAAACTACCGAACGGATTTCCATGCAGTTTTCACCAATAGACAGAGTGATTTATGAGGAAGGTTTAGATGTAATAATTTGTACTCTTTTCATTCTTTTGTAACGAATAAAATCATTCGTTCACCGGTCCATCATCTGTTACCCTAACAGGCATAAAGACAAATAACTCCTGCTTAAGAGAACCAAATAAACGGTGTCCAAACAAAGAAACTTTATCAAATTACGACGTCATTCAATAAATCATTTTATCATGGTGACACAAAGAACGAAGGAAGTGACAATTTGGCATGTAGTTAGCCAATCAGGACCCTCGATTTTGGCATCCTCGCTCTTGAACGTTGGACAAGTTCAGGGTCACGAGCTAAAGGACGCGGGAGAGTGGTCGAGTGGTGTGTTCTGGGTTGAGTGGGGTTAAATGTAGGTGTCTGGTTTTTTGGGACTGTTTGTCTAGCGAGGAAAAGCGGAGCAGTATGATATTAGAGGTTTTGGCGAGTTGTTAGAGTTGGAAAATCCAGTAGACGCAAAGCTTCTCAACTATGAGGAGATACCTAAAATGCTGTAACATTGCCTTTATAGCTCAACATTGCCTAAATTCAAAAAAGTTAAATTATTCCCGCTGCGAAATGTTTTTTAATGTCTATGGTTATTACTAAAAGCAAGTCGGCAATCTGTATGGCAACATTCGATCATACGTCACTCCAAATTTTAGTTAACAAACTGTCAGTGTCAGTTTCATTGTCAGTGCGGATACTCGTTTTTTACCGGCTCTCAGGAAAATTTCATTTTGTGAGTATTTATGCTTTATTTTCTAGCGTAATATGTTATATAGCAAAGAAAATATGCTCTTTTATGTATTTAAACTGTTTTTTCTGTATTATATCTTAATTTAAACCGTTAAATCATGGTCGGCAAAGTTGTGTCAGATTTTCGCAACTTTTAACTCAACATTATCTAGGGTTAGGGCTGCCACTTTTAATTTTTTCAACAAACTCTTAATCGACCGTGGTTTTGCTTGTGTAATTGTTTTTTTTGTAATTGATCTAAGAACGTTTTATAGAAGCTAGAACTATTGTTTCTTTATTTATCATCATCAGAAATTAAGGATGTCGAATGTAATTTTCTTTAAGTCATTTATAGTACTTATGTTATCATATTGTTCGACAGATTTTAAACATGAGCAAACCCAAGAGTAGAAGAAAACCAGGGGCTAGACAGTACTCCGATTATTCGCAGGAGATGCTGAATGTGGCGGTAGATTTAGTCACATGTAAGAAAATATCTTCATACGAGGCGGAGAAGCAATTCGGTATTCCTAGGCGTACTATTCTTAACAAATGTAAGAATCTTCATGTAAAATCTGTGGGCCATCCTACAAAATTATCTGCTGAAGAAGAAAAGCATATAGCTGAGGTTGTTAATTTATCAGCAGAGTTCGGTTGTCCATTGAGTATGATTGACTTGCGTATTGTTCTGCACGATTATTTAGAAAAAAATGACCGATTGCAAGTTTTTAATGGAAAAATGCCAGGCGAACGATGGGTACGTTCTTTTATGGCGCGTCATAATTTTACTCAGCGTGCTACACAAAATATTAAAAGAAGTCGCGCTGAAAAATCTGTTTCAGAAATGATCGAATTTTACAAAAATCTAGAGAGTTCTCTTCTAAACATTCCTCCCCAGAACATACTAAATTTTGATGAAACAAATCTTAGTGACGACCCAGGTACTACGAAAGCCATCTTTAAAAGAGGAACTAAGCATCCGGAGCGCGTAGTAAATTCAACCAAAACTTCAGTGTCAATAATGTTTGCTGGTACAGCAACTGGTCAGTGTTTACCTCCATACGTAGTATATAAATCCGATCATTTATGGGCACGTTGGTGTCGAGATGGGCCCCCAAACGCCCGATACAACAGAACCAAGTCTGGATGGTTTGACATGAACGTGTTTGATGATTGGTTTGAATCTATTGTTCTACCCTGGGCCAATGATTTAAATGGGACATAACTTGTAATTGGTGATAATTTGTCGTCACATCTCAGTGTTAGTACAATAAAATTATGTCTGGAAAATTATATCAAATTTGTGTTTTTACCTAAAAATGCCACACATCTAACACAGCCTCTGGATTTGGCTTTTTTTAGACCACTGAAGAGGGAATGGCGGAAAATTTTACTACAATATAAACTTTCAAACCCTAGTGTTTCTTCAATCAACAAATGCCATTTTCCTCAACTTTTAAAGGAATTATTGGAGAAAATAGAGCTGAATAACAATGAAAACTTGAAAAGTGGATTTCTGGCAGCTGGCATTTATCCGCTTAATCCATCTAAAGTTACCGACAAAATACCAAATACCACGGAGAAGAAAGAAGAAAAATTTGATACAGCTCTTTTAGACTTTTTACAGACCAGTCGACAATCCAAACCGTTAAAAAGTGGTAAAAACCAAAAATATCAAATTACTCCAGGAAAGTCATTATCAACAGAAGATGCAGAAAAAATATCCATCAAAAAGGTGAAACCTACAAAAGTAAAAGCAAAGAATGTTGCAAATTCGGAAATTAACCACAATAACATATTAGCAGCACCACTCAGTGAAACTGATTCTATTACACAAATTTCAGAAAACAACTCTAAAATGACAAAGTCAAAGGTAACTCTTTTGTCAGATATCAAATTTAGTACACTCAATACCCCATTTAGGTGCTTAGAAAACAGACCTTTACAGCTTACTGAAATCGATAAAAATACTGACTTGTTTCATACTTCAACGCTAAATCAACCTTCAGACACAAAATCTTTGATAGATGAGAATAGTGAGTGTAACTTACCAAATAAAATTGTTACTCTTGTAAACGTTCATGGTACTTTAAGTAGCACTGATGAAGAAAATAATATAAATACGGGTAATATAGTTAAGCCTCAAAAGAAGAAGAAATTAGTTAAAAGAATAAAGAAAGTTGCCAAGAAAGAAAGCCATCATTCGAAAGTAAAGCAAAAAAGGAATTCATGGTCGAACATGCTTTTGTCAACTTCTGACAGTGAAATAGAAATGAGCATACATAGTGATTCCGATTTAATGGATATCGACGTAATACCAATGTTAGAATGCGATGATGAAAACGACGAGAGGATTGAAGCAACAATAGAAAAATCACAGTTATTTCCCATCGCTGATGACGACGAAACAATAATGAATGAGAATGATAATGAGGTTGAGAAGATAAAAAATAACGACGTACAAAAATCAGAATGGACGGAGGCTGGCCAAATAAACGATCAAATTTTACTTAAGACTCGTGATAGAGAAGTGCAGCATGAGGCTTGTAATACAAAGTTTGACGTAACAGAAAAAGACTTACTGAAGAAAAAGACTGATTTTGAAGTTAACAATGAAAGTTGTGTAAAAGACTCATATAATATAGGAGAAACAGTTTTGATAAGATATTACAAAACAAAATCATGGAAGTATTATATCGGTGAGATAGAGAGTATCAGTCCAGATACAAAATTTTATACCATTTCATTTTATAAAACTATTGGCATAAAAACAGGTACTTTAAAATTTATTATGCCTAAACGTAACACAGATAAAGATATTGTTCCAGAAGATAGTATTGTGAAAGCAATAGAAATGTTGCAGATATCTGAAAACCCTAATTCTTACGTTTTAATGGAAGATCATGATCAAGTTTATTTTTTGAAGTAATTTTTTTCCTTATATTGCTTTCGAACTAACTAGGTACACTTACTTGTTTTGTATGGAGATGCAACAGCAGCGTTAAAATGAACGAATGTGCCGTTCAACTTAACGTTGCTGCATCACCATACAAAACTGTTATTTTTTTATGGAATAAGTTGAATTGAGCTGAGTAGGTAAGTGCAGTTAGTCCCTAATATTTTTATCACCTACGTGTGTAAGTAAAACTATTTAATTTTGTTGATTTTTTTGCTAAGTACTTATACAAGTTCCTACTTTTCTGATAATTTTATTTCAAAATAATTAGATTTTTTTACAGTTTACATACAATATTGTTTTGAAGAAGTTTCTTCATAAAATTGTTTTCTTAGAACTTAGATAGGTACTAAGATGTTTTCACATGTTTATGGAAAACTATTTGTTGATCTCACTAATGTAAAACTCTTTGTTGATTTTATGTAAAACTATTTGTTGATCTCTCTGCAGGCTGCTGTTGTAATTTTTATTATACGTAATAGGTACCAACATTATTATTTTTTAAATGTTATTACCTACCTACATATTTGTTTTCCTATGAAAAAATGTTATTAGAATTTAAGTACCTACAACAATTTGATTTCTTAAAAATATATTTGAATATTAAGAAAAATTGTTGCATTTCCTTTGGGGCAGCCCTACACCGAACTCACTTTTGTATGGGAGTTTTAGAGAAACCTGCACAACTTTGCCTAGCATTGTAAAAAAAAAATTCTTGTGCTATTCAAGATTCAGTGAAGTCTGACGTGGAAAAGAACTTCATGGCAATATGGGTGTCAAATCCGTTACCAAAATACCTATTCATTTAAAAAGATATTATGACAGGCAATGTTGTAGTTTTTACCTCAACTTTGCCTACGTTTTCAAAGCAATTTTTTGGTGCTTTATAGGTGTTTTTTTTACTAGTAGCAAATGTATTCCTATAGCTTAAAGTCCAATATTGGACAGTAATTGAAAAAACATACGACTTTCTTAACGATTAAAGATTTATCGAAGAAAAACGTCAAAATCCGTGCAAAGTTGCAGCATTTTACTACTTAAATAAAAGGTCTATGTCTGGATACGTAACAAGTAGATTATAGAAAAAAAAATCCTACCCAAAAAACCAGACTGATTAAAAACAACTAAAAAGTTCCAAACAAGTCACTTTTCAACCAGTCTGATGCAGGTGGTAGAATTTATTTTAGTTCAATCATAGATTTTATGCCACCAACTACATCAGACTGCTTGAAAAGTGACTTGTTTGGAACTTTTTAGTTGTAGGTAGGTCAATCTGCCTAGCCTTTTCCCAACTATCTTGGGGTCGGCTTCCAGTCTAAATGGATGCAGCTGAATACCAGTATTTTACATGGAGCGACTGCCAATCTGACCTCCACAACCCAGTTACTGGCTAATACGATACCCCTTGGTAAGACTAGTTGTCAGACTTTCGGGCTTCTCACCAAAGAATACAATAGTATATAGGCTTCTGACGACCCGTAACGACTGTCAAAGATCACAGCCGGGATGGACAGATTTGTATTGATGATTTTATTGATAACAGTTATGCTATTCTGTAAAATCTCACCGTGAAAACTTAGGAGAAGTGGACGTGAAATGGGCTGTCAGCTGTCAATCCATACAAGCAATCAATCAATCTTTGAGTGTATTTTTTTTTTAATACAATCAAGGTGGAATGATAGTTCACTTCACGCTCACTTTACCTAAAGGCTCAATTACATCTTCCGATTTCAAGGGACCTAATTTAGGAAATCGGAAGGTGTAATAGCAGTTAGAACAGTTAGAGTCAGATTTAGTGAGATTGGAAGGTCCCGATTTGACTTCTTAAATTGTGTACGACTTAGGATAATGTAATCGCAACACTACGACTTTGTCGCTACAAATGGGATAGGTAATAGTATTTTTTTGTGTCTATATTAGAATTTAATTTCTCAAGGTAACTTTCTCAGAAAAAATCATCATTAAGGATTCCGATTTAGTAGTACAATTTAGTGTAGTGTGATCGCTAGCTTCCTACTTCCTAGTTAGATTGTTCCTAAATTGGGTCCCTTGAAATCGGAAGGTGTCATTGAGCCTTAAGTTTTCACGGTGAGCTGATAACAGAATCGACCGACAGTTCTACGTACGTACTTGCTACGTCCGTGAATCATATTTTGATCAACATACAACCTGATACTGACCTCAAATTGCAAAAAACGTAGAATTAAGGATGATTCACGTTACACCGTGCGGCCACCGAGCCTCGGCCGTGCCCCGGCCGGGGAAATGCCGGGGCACGTCCACCGAGCTAGTCATTCATGCTACACCGGGCTGTCACCGTGCCGCCACCGGGCCCCGGCCGGGGCACGGCCGAGGCACGGCCGGGGCACGTCCGGGGCACGGCCAAGCATGGATCAGTTCATACAAAAAGTATACTATAGATATTTGACCGTGCAATTGTTTGACCGGCAATTGTTTGCCGGCCGGGGCACGGCCGTGGCACGTCCGAGCCCGGTGCACACGTTCATGTTACACCGTGTTGCCACCGGGCCGAGCCCTGGCCGTGCCCCGTCCGTGCCTCGGCCGTGCCCCGGCCGGGGCACGGCCGCGGCCCGGTCTAGCATGAATCACTTCATACAAAATGTATGCAACAATCTTTGACCGTGCCCCGGCCGTGCCACGGACGGGGCACGGCCCGGTGGCGACACGGTGTAACGTGAATCATCCTTTAAGCGGGTTAGCCTAGCGCTTTCGGCTCGATGAAGCTATCTTTGTAAACGGATCTGCCAGTGTTGCCAGTTCATTTTAAAAGATCAAAAGGGTAGTTTTTTTTAATGTTTTTGTTTTCTTAACTAGAGCCTAAACACATAAACAAATAAAACCTCAAAATGTACCTAGTGAATTACGTAAAAGTTTAATTTGAAGCATCATATGAAAAACTAGGCATTTTACAATGTAAAAGATGTCAAAGATTCGAACATACCACAACCCAATATATCAGCAGGCGTATTCGTTAACCCAGTTGGCATCAATTTGATAGGCACTTTGCCGTACATTGCTGCTTTGACGTAAAGGAAATCCGTAGTGCTTACTATAATCGATGCCCACCGCGCAATGTATTGCATAGTATCTATCAAATTGATGTCAACTGAGTTAGCGAATACACCTGCAGGAGGCCATCCAGGTGCGTAAAATGCAGTGAAGAACACTACACAACAATCTATCCTGACACTAGGGTTATTTGTGTAAATTGCCAAGAAAAACATCTAGCTCCACTTACTCCATGGTGGCCGCGGTGCAAAACTGGAACCACCTCCACCCTACATCAAAGGTGGCAGTACCGCAGATGTACCATACGCCTATAACGTAATTAGTTACGTCACTTCGGACAAAGTCTGTTGGGTTGTTGTTGTGTGTGTTGTGTGTGTGTGCCTGTATGTGTGTTTTATGAGTCTAATCTATTTATAACCAACAAAATAATAAAATTATTTTACTGAAACCGTAATTATGTAGTATGTTGCACACATTTTGGTCTTCTTAACTAGTGAAAAATGAAAAACTCCACTTCAGTCAAACACTGAGGGTGTATTTAATATTTATATACTTATAAGTATCATGCATTTTACATAGCTTAATGCTATGTACATAAGGAAATGAAATTGATTATTGCCAGATTTACAAACATATAAATAAATTTAAACAATAATTAAAAGTCAGTTTTAGTCAATATGATCTGTAGTATTTTTCTATGGTAGATTGCTGATGCACGGATCTTGCAACCCTAAAAACAATATTTCAAAATATTGATAATGATAACTTTTCGAAAACATTAACGGCTTGTGAACGTTTTTGTTCGGTTTTCGTCAAATGTAATCATAATTTTCAAAAATGAACGTTTTAAATGAGATTAGTGATGAAGAATTCGTGCCATTCCTCCACAGTTTGGGTGTGGATACTTATAAAAAGTCGTTTGAATGGATGTTTAATGACCGGGACTTCGCTGGCGTTTTGCACTGGCTTTATAACAATTTGGATCACAATAATGCTTTGAGTGCCCGTGAGGAATGTCGGTAAGTAAAGCAGTATTAGTTCAGAGTTATTCTTTTGTCCGTATTTTTGGTATCAACGTCCAAATTCAGGACTTCAATAGATTCCGCTTCATTCTTGCTGATTTGTATCATCTCAATAGTCACTTACCAAATTTTAGTGAAGTTCTTAATCAATTTATGTAGTAACAGCTAAGTCCCACAGCCAGTCTTATAAGGTTACCCTATACTATCCATGAACTGGGTTGTGGAGGTCAGAAAGACTAGCTCCATGTGAAATACTGGTATTCAGCTGCATCTAACCTTTCAAACGTCAGTCCAGACGCCAAAAAGTGACAACCTACGTCCGCTCGCTCGCTCTGGTATTTTTCCGCGCAAGCGCCGGGTCCCGTTGCCAATTTAAAGCTTAATATCTCGTAATCTCCTGCTTCTACACACAAGTAAAAATACGTGTGTATAGCTGATACTATATAGAATTGACATATGTGATAACTAAGTCACAAAAACTAGTTCTAAGTACTTAAAAAAAAAGGTAAACTTGAGATTTTTGGTTGAAAAACAGTAAAATTTTTGTTCTTACTAAGTTTTTACTAATAATTTTGTAGTTTATGTCTTTTAAACCTATGTATTATAAAACTAGACTATATAAGCTTTCTTTTGATACCCATAAGTCATTACTTGGACGGTTTTAAGTAGCACACAAGATGAAAACAAAACACCCCTTCCCGCATTAATTTCATGCCGCCTGCGCTAGCAAAAATAAGGCAAAATACGGCAAGATGGCCGCCCGTAGGGCTCATACGTATGGCTGCATACTGCCCGTCCTATATTTTAATTTCGACATTTAGTTTATTTTGTGATTTTTGTTGAAATGAGACAATGATTAATGTACATAGTTGTTTAATATTGTAAAAAATGTATTACCTATTTAAAAATAAACTTTTTTTATGTGATATCTTTTTTTAATTTACATATTTACTTTAACGAAATACATTACACACACATTAAAAGTAAGGTGTATTACGAGGTTTACACAGATTACGAGGAGGAGGCTTTTTAATAAAGTAGCTAGCGAAACTCAGATATATAGACACATCCTCCTCCTCTTCTTCCAGACCGTAATTATTGTAATTATCCTGAGACCTGAAATCGAAACTTGTCTTAGATTCCAATTTATTTTTAATTTATGACAGCAATTAGGCATTAAAAAAAAACATTATTCTCATGCCCAAAACCATTGAAAGACAAGAAAGAAAAAAAAGTGCAACGAAAATATCATAACACTTCTTTCTGCTGCAGTCGGCTAAACCGTTGAAAAAGATTTATATACTAAATCATTAAATCTGAACCATCACATTAGTAAGCATTAATATTGTGGTTAAACTCAAATTGTGGTCAGTAAACCGTTGGAAAAAAATACAAAATCATTCAATCCAAACCTGAATGCAAACCAAATCCAAACCATGTTTTAGACTGAAAGTCAACATATTTGGGAAAAAGTTAGGGTAGGCAGGCAGTAACAGTTCAGCGGTAGCAGTACAAGATTTATTAAATTTTTGCGTTTCAATGTAGAAATGTCACCGGATTGCAAAAAAATGTAAAATTGTGTTAAATCTTGCGAGAGCTTAAAATGTTGATATATTGTAAATAGATTGATTCAAATACTTACACGTCCATAATATTTGATCATTTACAATGTGTAAAGATACACACTTTGAGATTATTATTTTTCTTATACTAACAGTGTTTACAATTATTTGGTGACAGAAACAATATCAAATACTAAAAAACAAAGACAATTATTAATATATTTTTTTGTTAAATACTAACAATTTTCCTTTTCAGCTACAAGGAATTGGAAAAGAAAGGACATCTTCTATCTCCAGAAGAACTAGAATCTTCTATAGCAAGCATACAAGAGCAGTATGAAGGCATCTGCCTACCAGGAGACAAGGAAGCTAAGGAGGATGTTGAGCTGGACATCAAAATGCTTCAGGAAAGGCATCATATGTTGCAGAAGCAGGAGACTGTGCTTAATGACTTGAAGAGACAGAATGAGTAAGTTAAAACTGGCATGATGACATAATTCTATCACACCGTTGCCCCATGGGGGTTGCTAGAAACTATAGAACACTACCTCATACCTTCATATTGAGGTGAAAGCACCAGGGTAACCTGCAATTTTTTGTTTTTAGGTTTTTTGCATTTTGCAGGTCAGTATCAGGTTGTCATCATCAGCCTTTTTAATGTCCCCATTGCTGGGGCACAGGCGTCCTCTGTGAGAGGGTGTGGGCCATAATCCATCACACGGGTCTAATGCGGAATGATGGATGTCTTTGAATTTTTGGTTGTAGGACGTGGCGGTTTCCTCACTATGTTTTCCTTCACTGTTTTGAAACCAGTGGTGTTGAAATAATTTACACAAAGTAAAGCACCTGCCTGAGTTTGAACTCACAACCTACAACTTGTAAGTCACGGCCAATACCACTGAGCCACCACTGCTCAAGTTGTATGTTGATTAAAATATGATTTGCGGCTGTAGCAAGTATGTATTTACAGAACTGTAAAAATTAAAATCATCAATACAACTCTCTCAGTTAGAATTGATGCTAAATGTTATGATTTCATGAAATACTACATTTGACATCAATTCTAACAAAGAGTTGTATTGATGATTTTAAGAGTAGGGTTGATAGTTTTATTCTAAGTTAGGGACCCGTCCCACACACCCAGCTCCAGGCAGGTGTTAGCAGCATTGGCTTGCAAGTTGGATGAATACATAGGGTCCCATCAACATGCTTTTTATAGTTTTTTATTTTTCACTTTTTAGTTTTTTTTTTTTTATGTATGATAGGCTCGCGTTTGACCACTATCTCACCTGATGGTAAGCGATGATGTGGTCGCAGATGGAGCACGCTAGTTGTTATACCCCAGAACTCAAAACCCCAATAACATGGAATGTGGAATCTAAACATACTCGTAATTGGAGGAAAAACATCATCTATGTATATATATTTTTCGTTTTTGTTCAGTTTTTCAAAAAGCGCTAAAGCTATTTCGATACAATTTATTTGGGACCACCTCGGGAGTCTTTCAGATATTAAAGAATTTTGAAAATCGGTCCAAAACTGACAGAAAAAAAAAATACATGCAGTCGAACATAGAACCTCCTCCTTTTTCGAATAAAACGGGCTTCTTCCAGGATGTTACAATCAATTCACAAAAAAATAAATGTTGATCACAGCTCACAGGACGCCCGGCAGACGTGAACCATCTATTTTAATATTAGAATTTAAAATTGTTGTTAGTTGTGGTTGTATCATTTATAAATTGTTGTTGTTTGTTTTTGTGGTTGTTGTTGTTGGCTGTTGTTGTTTTTTCGCATAGCTGTTTCTAGGGAGAAGGGAGTCGAGAGCGGCGGCGTAGTGGGGGCATCTGGGCACGACAGCGTCATGCCGTTTTCCGTCTTGGCATTCGAGTCGATTTTACTACCAAAGCGTGCCAATAGATGTTTCACATCAATCAATGTACTTTCCGCACAAAGTTATCATCAGCTGATCAAAATCAATGGGAGGTCCAATTTTTTTACAGAATTGGCTATTACTTTCTTGAAGAAAGTTGTTCATTTATATAGGCAGAAGCAGTGTTTTACATTATGACCACCCATTTCTGTCACAACCTGTAATATCCCTTTATGCATAGTGATGTAGATCTACATCAATTTATTTTTTTCTTTATTTTTCATATACGTAATCTTTACACTCTTTTTTTTTATTTTTGAATGAAAATAAAAATCATGCGTTTAAGGATGCCCTAGCCGATCATTCTTCCACACAAACGTAGTATGGCGATTACTTTACTATTTAATGGTGTAATAACAAAACAAAAAATTATATCAATTTATTTCGCCATTATCTAGCCTTTATAGGCGGACAAAAAAGTAAAAAAAAAGAAATTTTGATTTTTTTTTTTGTTTTTTCACCCTTACCCCTTACCCCTTGAATATGCCATGCCATATCTTCTCATTCAAACAATTATTTTTCCCAGAATAACAAAAGCAGAGTTATCTGTGGAGATATCAAAACTTAACTCCTTGCACCTTCAGTCTAAGGACGATGAGAGTGCAGCCGCTGAAGAGTGCTTGAACCTGGCTCAAGAAGTGGAGACTACCACCAATGAGGTGATAGATGTGATAGCAGACTCGCTGGAAATGTATAGCAACTGCCATTGTGATAAGGTATTAACACTTTTATTAAGTCTGATATTATATTGGATTCTATATATTTTTTTTTTTTACAATTTTAAAAAACGTTGCCTCACACTAGGAATTCGTACCATTCGCTAGGAAACACCGGCCTCATCTAGCTAAAACTGTCAAAAAAAAATTGATGTGTAAAACTGTTGTTAAAACCTATTAACAAAAATAAATTAATTTATAATTTATCAAAGTCAACCAATCTTATTTCAGGATACTGCCAACAAATTCTTCACATTTGGTCCATTTGAGACCTACAGACAGTCACAGGCACTATTTAGGTCCCATTTTGACCTGTACACATCACAGAAGTTTGCCAAGAGAGAAAATGATACCTCTTCTGATGACAAACAGAGGTCTACACTAGCTGAAGCCAAGATTTTGGAGAAAAGGTTAGATATAAAGCTTCATTTTGATAAGGCATGTTCATATGTTTTAAAGATATCTTAGAGATATCTCTAGATTTAGAGAGATTATCTCTAGAGAAATGACGGAAATGTGGTATGGAGCTTTATGAGAACGGAAATACATAAATAATAAAATGACGACTCAGAAGTATGGAAACGCCAAACTTAAGTTGTAATGAACAGGAGCTGTGTGTGAATGGAGTAGCGACCGCACACCAGAAGACGCAGCGTTAGAAGGCCTCCCACAAGGTGGACCGATGACCTGGTGAGGGTCGCGGGTAGCCGATGGATGCGAGACGCACAGGACCGAACATTGTGACGACACTTGGAAGAGGTCTATGTCCAGCAGTGAACGTCTGCTCTAACAACATATTTTATAGGAAGTCGGAACATGTGTATGCTTTCCATTTTCAAGAATTATTTTGAACAATGTTTTCTGTATTTTGCAGACTATCAGATGCAATGTGGTCATACATAAAATCAAAGGCTGAGCTGTGTGGTGAGCAAGCTAAGGTGGCGTTAGTTGCCAACTATAAAGATGTTCATCCAAGCCAAGTTACGTAAGTATAAGATTTTTTATGTACCCCATGATACAGTCCTCAAAAGTACAGAAAAATGCTTAGTATTTTGTTTTTATGTTAAAAAAAAAACATTGATTAGGCCAAGTACTCGAAAATTGTATTGAATGAATTGAATGGTCATTGTATGGAATATTATTGCCATCATAGTTATGACCTTATCCTGGTCCCGGCCCGCGGTAGTTAGGGGCCAATTCTATGATTTTTCCTCCCCTCGTTCTTGTTAAAGCTGGTCACTTTTGTGCGACGTCACATATTTTGATATGATATATTACATCTAGAAATAATTATATTTTTAAAATTTCAATTGTAATATGGGCTCATAGGCGGCCGGCGCGTGACACTGCAGTAGAGCGAGCGTGAACTCGCAAACAAAACAATTTTTGATGCTTCGTCGTCCGCGGACGCCGTGACGGATGTGTTGCGGCAGGGAATGGAGTACTACATTCCGTTCTCTGACGTGACAATGTCTGGCGAAGCTCGACCATGATTTAGTGCCGAGTGCAATCGCGCTGATGCGTTTAAACACGCGGACTACCTGGCATGGGTCTACGCACGTACGCGCAAAGCAAATGACGTGAGTAAGAAGAAGAGAGCCTTCAACAGGGCTGCCAAGTCCTAAAATAAGGTGTTGCGGAGGTTTCGGTTTGACCACATTAGCCGCATTGGGAACAAACTTGCTTTGTACCCAGCTGGTAGTAAGGCGTTTTGGTCCCTGGCTAAGTCGGTTGAGTCGAACTTACCTCTACTGCTGAAACCCGACGGGTCCCTGGCCCACTCCGCTGAGGAGAAAGCAAACTTGTTTGCCCCTCTGTTTGCGGAATCTTCACGTCTAGATCCTAGTGGCGCGAGGCTCCCTGATTCTCCTGATGAATGCGGGTCGATTATGTCGGACATTCGCATTCATCAGTAAGACGTCCGTAGGGTACTGCGTAACCTAGACGTGAACAAGGCTAGTGGCCCTGACGGGATACCGGCAGTTGTACTGAGGACTTGTGTGCTTGAGTTGTCTCCGATCTTGACACGCCTATTTCGCCTTTCGTTTGAGATTGGAAAAGTGCCGAGGGTATGGATTTATGGAAGCAAGCTAACGTGCAGCCTGTGCCCAATAAGGGTAGTCGAGCTGACACAGCTAATTATAGACCCTTCTTGTTAACTTCCATACTCTGTAAGAGTATGACAGAGTATGGTGTGACGTAAGGAGCCTTCGTGGGATAGAAAAAAGAACAACACGTAACTCGGTCAACGTTAAATAAATATATTTTAAATAGAGAAAGGGTGTGGGTAGGTCTGCAGTCACAATTTTAAATATTCCCCGGGAGATAGCACGCTACTGCCCTGGCTCAGCCTTGGTGTCTTGGGAAGCCACGTTGCGTTTGCCCCGGAGGTGTTGGTCGACAGGAACCAGGATGGACCGGCTGGCAGCTGGTCTAGCCGGCTCGGAGACGGCCTGCTGAGGCCACGCGGGTAACTGAATACCCGGCGTGGAGCGTGCCACCGACTCGTAGGTCGACAGGGCCCGGAAGGCGACGGCCGGCAGGTACCACGCGGCAAATCAGCACCCGGCGTAGTGCGAGCCAACGTGGCGAGCAGCCTGGTGGCGGCGGCACGATGTTTTGCGGCGGGATGGCTGCGATAGGGTACGATGTAGGTGGTGCTCGGAGCTTAGGGCTCCAAATCTTTCCTCCGATGCTAGGAATCCAGATGTGGGAATCCGGATCTGGGACCCTGGGAACAATGTCCAGCGTGTCAAGGATGGATGATAAGCTTCTCCGCTGATTTTGACACCTAGGCATGAGCAAAGCGGCTGTACGTGCGCTAACAAGTGTGGTTGTCAAAATCAGACGGAGTTTACATTGGTGAGGAGGAAAAGCATGATGACATTCAAGAGCAGCAGCAGCCACGCGCAAGTCAGCATGTACATAGCTAAGGCTATATGTATGTGCATAGTTAAGCTGATCACGCGGAAGGCGTGATTACAATGTGCGACAGATCTTTTATAGGTTATGAGCCTTGATTATACAATGCTAGGAAATGAAATTAAGGAAGACATGTTCTGGAAAGAATTTATACACAAGATTAGGAACACAGAATGCACAAAGCTACCTGTATGCTGTTCAAACACTCACCCAATTACAGGGGTTGGAATCGCGTAATAAGTTGGCAAATATTTGCCAATGCAAACTGCAGCTGCTAGGACTTGGCGATCGCTTCACGGCTCAAGGGTGTTCGACAGAACAAGGTGAGTATGAGGTCTAACGCCAACAGCTGGATTCAGATGAAAAAGGGACCACGATGTCGTTTATCGGGTTTTTATATCTTCGCCGTCATTGACAGATGTCATTGAATTCATAGACAATAGTGTTGTCAGTCAACTAAAATTGTCCATGCCTACCAAAGGCATCACAATGGCTTTTGGTCTCTGGATTTATTCAGTATGTTTATGTTTTATTAGAATTGTAACGCCACTACGTTACAATGGAACGCGTACTGAATGGTAAACTCTCATCTTTGGAATGGATCTGCCAGATATCAGCTTGATGCGCTTGAGTCATTTGAGAAACGAGCCAAGAGGTTAGGCTCGTCGAGTCGAGGCTCCAGAGTCTTGAGCCGAGTTGCTAGCCTGTCAGTTTTCTACCAGTTGCATTTTGGAGAGTGTGCAGCAGAATTGCATAGTTTAATTCCACCAGGCCCAATCCATCATCGGACCACTAGACGTACGGCGATGCTCTGCTGCTGCTGCTGATTACTAAGACTCCACTCCCGTCCGTCTGTCTGTCTGTCTTGTCTGTCTGTCCGTCCGTCCGTCCGTCTGTCACCAGGCTGATTGTTGACAGTTGAAATTTTCACAGATGATGTATTTCTGTTGCCACTATAACAACAAATACTAAAAAACAATAAAATAAATGTGTAAGGGGCCTCCCATACAACAAACGTGATTTTTTTGCCGTTTTTATAGATAATGGTACGGAACCCTTCGTGCGCGAGTCCGACTCGCACTTGGCCTGTTTTTATTGATTTGGTAAAGCAAAACATATGTGTCCAATGTTTTTTAATTTACGAAATAAATAAAATTATTATTTTTCCTCCTCACCGTTTTCTAGGTCATGTCTAATGGAAGCTCAAAGCGCAGTGGATCTGCTAGAACAAGAGGAAGCCATCATCTACCAACAACTACAGAATGCGGCGAGACAGCTTGTGGACTCACGGACTACTCTCGTTGCTGAGACCGCTGCTTGCTGTGATCTGGCTGTTAGACAGTAAGTTATAGATGTTTCTTTTCATTGTCGATATTTTCTAGTGTTTTATTATTTTATTTTATTTATTTATTTTTATTTTATTTTTACAATTTTAAGAAAGCTTACAGACTAATACACGTAAATGGTAACGAAATAATATCAACTGACAATTGCTATTTACAAGCTTCCACATTTATATTACAATGATATAAAAAAGAACACCATAAAAATAAAAATTCACCCATTAAAGTATTCTTTACTCAAAATTTTCCTGATTCTTAACGCACTCGTGCAAAATAAATCGATTTCTAAATACGATGGCAGGCTGTTAAACAATATTGCACTGCGTATATAAAAAGCGTTACGCCTATAATTTGTAGACGGTAATTGTAATAATGGGTGTAATTTATCTATAATATGTATGTATTTAGAAATATATAAGTATGTTTATCAGTTGTCTAGTACCCATAACACAAGCTCTGCTTAGCTTGGGACTAGATGGCGTTGTGTGATAGTTGTGGAATATTATTATTATATTATTAATGGTCGTAATCCTAGGTTAATTTGATTAGTGCGAAGATAAATTTTTAACGTTACAAGTGACGTTAGGTGAACCACCACATGAGATTTTACATCTACTCCAGGCTATTTCAGTCCACTGCAGAAGAAAAAGTAACGAGAATCCTAGTAGTCTCTTTAACCCAAAGGTAATATATTTAACTGTACCGGCGGCGTTATGTAATGTTATGAAATGCTGTAAGTAATATGTAGACATACGATCAAAGCAATCGCGAGTCATTTGCTGTTAGTTATTGAAGAGTTTCATTGTCTACCTCTGAAGATCTTGATCAGATTCTAATATATTATGTAAATATATATGGTGTTCCACCAACCCGCATTAAGCCCGCGTGGTCACTAAAAGAGGAGGCCTTCCTAGAAAAATTAGTTTTTTGAGAAAACCGCGGGCATACAAACATACATACATACGAGAACCTCTTTTTTTCAGATATTTATTTTCGTGTAGCAAATTCACTAAGTTTTGCATTATGACTTTCCCTTGCACTTTCTAGTATTCACTGTATTTTCGCTTTTACAGACAAATCCACGCCGACCTATCGCACCTACTAGAAACGACCCACCGCGCTCTCTGCCTGGACCGCATAGTTTACAGAGCGTTACGACACGAACTGCGCTCAGTCGAGGAGTTCCTACAGTTAGCGGCTCACTTACGACAGTACGCCGAGATCGACGCTAGCGCAGTCATCAGTAGAATTGTGAGTAATTTGTAGCTTGTAGTGAGTGTATAGATTTGCTCTCAGTCAAGGAGTTCCCACAGCTAGCGGCTCACTTACGACAGTACGCCGAGATCAACGCTAGCGCAGTCATCAGTAGAATTGTGAGTAATTTGTAGCTTGTAGTGAGTGTATAGATTTGCTCTCAGTCAAGGAGTTCCCACAGCTAGCGGCTCACTTACGACAGTACGCCGAGATCGACGCTAGCGCAGTCATCAGTAGAATTGTGAGTAATTTGTAGCTTGTAGTGAGTGTATAGATTTGCTCTCAGTCAAGGAGTTCCCACAGCTAGCGGCTCACTTACGACAGTACGCCGAGATCGACGCTAGCGCAGTCATCAGTAGAATTGTGAGTAATTTGTAGCTTGTAGTGAGTGTATAGATTTGCTCTCAGTCAAGGAGTTCCCACAGCTAGCGGCTCATTTACGACAGTACGCCGAGATCGACGCTAGCGCAGTCATCAGTAGAATTGTGAGTAATTTGTAGCTTATAGTGAGTGTATAGAACTGCGCTCAGTCGAGGAGTTCCTACAGTTAGCGGCTCACTTACGACAGTACGCCGAGTTCGACGCTAGCGCTGTCATCAGTAGAATTGTGAGTAATGTGTAGCTTATAGTAAGAATAGAATAGAATACTCTTTATTATGTACACCATATAAATTACAATAAAAATATGAGGGAAAACATTACATAGGGTGACACAATGGGCGGCCTTATCGCTAAAAGCGATCTTGATTCTAGTAAGTGTATAGAACTGCGCTCAGTCGAGGAGTTCCTAAAGTTAGCGGCTCACTTACGACAGTACGCCGAGATTGACGCTAGCGCAGTCATCAGTAGAATTGTGAGTAATATGTAGGTTATAGTGAGTGTATAGAACTGCGCTCAGTCGAGGAGTTCCTACAGCTAGCGGTTCACTTACGAGAGTACGCCGAGATCGACGCTGGCGCAGGCATCAGTAGAATTGTGAGTAATTTGTAGCTTGTAGTGAGTGTATAGATTTGCTCTCAGTCAAGGAGTTCCCACAGCTAGCGGCTCACTTACGACAGTACGCCGAGATCGACGCTAGCGCAGTCATCAGTAGAATTGTGAGTAATTTGTAGCTTATAGTGAGTGTATAGAACTGCGCTCAGTCGAGGAGTTCCTACAGTTAGCGGCTCACTTACGACAGTACGCCGAGTTCGACGCTAGCGCTGTCATCAGTAGAATTGTGAGTAATGTGTAGCTTATAGTAAGAATAGAATAGAATACTCTTTATTATGTACACCATATAAATTACAATAAAAATATGAGGGAAAACATTACATAGGGTGACACAATGGGCGGCCTTATCGCTAAAAGCGATCTTGATTCTAGTAAGTGTATAGAACTGCGCTCAGTCGAGGAGTTCCTAAAGTTAGCGGCTCACTTACGACAGTACGCCGAGATTGACGCTAGCGCAGTCATCAGTAGAATTGTGAGTAATATGTAGGTTATAGTGAGTGTATAGAACTGCGCTCAGTCGAGGAGTTCCTACAGCTAGCGGTTCACTTACGAGAGTACGCCGAGATCGACGCTGGCGCAGGCATCAGTAGAATTGTGAGTAATGTGTAGCTTATAGTAAGTGTATAGAACTGCACTCAGTCGAGGAGTTCCTACAGCTAGCGGTTCACTTACGACAGTACGCCGAGATCGACGCTGGCGCAGGCATCAATAGAATTGTGAGTAATGTGTAGCTTATAGTGAGTGTATAGAACTGCGTTCAGTCGAGGAGTTCCTACAGTTAGCGGCTCACTTATGACAGTACGCCGAGATCAACGCTAGCGCAGTGATTGATGAATTGCGAGGAATATGTAGCTTATAGTGAATGTGTAAAACTGCCCTCTGTCGAGGATTTCCTACAGTTAGTGGCTCACTTACGTCAGTACGCCGCGGCCGACGCTAGCCCATTGATTACTGATCAACGCTAATTTAGAGTAATATGTAGCTTATAGTGAACATAGTAGAGTGATCAATCGAATTGTGAGTAAATTGACTTTATCATAAAAAGTACTGTTAATTTTGGGCAGATTCGGTTTGCATTACACCAAAAACAAGATCACTCCAACATTAATTAAATAACACAGTAATAATTGTCGTCTGGGTGGGAAAAAGTTACATGCGAAATACCCACCTTATTGATTGTGGCAATACTTTTGAAAAGCTTTTAAAGTTGCCTTCTAAGTGTATCTGCTAACAGGCACAAAGGTTCCATGTCCCTTCTTTTTTAGGGTTCCGAAAGTCCTAATGAAAAAACGGAACCCTTACAGGATCACTCGTGTGTCTGTCTGTCTGTCCGTCCGTCTGTCACAGCCAATTTCTTCCGAATATACTGGAGCGATAGATTTGAAATTTGGTACACATTTGAATATGTGTGACCCAAACACGAAAGTGTGCCCTAACTAAATTAATTTGGAATATGAGGCTCACTTTTGGGGTGAAAATCGGCAAATTAAAAAACTAAGTTTAATAAACTGTGCCGTGCGACATATCAAATGAAAGGGCACATTGCGAGGGTCTTGAATCTATTTTTCCATAATTTTAAAATATACAGTTTTAAAGTTATTCAAGAAAATAGATGAACAATAATTTTCCCCCCTTATCTCCGAAACTACTAGGCTTAAAATTGTGAAAAAAATACTGAAAGTAGTTCTTTAATTATATAGTACAGGAAAACCTATATAGAGGAGGTAGATTAAAAAAAAATCTGAAAAAAAATATGATTTGGTGTGAACCCTTTGCGCGCGAGTCCGACTCGCTCTTGGCCAGTTTTTTTTTGGTGGCGAATCATCAAATAACTTCTCCCACTCTGGGTGGAGCGGGAGGACGTGTCAGACTCTTACTGACTAAAACCCACCATTGTTCCTTCAGTTGCCTCTGCCAGGACAAGGTCTCTTTCAACCGCGACATGTCCCATAAATAGTGATATCAAACTAAACTACTTGATTCTTGTTATTTCTCAATTTTATTTCATTTCCAGGATTCAATGACCGAGATATGCTCAGAGCAGAACTCCTGTGAACTCAGACTCCAACAATCAGATGTGTTAGTTCAGGCATTACTGCACATACTGGGCGCGCAGTCGGGTGACCCCGGGTTGCTGGTGAAGCTGTACCAGGAGATGCAGCATCAGGTGCAGGAGTTGAAGGGTTCTGTTGAAGATGCGTATAGCAGGAAAGAGAGTTTGGCGGTGGAGCTGTGAGTATTTTCTCTCTCTCTCTGCCTAGCCTTATCGCATGATTGGGGGTCGGCTTTCCTCGTCATTATTCGCCAGACGTGTCTGCGCTGGGTCGTCGAGACATTCAAATTTCTTGCCTTCAGGTTGGTTGTTTACAATGGACTTCCAGGTTAGAGGGGATCTTTCATGCTTTTTCGGACTGGTGTCTATGCTCAGGACTTGTCTGCAGGTGTAAGTATATCGCTAACCCAGTTGACATCAATTTGATAGGCACTTTGCAGTACATTGCTGCTTTGCTCGGTGGGCATCGATTATATGGCACTATGTAGTACATTTTTGTTTTCCTATACGTCAAAGCAGCAATGTACTGCATAGTGCCTATCAAATTTATGTCAACTGAGTTAGTGAATACACTTGCTGGTCACGTGTTGGGCTCATCACATGCCCGTACTATCTCAAGCGTGTTCCGGAGACTTTTGGAACGAAGTTCCTTATCGCGCGTTGTGAAAGGGGGCTAGACGGAAAAAATTCTTACGAAAAGTTGTCACGACACTAATGAGGCTGTCCATCCAAAAAGATTGTGTTGGAAAAACAATCTAATAAAAAAAATTCTTACGAAAAGTTGTCACGACACTAAATTGGCTGTCCATCCAAAAAGATTGTGTTGGAAAAACAATCTAATAAAAACTTCTTGTATTTTTTTCTTACGAAAAAAGTTGTCACGACAGTAAGCTATTGTAAGCTGTGCGGCGTCGCATGTTTCTCTGTCTGTCTCTCTCTCTCTCTTATAGAAAGCAAGCCAGATATTGCTAAAGAGTTGAGTTGAGTTGAGTTGAGTTGAGTTGAGCTGAGCTGAGCTGAGCTGAGCTGAGCTGAGCTGAGCTGAGCTGAGCTGAGCAGAGCTGAGCTTCGATGAGATGAGATGAGATGAGACGAGACGAGACGAGATGAGATGAGATGAGATGAGATGAGATGAGATGTGATGAGATGAGATGAGATGAGATGAGATGAGATGAGATGAGATGAGATGAGATGAGATGAGATGATGAAGTTTAACTTCTTACGTGCGTGCGTGTGTGCGTAGTTAATAATAAAAAAAATATTATAAATTAAAAAAAATAAAATTATATTACAATTCCTTCACTAATTAATCGAAAGGAACTTCGTTCCATCCGGGTGTCCCTTGACACCTCTCAAGTTTTTTATTTGTTTTTGATTGGGTGGCTCTGAAATCTTCCACGGTTATATTCGTTTCTAATTCTGTCAAGCAGAGTAATATGTGTGTGTGGTATTTTTTTTTGTTCTATTTATATGATCAAGGGAACAGATTGCTCGTGGCTAGATAATAACAGCACTGGTAGATTTTCAAGGTTAAGCAACATTTGCCGAGGTTGGTCCATGGAGCTGTCAAGAGTAACGTGGCCGAACTTTCGCCTTGCCTCGGAAAATATGTTAAGTAGTTGGCCCCCGGCTGTCATTTATAGATATTTGACAGTCGTTACTGGTAGTTTGAAGCCAGGAAATCGCGACTCCAGTCTTGCCAAGGGGTATAGCGTTACCCAATTACTGGGTTGTGGAGGTCAGATAGGCAGTCGCTCCATGTAAAATACTGGTACTCGGCTACATTCGGTAAGGTAGCCGTCCCCAACATAAAGGTTAAGCAGCTCTTATTTGGATGCTGGTGAAGCTGTACCAGGAGACAAGGCATCAGGTGCACGAGTTATAGCTACCGCGCACTGCGATGCGGCGAGTTGCGGTGCGTTTTGAAATCCGCACCGGAATAAAAATGCAATAGATTTGATCCGCCCATTGCGGTAGTAATTCCGCAAGTTTTGCTATTCGTCTCGTAACCTTCGTTAATAAAGCACGGCCCGCGCGGTCATGGACTACGATATGAAAGTACGCATTTGCGTTATTTGATACTGAAGTGCTCAAAGAAATGTTATTCCAGTTTTTAATTATGTTTTCGTAAACCTCATCCCACATTCTGCATTTAATAATTCGATCTGAATAATCTTTCAACGTTTTTATCTCAAATCGCTGGCCGATGGTTTTGAATTTCTATAATCAAAGCATCGACATTAATATTGGCGACCGCTTGCACAGCCACCGCGTTGTCGTGAGCAGGAGCACGTGGAGACGACATCCTCGCGTCGCGGTCCAAGCGAGACTGATGGAGCCGATCTGCGGATTTCATATAAGCTCATATGATACAAAATTTCCGTGCGGAAACGAACCGCAACAAATCTGTAGCAAATCACAGAATAAAAATACGGTATAGTAAGGAGTATTTGGCAGTGGAACTGTTATTATTTATTTGCAATATTTGTATGAAAAAGGGAACGTAGTTAGTGAAGCTTTATCAGGAGACGCAGATGAGAATATGAACTAAAACATTTGTTATACTAAAAAAAATATTTTTCTATTTCCCCAGAAAACAATCAACGCGAGCCCTCCGCACTTACATCTTTTCTGGCTGCACACGTCAGCCAAACAGCTGGGACATCACGGTGGCCACCCTCGCGCACACACTCACACAATACATGGATACTGTCGACAAGAAGGTTCTAGACGCTAGTCTCCTGTTCACTAGTGTGAAGGTAAGGACATCACGGTAGCCACCCTCGCGCACACACTCACATAATACATGGACACTGTCGACAAGAAGGTTCTAGACGCTAGTCTCCTGTTCACTAGTGTTAAGGTAAGGACATCACGGTAGCCACCCTCGCGCACACACACATAATACATGGATACTGTCGACAAGAAGGTTCTAGACGCTAGTCTCCTGTTCACTAGTGTTAAGGTAAGGACATCACGGTAGCCACCCTCGCGCACACACTCACATAATACATGGACACTGTCGACAAGAAGGTTCTAGACGCTAGTCTCCTGTTCACTAGTGTTAAGGTAAGGACATCACGGTAGCCACCCTCGCGCACACACTCACACAATACATGGATACTGTCGACAAGAAGGTTCTAGACGCTAGTCTCCTGTTCACTAGTGTGAAGGTAAGGACATCACGGTAGCCACCCTCGCGCACACACTCACATAATACATGGACACTGTCGACAAGAAGGTTCTAGACGCTAGTCCCCTGTTCACTAGTGTTAAGGGAAGGACATCACGGTAGCCACTCTCGCGCACACACTCACACAATACATGGACACTGTCGACAAGAAGGTTCTAGACGCTAGTCCCCTGTTCACTAGTGTTAAGGGAAGGACATCACGGTAGCCACTCTCGCGCACACACTCACACAATACATGGACACTGTCGACAAGAAGGTTCTAGACGCTAGTCCCCTGTTCACTAGTGTTAAGGGAAGGACATCACGGTAGCCACTCTCGCGCACACACTCACACAATACATGGACACTGTCGACAAGAAGGTTCTAGACGCTAGTCCCCTGTTCACTAGTGTTAAGGGAAGGACATCACGGTAGCCACTCTCGCGCACACACTCACACAATACATGGACACTGTCGACAAGAAGGTTCTAGGCGCTAGTCTCCTGTTCACTAGTGTGAAGGTAAGGACATCACGGTAGCCACCCTCGCGCACACACTCACATAATACATGGACACTGTCGACAAGAAGGTTCTAGACGCTAGTCCCCTGTTCACTAGTGTTAAGGGAAGGACATCACGGTAGCCACTCTCGCGCACACACTCACACAATACATGGACACTGTCGACAAGAAGGTTCTAGACGCTAGTCCCCTGTTCACTAGTGTTAAGGGAAGGACATCACGGTAGCCACTCTCGCGCACACACTCACACAATACATGGACACTGTCGACAAGAAGGTTCTAGACGCTAGTCCCCTGTTCACTAGTGTTAAGGGAAGGACATCACGGTAGCCACTCTCGCGCACACACTCACACAATACATGGACACTGTCGACAAGAAGGTTCTAGGCGCTAGTCTCCTGTTCACTAGTGTGAAGGTAAGGACATCACGGTAGCCACCCTCGCGCACACACTCACATAATACATGGACACTGTCGACAAGAAGGTTCTAGACGCTAGTCCCCTGTTCACTAGTGTTAAGGGAAGGACATCACGGTAGCCACTCTCGCGCACACACTCACACAATACATGGACACTGTCGACAAGAAGGTTCTAGGCGCTAGTCTCCTGTTCACTAGTGTGAAGGTAAGGACATCACGGTAGCCACCCTCGCGCACACACTCACATAATACATGGACACTGTCGACAAGAAGGTTCTAGACGCTAGTCCCCTGTTCACTAGTGTTAAGGGAAGGACATCACGGTAGCCATTCTCGCGCACACACTCACACAATACATGGACACTGTCGACAAGAAGGTTCTAGACGCTAGTCCCCTGTTCACTAGTGTTAAGGGAAGGACATCACGGTAGCCACTCTCGCGCACACACTCACACAATACATGGACACTGTCGACAAGAAGGTTCTAGACGCTAGTCCCCTGTTCACTAGTGTTAAGGGAAGGACATCACGGTAGCCACTCTCGCGCACACACTCACACAATACATGGACACTGTCGACAAGAAGGTTCTAGGCGCTAGTCTCCTGTTCACTAGTGTGAAGGTAAGGACATCACGGTAGCCACCCTCGCGCACACACTCACATAATACATGGACACTGTCGACAAGAAGGTTCTAGACGCTAGTCCCCTGTTCTCTAGTGTTAAGGGAAGGACATCACGGTAGCCACTCTCGCGCACACACTCACACAATACATGGACACTGTCGACAAGAAGGTTCTAGGCGCTAGTCCCCTGTTCACTAGTGTTAAGGGAAGGACATCACGGTAGCCACTCTCGCGCACACACTCACACAATACATGGACACTGTCGACAAGAAGGTTCTAGGCGCTAGTCTCCTGTTCACTAGTGTGAAGGTAAGGACATCACGGTAGCCACCCTCGCGCACACACTCACATAATACATGGACACTGTCGACAAGAAGGTTCTAGACGCTAGTCCCCTGTTCACTAGTGTTAAGGGAAGGACATCACGGTAGCCACTCTCGCGCACACACTCACACAATACATGGACACTGTCGACAAGAAGGTTCTAGACGCTAGTCCCCTGTTCACTAGTGTTAAGGGAAGGACATCACGGTAGCCACTCTCGCGCACACACTCACACAATACATGGACACTGTCGACAAGAAGGTTCTAGGCGCTAGTCTCCTGTTCACTAGTGTGAAGGTAAGGACATCACGGTAGCCACCCTCGCGCACACACTCACATAATACATGGACACTGTCGACAAGAAGGTTCTAGACGCTAGTCCCCTGTTCACTAGTGTTAAGGGAAGGACATCACGGTAGCCACTCTCGCGCACACACTCACACAATACATGGACACTGTCGACAAGAAGGTTCTAGGCGCTAGTCTCCTGTTCACTAGTGTGAAGGTAAGGACATCACGGTAGCCACCCTCGCGCACACACTCACATAATACATGGACACTGCCGACAAGAAGGTTCTAGACGCTAGTCCCCTGTTCACTAGTGTTAAGGGAAGGACATCACGGTAGCCACTCTCGCGCACACACTCACACAATACATGGACACTGTCGACAAGAAGGTTCTAGACGCTAGTCCCCTGTTCACTAGTGTTAAGGGAAGGACATCACGGTAGCCACTCTCGCGCACACACTCACACAATACATGGACACTGTCGACAAGAAGGTTCTAGACGCTAGTCCCCTGTTCACTAGTGTTAAGGGAAGGACATCACGGTAGCCACTCTCGCGCACACACTCACACAATACATGGACACTGTCGACAAGAAGGTTCTAGACGCTAGTCCCCTGTTCACTAGTGTTAAGGGAAGGACATCACGGTAGCCACTCTCGCGCACACACTCACACAATACATGGACACTGTCGACAAGAAGGTTCTAGGCGCTAGTCTCCTGTTCACTAGTGTGAAGGTAAGGACATCACGGTAGCCACCCTCGCGCACACACTCACATAATACATGGACACTGTCGACAAGAAGGTTCTAGACGCTAGTCCCCTGTTCACTAGTGTTAAGGGAAGGACATCACGGTAGCCACTCTCGCGCACACACTCACACAATACATGGACACTGTCGACAAGAAGGTTCTAGACGCTAGTCCCCTGTTCACTAGTGTTAAGGGAAGGACATCACGGTAGCCACTCTCGCGCACACACTCACACAATACATGGACACTGTCGACAAGAAGGTTCTAGGCGCTAGTCTCCTGTTCACTAGTGTGAAGGTAAGGACATCACGGTAGCCACCCTCGCGCACACACTCACATAATACATGGACACTGTCGACAAGAAGGTTCTAGACGCTAATCCCCTGTTCACTAGTGTTAAGGGAAGGACATCACGGTAGCCACTCTCGCGCACACACTCACACAATACATGGACACTGTCGACAAGAAGGTTCTAGACGCTAGTCCCCTGTTCACTAGTGTTAAGGGAAGGACATCACGGTAGCCACTCTCGCGCACACACTCACACAATACATGGACACTGTCGACAAGAAGGTTCTAGGCGCTAGTCTCCTGTTCACTAGTGTGAAGGTAAGGACATCACGGTAGCCACCCTCGCGCACACACTCACATAATACATGGACACTGTCGACAAGAAGGTTCTAGACGCTAGTCTCCTGTTCACTAGTGTTAAGGTAAGGACATCACGGTAGCCACCCTCGCGCACACACACATAATACATGGACACTGTCGACAAGAAGGTTCTAGACGCTAGTCACCTGTTCACTGGTGTTAAGGTATGAAGAAAACATGTTTATTTTGCACACACACAACGTACACGGTTTCATTCATCAATCCAGTCGAACGTCGTTGCTGGAATAAAGTTTTTTCAAGCGTTGCCTCATCAACCGGTCCTATTCTCGGATTCAATGGATTGCCGCGGCCTTCACCAGGTCATCGGTCCACCTTGTGGGAGGGAGGCCTTCTAACGCTCTTCTAAGGCTCTCCAAGACTGGTCGCCACTCCAGAAAAGAACATTTCAGTTGCATAGGTCATCTTTGAATGATATTCAAAGATGACCTATGCAACTGAAATGTGTGGTTATTATTTTACTCATTGTTTGCTACACCGGTCGACGTCATTACGTCAGCGCCGGCTGTCGCTGAAATACAGCGCTGCGGCTCTGTCTCGCATTGGGTCGCAGCATCATGCTGAGCAATGGCCGTTTTGCGTGGATGTGACGCATATTGTCCCCTCGCTTTTTCTTTTTTTGTTGTTTTTCTCTGTCTTTGCGTCATGTTTACCGTAAATAAACGTATTTTCAAGCGAATTCGAAAAAGAAGGAGGTTCTATGTTCGACTGTATGTATGTCCACCGATTTCTCTGACAGTTGTGGACCGATTTTCAAAATTCATTTTTTATCCGAAAGAAATGCTCCCGAGGTGGTCCCATATAAATTTATTCGAAATTGCTTCAGCGCTTTATGGAGAATTTGGTTTTCTCCAATTACGAGTATGTTTAATTGCTACGTATGGAACGTTACTGGGGTTTTTAGTTCTGGGTTATAACAATTAAAAAGTAAAATATATAAAACTTTTTTACAAAAATACAACCGCCTTCCAAAAAAGAAAATACAAATAACTTTAATTTTAGAAGTCGGTGTCAAATAACGCAGCAATAAAATACAAACACCGAATATAAATATAACTTCTCAGGGTAGTCAGCTAGGAAACACCGGCCTCATCTAGCTAAAACTGACAGAAAAAATGTTGACGTGTAAAGGTGTTGTTGAAACCTACTTACAAAAATAAAATCAATTATAGTTATTTTTTAATTTTTAGTGTATTTTCTTTTTTGGAAGTCGGTTTTATTTTATTTTTTTAAAAACATTTTCTTTCTTACTATCTGTTCTGCAAGCAACTTGCGCTGCCCGCTGCCACTTTGGCAATTTTACAGTCTATGACGTTACCTTTGTATGGGTATATTTTTAAAAGATGCTATGGTAAAAGATCAAAGCACAACTACAAAATTCTCACTTTTTGTAACTCCAATCGTATAATTGTGAAATTTTCTATAATTCGTTCCATATTCTGATCCTGTTAAGCAAAATTCGATGACAAGTTCATCTAATATTGCATAATATTATTTTATTACTGTTTTCAGAATGGTGATAAGCAGTGTCTCCGAAAGCTATGGCAGTGGTTCCTGACAGATCCTGCTCGACTGCTACATGCATTGAAGAACGCTAACTGCAAGATTTATTCATAAATGATAGTAATAACTAAGTAACCAAGCCTTTATTTAAATTTATGTATGATATGGATGCACAATCGTATGGTAACACCGGATTATTATAAACACCGTAAGTTTATAAAACATCTCCAGATATTATAAAATAATCGATAAATTGTGAACTTAATATTTCTTTTACATAAAACGGGTCGAAATTCGATAGTTTATAATCGTTTTGTGCCGAGAAATAGGGTACTCTCCTGTTTATTTTTGTACAATATTTTATACGAAGCAGCAAATAACACTAAAAAGAAATATTTTTCTGAAGCCATTATGAAAATTGGTTATTATAAATGAAACAGCAATTAGCATTTCAAATACTGGTATAAGGAAGAGTGGGAGCGTGGTGGGGACATCTCGCTATCTCTTTTTTACGCGCGTAACATAATGGCTTTGACGTCATACTTATGTGTGTGCATCCTTTTTCTGTTACTTAGAATAGAATAGAATAGAATAATAATTTATTCGACACAGACACAACACAACAGCAACAAACAAAAGGTAAAGAAAATAACAGTAGGTACAATAACAAAGATACAATAAAATTGTGCTGAGCGTGCCCATACCGAAAGGGCACTTTTACTTGTCAGTTCCCCTTCCATAAGATTTGAAAGGTTTCTCGAATTCGGGAATGATTCTGGATTTTAGATAAAGTGACTTTTTGATACAAATAATATAAAGAATTGTGTCATATACCTACCCTGTTGTGAACGGACATGAAGAGGGGACAAGCTGTTTACGATCTGTTCGATTTTTTTTTGATACTGTCGACCCGTTAAGAGGTCTCGATGCAGTCGCCTCCTTCTGCGAAGCAGTAATGCTCGCGAAGGAGGAGGCAGAACAGGTGAAGGAGACTCAACAGAGTCGCCCTCACGCTCCCAGCAGCAGCCGCCGCAGGAGACGCTCCGGGCGTCGGGGGTCGCGAGACGATCTCCGGCCACAGTAGACACGGGCTTGCGGACGGCGAGTAGTGGGCAGCTGGCCGTACGATAAGGATCAGTTCCACAGTCGACGGCGCGTAGTGTTCCACGCGTGCTTCAAAGAGTTGTCAGCAACATAATGACAGGGCCCGTCATGGCCGATGCCTGCCCAGGGGTCGTGGATAAATCCGAAACAGAGTTACCGCGCGCCTGGACACTCAGGCAGGCAAGGAGAAGGGGTGGGTTTTAGTCAGTAAGTCTGACACATGTCCACCCAGAGCGGGAGGAGTCAGGATGATTTCCCAACCTCGAAAAAAAAGTCAGTCTGCGGATAAAGAACTGTTCATACAAATGTAATACCAAAATGAAATGCCCAGCCGGCTGATAGTCCCATTGACGGCTGATCGCATCGCAGAAGATTGCAGAACCATCTGTGGGATCTACGCGAGGTACTTTGGTACGACAGCCGTATCCGTCATATCCTGATACAGATTTTGGCGTGAATTGGTTTCAAAATCTGAATTAAAATGCGTAACTTCTCTAAACCTGGAATCCGATGGGCCCCCGAATCACAGCTGATGTATCTTGGATCTAAGAGATATGCCGCGTAGTGGATCGGTTTCATAATGTATCCCACTTCTCCTTATTGCGTTTATTATGTCATTTTGCGCCTCAAATGAAAAAAAATCCAAGATGTGATCAGTACTTAACTCTGTCGTAAGAGTGTATTTAATATTTGCTAAATAATCTGCAACATCTGAAAGCGGAGCTTTGTTTCATTCGACTTTTGCTATTGCATGTCCGATTGGTGTCAAACTTTTCGTTGACAATTTTAGGTTTTTCCTGGTCTGTGATAATAGTCTCTTACACGAGCATTAACTTGAAAATGTAATTTGACTAAGGGCCGATTTCACCAATTCTAAACGCTCAGTTTTCGACGTTTAAGCTCGCTTAAAATAAAAGCTGAAGAGTTTGTTTGTTTGTTTGGTTGAACGCGCTAATCTCAGGAACTACTGGATCGAATTGAATTTTTTTTTTGTGTTGAATAGTCCATTTAGGCTATATAACATCACGCAAATGTGGCAAAAACGGAAAAAAAAATCCTTTTGAGAGCTGCGTTGCTGCGTAAACGGTTAAAGTTGCGCAAAAAATATGTATGACGGAATTGTTCTCCTTTTAAAGTCCTAAAAAAACGTCCGCGATAGCATTTGTCTGTCTTTTAAGGTTAACTCACTATATTCTTTTTTTTATGGTTTTTATTTTTTAGTAAAACTTGGTTTATAGAGCGAATGGTGAAATCGGCCCTAAAACTGCCAAATCTGGTCTGTTACCCTGTTACCCTACCTAGTTTTTGAATTAAGTTTCAGTATTGTAGCATTACTACCGTAGAAAGACTTGTTTTCAGTCGAAATAAGACAAGTCTACTATTTTTTTTATTGGTTTGGTAAAGCAAAAACTACATGTCCAATATATTTTTATTAATCTTTCTCACGTATTAAATATTATTAATGTATAATTAATGTAGTACCCAGAAATCATCCCTAGTGTCACGATTCCGCTGTAATACGGTATAAAACCTGGAGTGTTGGATACATTGTGTTTATGCTGCATGAATAACGGACATAAATCGACTGTAAGCAATGTTGTTTTTGAGTTCCTGAATGTAGTTTTTAGGATGCATTGGTCGTTTTTTAATTTGGAATTTAGAAATCATCTATATTGTTGTAAATTGATAGTAGCAATTTAACCACTGAACTAATGTAACGCTACTTTACATTCTTGATATTTTCATACAACGACAGATTTACTACTAGTTTAATTATATATTATTTTTATCTAGGACATATTCTGTATACAACTAAGAGCCGATTTGTCAATCGTCAGATAACTTACATATGGAATCAAAATGGCGGTGTGGCAGCTTTTATATTGATTTTATGTTAAACCTTATTGAGGTAAAAGTTATCTGAGTAATGAAAAGTCAGCCCTAAAAATAATAATATATTGTGTGATAGCCCTGTTAGAAATGAAAGTGCCTTTTAAAAAATTAAACATGAATTGTATAAAATATCTTTATTTTTATTTACTTAAACCTACTTAATAACAAAGGTATAAAAATCGCTATAAATAAATTACTAAAATGGATCACAATGATTGTTCAAGTATGTACAATGACTTAAAATTATATTTGTTATAACAACCTTAAATTGTCATGAGACTTTTCCTAAAATTGCACCAAAATGAACAAAATTCATACATATTTTTGTATGGATTTTATTCAAAATTTCTTTTCAGATGCAATGGAACGAATAAAATAATGCCTTGGACTTTGTATGAAAACTCAAAGTTTCTTCATATTATTTGGCTTCTTTCAGGCCTTCGTTATGCCTCAATAATATTTGTTTTCTTCACCAAGTCCTTTGATCTTGGTACTAAAAATATCTAGAATAAAAATAAAACTTTATATAAGTCAAGTCTTGTAGTTTCTTAGAAAGTTATAAGGCAGTGTGGTTTCTGGCTGAAAACCAGCCCATTCACTTTATGTTCTCTCTACAATGACCAATCCAAGCATAACACGACTCTGTCTTGCCAAAGACCAGTATTCCCACATTGTGGACGATTTTTTACGCACACAAATGTACAGAGGCCGTCTTAATGCCTTAGGCATTTTCTACCAGTCAACCTTTTTAATTCTTTATTGTAAACCAAAACTTAACATAGTTCACAGTGATAACACAATTCATGTACAAAGGCGAGCTTCTTAACGTTGAGTTTTCTCCCAAGAAAAGAGAGAGACCACATTCGAGGGTAGGATTAAAAACCTTTTGCGTGTTAGAGGACGTTATGGGCGATCTGACTATAAAATGTTCAACAGTGGTGTTTTAAACTTCTATCTATATTTGAATTCATAATAAATTCGAGATAAGTTCAATCCAGCTCCACCAAATCAAGTATCGACTACGCTTGTGTATTTTAAGTTGATTTTCGAAGTGAGAAGAGCGAGTAATTTGTATTAAAAAAAAGCCCTAAAGAAAAGTAGGTACTGGTTTTAATGGAATTTGAACTTTGTCGTATAGGTATGACTTTGGAGTTAGTTATTTCAAAATTTTATAGTTTATTCTAATTATAAATTCAAGTGTAGATAGGTGATAAATTCAGTTTCAGTCCCACGTTGGTCTCGGTACCTTCCGTAGCAGCGTGTCTTCAGGAGCGATGTGTATCGGGTTGTTGAAGTCCACTTCAATGTGCTCCGGTATCGCATCGAAGTAGGTGATGTGGTCCGTCAGATTGTCTGCAAGAGAGAATAGATAAAATATTGGGTCCCAAAATGATCTTCAAGGTCGTGCGAACAACATACTGAAAAAAAAAAGTCCTTCATAAGAATTTTTATATTTAAGAATCATCAAATATAACTTTGCCACAGCAATTGCTACTGCTAGTAGTAGGCCTCCTAAGACCCAACGCAAACACCGAAAAGGCAGATGACAAGTTACTTGGATAAATTCAGTGTCGCAATGATGGCTGTGGTCGCGCAGACTGCTGCTGTAGCTAGCGCAGTTTAACAGCGGGTGGGTAACCATTATTGTTTAGATAAGTGCTATTACTATACTCATTTGTCGTTGATCTCAAACGAGGGCAAGACATTAGATTGCAGAGCTAAGGACACCTTGACCTCTTTCTACTTATCCCGTTCTTCCGCGATTTTGGAGTACTGCTCACCCAACCATCTCTTTCTGGGCGCCTTATTTTTCTGCTTTGGGAAATCATCCAATGACATCTCTCGCTCTGGGTGGAGCGGGAGGGCGTGTCAGATGCTTACTGACTAAAACTCACCACTGTTCCTTCCCTGCCTGAGTGCCCAAGAGAGCGGTACGTACGTAACTCTGTTACGAATTTATCCGCAACCCCTAGGCATAAGCATCTCTTTCTGGGTGCCTTAAGATTGCGAAAACCTTTCCCGAGTCACGGGAAAAGTTGAGGGCAAAGAAGAAGACTGTACTTACTGGTCAAATTCTGCCTCTCATATCCTGGTGTTTGGGATCCACTGAGTGCTAGTTTTGCTCAATTAAGAGGAGAGTTAGCCCACAAACTTCTTGGATGACGAATGTCCAGAGAGACATGAAGAAGTAGAACCTATCTGATAACGATGCTTACCAGCGGAATGATTGGTGCCTCCAGATTAAGAAAGCCGACCCTGCTTAGTTATTAAAGACGAGGATAAAGAAGAAGAATATACTTACTGGTCAAGTTTAACCTCGCAATGATATCATGTAAGTGCGCCTGGTCGAGCGTGGCCTTCACAGTGACGCGGTGGTCGCGCAGGCTGCGGCGGTGGCGGGAAGTGCGCCACGTGACGCGGCTGGTCGAGTTGCTGCTGTAGCTGTTCCGGTGCAGGAGGGGGAGAGTGAACACCATCTCCGAGAGAGGGGTGTTGTCGGGCCCGAATTCCTGGTCAGATAAAATTATAGAAATGAATTTTTAATGTTTCGAAAGTTAAGGTTTTTTTTTTGTGCAACGTTACCTTTCAATACCATGACAAAACCTAAAAACCCACCACCTTTAAAAAAAAAATTGCTCAAATACACAATGCCTTTCCTGTATAGTAAAAAACTTTTTACAAAAAAAAAAAAAAATACAACCGACTTCCATAAATAATACTAAAAAATGCAAAATAACTTTAATTTCGGGAGTCGGTGTTTCTAATTTGGTTTCTTCGTTACTTGACACCGACTTGCGAAATTAAAGTTATTTTGCATTTTTTTGTATTATTTATGAAAGTCGGTTGTATTTTTTTTTGTAAAAAGTTTTTTATTTTTCACTTTTTAGTTGTACCCCATTCTAAAACTAAATTAATAGTAAAGTTATGCCCGAATTGATAGCCCCAAAAATAGGGAATTTGAACATAGTTGGCGAAATTAGGGTGTATCAGGGTGAACTGTACCAATCTGAATACCCCTTCAGAGCGTATTAGCGTGATGTATTGTTGTAAAGTGGTGAAAACAATATACAGACATGCGATTGCAGCAATTCTGGACAATTTGCTATCATTTATTGAAGAGTTCCATTGTGTACCTCCGAAGTTCTTTATCAGATCTTCACCAGATTAAAATGGGACCACATGTGAAGTAACAGCTTTCAAATAAAAAAAATCTTCAAAATCGGTTCACGTAGTAAGAAGTTATGAGGTAATGAGAACCTCCTCCTTTTTTTGAAGTCGGTTGAAAACCGACCAACTGAAAACCTTACCAAGCATTTCCCACTAACGCAGTAAGAAGCGTTTCTCTTTCCACACGAGGTCCCCAGCGGGAACCAGCCCTCGTGTCCGTTGACCAGGTAGAACCGGTGCGACACGCGCTCGTCTTGACACGCGATGCGGCACGGTCGATCCGGGTCCTCTGTGAAGTGGAGCAAAAAATTTATGTGAATGTCAAATCAGATTAGAAAAATACATCAGTATGGATTTTAACACAGTGTTATTAGCTTGACTGTAACTATGTAAAAAAAAAAAGTTTGTGTGTACTTATGTACGCACGTAAGAAGTTATACCTACTTCTTTGGCGTAACAAGATAAAAAACCAAACTGTTACAAAGTTTACAAAAGGAAAACAATCATTCTTCATGAACCACAGACCATAGCTAACTTCAGGGTGGATCGATTCTAGCTAACTTCAACCTGTGAATTTTGTGTGACAGTGATGCGCGCGCATCTTAAAATTTCACTCTCATCATTTTTTCATAACGCGCCTAAAGAAGTATAACTTCAAAAATCTTAGAACTTAAAAACCCACTTCCCGGTTTCAGATTGAACTAAACACATACATGTTTAGTTTGGATGATTGTCATCCAAACAAAACATGTATAAATTTCATCTGTAGAGGTATATTATAAAATTCCAAGTCCTGACTGACTGAGTGACTGATATATCAACGCACAGCCTAAACCGCTGGTCCTAGAGACATTAAATTAGAGGGTGTGTTCTTTGTGAAGAGTACGTATCTATTAAAGAAAGGGGTTTTCGTTAAAAAAGACGTTGAAAGTTTACAACAGGGGAAGTACTTATTCACGCGGGCGAAGCCGCTGGCAGAAGTTTAATACTATGTACATACATGCATGGCATGGTTAGCTAAGTGACGTCATTCTAAATTCAATATGGCGGTCTCCCAAAGATGGCGGACTAGGGTTTGCTGAGAAGAATACGAAAAATGACGTGTTCGCGTGTTTATATTATACTATTATATTTAATATAAAACTATTATATTTTATTATTTGTAAGTCAGTTATCATTGTTAAAATTGTGGTGACTATTCCAAAAAAGACATCATACACATATTGATGATGGCTATTTCTATGATCGTGTAAAAATTGAGCCTCTAACAAGAATGAAGTTAAATAAATTTGGAGAAATACCTAAAGCTGGTGATATCTGCATCCCCAATCCGGACAGTCTTCTCACTCTATCCTTGTACTTAGTGCAGACCATAGTTGCGTACTGGTACGGTGACTTCCTTTGAGTACAACCCTGAAAAAGAAACATTAGATTACTTAAACTATGTCACAGGTACACATCTGGTGTTATGTTCTGCTAATTTTGGCTTAGCCTCTACGCTCTGCCCAGGGCTTGAGGATAAATTCGAAACAGAGTTACCTCGCCCCTGGGCACTCAGGGCAGGGAAGGAACAGGGGTGGGTTTTAGTCAGTAAGAGTCTGACATGCCCTCCTGCTCCACCCAGAGCGGGAGATGTCATTGGATGATTGACAACCACGGCAAGCGTAGCTTACCCTGATGGATCGACCCGTGCGGCTGTTGTTACTTTAGCCACGTCACTCATTTTTGATAGGTTGGGAATTCATTATATAACTTCTTTCGCTCTGGGAGGGCGCGTCAAACTCTTACTGGCTGGTGTACCTTCAGTTGCCTATGCCAGGGCCGCGGTCATTCTTTCAATCACTCGCGGGACTCTAGCAGGTCCTCACCCTGTCCGGGGTCTCGCGTAAGTGGTGCAAAACTGATTAGATTCCTCGGTCAATACTCACCGAGTCAGGTCTGCTGTCAGGCGAGCACAGCTGTAAGGCTTACACCTAGTCCTGGAGAAAAGCGGCGGTAGTGGCACTTTTACGCGGAAATTCACTGACCAACTGTCTGTAATCTAAGACCATTTCGAATACCTACTAACAGAGTCAGGTCTGCTGTCAGGCGAGCAAAACTGTATGCTCGTCAACGGTCTTTCCTTTTGAGCAGCCGAGTCTAGTCTTACACCTACTCTTGGAGAGATGCGGTGGTAATGGCATCTTTACGCGGAACGCCAATGACCAATTGTCTGTAGAGTAATGTAAGACCATTTCGAATACTCACAGAGTCAGGTCTGCTGTCAGGCGAGCACAGCTGTATACTCGTCAAGGGACGCTCCCTCTGCGCGGAGCTGACGAGCCTGACGCCGGCGCCGGGAGAGATGCAGTGGTAGTGGCATCCTGACGCCGGACGCCACTGACCTCCCACTGCGCGACGCCACGTACCTGACGTTTTTACTCTGAAAAAAATGGTAATAGGTCAATTTTTGCAAATTCTTCACAAAAAATCTGGATGTTAGGACTTATGAGGGACTGTTGGTACTGCCTAGTATTTACAATATTTGAAGTTTCAGCACACAAAACGGTTTGGGAACGTATAGCGTATAGAGTGGCATTTCCTGCCGGATTCTGCTGTCTGTGTATAGGTACTGATAGCTACTACCTGGGAGGCAAGCGTGATCCATCTTCGACCACATCATCGCTCAACATTAGGTGAGAGAGTGGTCAAACGCAAGCCTATCAGTGATAAAAAAAAACCTTAGCAATTCCGCAGGCCTCGTTTGCCTCCTTATTTTGCATACCATCGATCTTTAAAAAAGGTCCGGTATAGTAATCTTTCGAAGCTTAGGACGTCTGCTTTCTGACCAGGGGTCGTGGATAAATAAGAAACAGAGTTGCCGCGCCCCAGGGCACTCAGGCAGGGAAGGAACAGGGGTGGGTTTTAGTCACTAAAAGTCTGACACTCCACACAAGTCCTGCTCCATCCAGAGCGGGAGAAGTCATTGGATGATTTTCGATCCCACAATAAAAAAGGACGTTTGCTTTAAAAGTATAAGTTCAAAAGAACTTATCTACTGCAAGACTGTATTTAAAGGGCCCTTAACGAATCCCGAGATGAATGTTTGAGTACTCACGATGGTGTGTGCGGCGTGGCCGTTCTCAGCGCTTCCCACTCGCAGTCGCTTGGTTTTAGTGAAAACTCGATGTCACCGTTTGATGAGCAGGTGAATTTCTGGAAGAAAAACAAATTGCTTTTTAAAGGCAACCCCTAAACCTTCTTTGCACATTGCATTCAGAGATCATCTTTCGAGAAAAAATAATTGATCGTTTATTTCTTAAATTGTCTTTTGCATGATCCATGTTTGTGTAATAAAATTCTCTGGGCTTTGTTCTGACTCCTAAATGAATAAGGTTGAGTGTTTTCAAGAGTTCTTTCTAGCAGGATTGGTTTTATCGGTGGATATTAGAAGCTTAAGCAGGATACACACCTGGCAGACCCCGCTGATGCAGAACATAGGCGACACATTAGAGCAGGCTGTTCCGTCAGGTAAGCTCCAGCCGCGAGACTTGTAGCCGCCGCCGCGAGTGTCGCACCACACTGCGCATGCGCTGCTAACATCTGTAACAAGGATGAGCTAGTTAGCCTGGACAAGATCGAGGAACAAACTAAAGAAGGTATTTGTAACTTATAGGTTAAATAGTCCAATGTTGGACAGGCGACAAGTGGTCAGTTTGCTTTTTTTTATACATTGCCCCATTTTTGTAATTACTCCTTTATCGTGGGTGCATTCACAAACATTATACACTCAAATACACAGCCAATATCGTTCTTGTGTATGGCAACCTTGCTTACCTACATGATTCGAGGTATTCTCAAACAAGACAAAACTAGCATGTCACTGAAAATGTATGATATTCAAGAACTTACCATCAGAATCGATCCTCTGCAATCCAGTTCCAATGAGATCAGGGTCAACATCACGGGCTCTCAAACAGATCTGATCAGCAAACTCTCTTACTGTCATTCTGGGTACGTTGCTGCACTACAATTGAGAATATAACGGTGTATTTAGAAACTGTTCTCCGTTATGGTATCAAGATTAATGAGGAATATAGGAATTGAACTATTTACCTGTTGAGCGTGACACGATTGGAACTTCTTGTCATGTCCCACGCAGTAATTTTTGCCGTTGTCATGTCTGGAAAAAGTATAGATTTCCTATAGTCAGGTCGTCAGGTATTATTGAGATGTTATTTTCGATACATAAAAATCAATCTCGCTCTACTTATAGAGTCGTGGAGAGTCACCGAGGCCCTTTTTTATTTTTTTGGGAGGATGGAAATTATCCTAGGGCTTCTGTAACGGAAATAGCAACTGAAGGTTTTAGTCAGTAAGAGTCTGACACGCCTGTGGAGCGGTCCTCTGATGATTTCCCACACTAAAAAACAAGTCCTTTATGAACGTTGCATATAACTCGACAGATTCAGAAGACGTAATAAGGGTGGAGGTATAAAAGGATAGTCTTAAGATTATGAAGGACTTTGGGGTTTTTTTTAGGTTTTGTTTCGGTTACTTATCCACTTGCACGTTTTAGTTTAAGTTTACACAAAACTCGGTCCAAAAGCAGGAGCACGAGGGTCGTCCATAAGGCAGGCGGTGTTTGAATTGAATTTAAACGATTAAGCACCTAACCTGCGTTGCTAGAGTTCATATTTCAAAATCACTAGGTTGATGACCTACCTCTCTCTGTTACACCGTCTAGTAGACACACACTCTCAACAGCCGGACCTAGTTGATTAGCTCAACATTACACCTTATCAGCGTTGGTATAGAGATCATATTCCAAAAACACACAAACCTAGGTCTATTACACCTCCTCGTGGCTACTGCGACCCCTGCAGCCGCAGGAGCATGCGTGTCGTCCACGAGGCATGCGGACGCGCACTCGGACCAACCGGACCAGCGTCCCCAAGAGCCTCGGATTACGGTGGACCCTTCGCGTTCCACACATTCACCGCCGCGACAGTACTGTTGGGGATGAAGATGCGATTAATAAAGAATATATTATTTTTAGCTGTGAGTGGCCCCTATCCTGTGAGTTTAAGTTTGCTTAGTAGGCTCGCATATTTGCACTTCGACCGCGACCTACATTTTGGGAAAACATTGACAGATTTTAGGGCATACATAAGGTATTTTTGTTCTTAGTTTTTAGAGTTCCGTACCCGAACGTTAACCAACGGGCCCTATTATCAGGGTTCCATACCCGAACGGTAACCAACGGGACCCTATTACTAAGCCTCCGCTGTCCGTCCGTCCATCCGTCCGTCCGTCTGTCTGTCAGTGGGCTGTATCTCATGATTTGTAGGTAGGCAGCTGAAATTTCCACAGAATGTGTATTTCTGTTGACACTATAACAAAAAATAAATTAAAAATGAAATGGGGCTCCGCTACTAGAAAGGTGTATTTTTTTGCTTGTTTTGCTAGATCTTAATAATGGCAACAAGTAGACGCGTATAATCTTGTACGATGGTACGGAAACCTTAATGCGGTAGTCCGACTCGCACTTGGCCAATTTGTTAGTGTTCAATTATTATTGTGTTGGACAACGTGTACTTTTATTTAGACTCATGCCCGTTAAGCATGACATTCCTTCCATTCTATTGACATTCTGGATTCTGCATACATTAATTTTCACCTGCACTTGACAATCCTTAGTATAAGGTGACCCTTACAAAAGTCTTACGGCTTGATCTATTAGATTTGACAGTCTGGGTTTTCCTTGATGCATCAAGATTTTGCTAGCGTCAACATAATATAATAAACAACCCGTTTCATTGGATTATAGATTTGTTATGGGGCTTGTTTCGTAAAGATCCCCATTCTTGTATAGGGGAAGGGCTGAAGTACAAAAAAAAATAAATTGTCTGCCTGATACTTAATGAAAAGTCGTTCATTTGATGACGCTGAATATTTCGTCGATGAGGTAGTAGGTAATTCTATTTTAAGGAAATCTTTTTTCAGAAATCTGAAGTAAAACTGAAAGAACGCTTACCATATCCTCCCCACACCTCGTTCCCTCCAGAGCAGGGTGTGAGGTCCAAGTATATCTTTCCCTCTGACAGTGAAGGTCTCTGCAGATGTCTTCCAAACTCTGGGCTCCTGAGTGCCGACTTCCTCGACCGTATTTCAACATGCCTGAAATTGTAAGCAGATTGTTTTATAGGATGGATTTTTATTGTTGGATTAAATTTGAATGTTGGTGAATTTACAGCAGAATGAATTTACAGAAAGGAGCTCATGGCTAAAGATGAGGAGCTCGTGGTTAAAGTAATAACAGCCGCACGGGTCGATCCATCAGGTTAAGCTACGCTTGCCGGGGTTGGTCCATGGATGGGTAACCATCTTTACATACCGAGACTCCTCCGTGCCTTGGCAAGCACGTCAAGCCGTTGGTCCCGGCTGTCAATCGTGGATCTTTGACAGTCGTTACGGGTCGTCAGAAGCCCGAAAGTCTCACAACCAGTCAAAAACAAGGGCCAAGGGGTATCGTATTACCCAGTAACTAGGTTGTGGAGATCAGATAGGGAGTCGCTCCATGTAAAATACTGGTATTCAGCTGCATCCGGTTAGACTGGAAGCCGACCCCAAGATATTTGGGAAAAGGTTAGGCAGATTGATATATTTATTTCAGCCATATTTTTAACTTGAAGTTGTTTGCGGGGTAATGTTGCCCAGAAATCGCTGAAGACAGAGAGCTTTGGAGGGAGAAAGGGGAAGCCTTTATCCAGCAGTAGGACACCACCATGTATTCTAGCAAAAAAAATGCTAAAGTTTATGAAATTGAATTTCAATCGTTTTCGAATGAGTCTTTACTGTCATCTCCTTGAAATAAGCGAATATATTTTTTTATGTGCTTACATTGTTGGTCGGCATCAAATCTTTCTCCGGGTAGGATGCCCTCTGCGCTGTGGTCCAACTGACCGGCTGAGTTGCCATGGTCCAGCAGACAACGAGATTGTACTGTGCTGCAAAAAAAAAAATATTACGGTTCACGAAAGATATAATACTAAACGGTAAGATTAGAAGTTCTATTATAAAAGGGAGAATGAATCTTCTGAGAGGAAAATCTTCTGACCTGACGAACTTTGTGTCTAATCGGAAAATGCTGTACGGGTTTAGTTGGGGTTCTGATTCCGTCATATTGTAGGATTTTTATGACTAACTGATAATTACGAACACAACAAATAATAATTAACCCAACAATAGGTGCAATTGTTCTGAAGTGATGCGCTTTTTTTTTTGGGGGATGGGAAATCATCCAATGACTTATCCCGCTCTGGGTGGAGCGTGAGGGCGTGTCGGACTCTTACTGACTAAAACCCACCCCTGTTCCTTCCCTGCCCTGAATGCCCAGAGGCGAGGTAACACTTTTGAATTTATCCTCACAGGCATCGGCCATGACAGGCCCCGTCATGTTTGCTGACATCTCTTTGAGGCGCGCGTGGAACACTACGCGCCGTCGACTCTCGGGACTGGCGCTGATCGGACGGCGCGTTACCCACTACTCGCCGTCCCGGCCGCCAGCCCGAGTAAATATTTGGAACGCTACACGATTTAGCGTGTCATCCTTGTGCAGGGGCCATCACTAATCGTCTATGTATTGTTCCAATATGTACTACCGAAGTAAGTACGAAGTGATGCGCTTACATACATTCGGCAATAAGACTTTTATTTATACCTATAGATGATGCAGGCTGAGTGTGCCACGTGTAGTCATTGGTTTCCTATGTAAGTGCATAAGTAGGTAGTTTGTGTGTCGGCGTATAGGTCTCACTAAAACCTTCACTAGTGTACCCTGTCTTCAATTAAATCAGTACTTTCTGAAAATCCATGGTAAAAATAAAGACCAGACTTACTCCAGAAACTTCTGCAGATAATTTTTGCTGCACTGTGACCAGGTGATCTTCCCGCTGCCGAGGGTGGGGCTCATTATGTATGCGCTGGGATCGCAGCCGTTGTCTGCTAAAGGTCCGTCGTGACGCATACCAAGGCTGGAATGTCAAAAGTTTAGGTGAGACAGTGATAAATACAAATGTTGATGAATGGGGAGATAGTGTGAGAGGCGAGCGATATGAAATGAAGGTACATGGTAGATCGAGATCATGAGGCGAGTTACAACAGCATCAGCGATTGGACAGAATTCATAGGAACACGACAGATCTGTCAAGAGCGAAGCGTAGAAGAAGAAGTAGATAAGGTAGCTATCATAAGACAAAAGCAGGCACATTAAGAAGGCCAGTCGATTCTGATAAATTAGTTATTCGACTGTTCTAGGTCTTAAAATTTTAAACCGGTTCTTATTATCAGTTGAGATTTCAAAGTAAATCCAAGATTATCTAATAAATGGTAATCGTGAAAGCAGATCTGAAAACTGAAACTAAATTATTCTAATAACTATTAAACCAATGATTGAGTCACCGTTGCTGTTGAATCTAAAAAATACTTATTTCAGGGGTCATCCGGATTTACGGATGTTATTTTATGACATAACTGTAAACATACGATTCTTCATAGCTTCGCGGTTGCTCTCAGTAATAGGGTTATCTAAACTTCACGCTGCTAAGCAAGGTCAGAGATCAGACAAGGTAGTGCTAAAATGTTATTTTAAATTCAGTATTTTAGATTTTAAGACAGTTCATGCCTGACTTAGCAGGCTAACTGTTCAGAACTATTTAGAAATAATTATGACTATTGCGTTGAAATACCTTAAAATATAAACCAATCGATTAGAAACCACAATGGTAGCTGAAATCAGATTGTTAAAAACTTACGACACTAAATATAGTTGTGTTAATCATTTTAACAGTCATGTCTGTAGAATAAATCATAATTTAAAGAACTGTTATTTTACCAACTGCAAATGCAATTAAGAGAAGCATGATTGAATAAAAACATGGTCTGGCAATTAAGCTTAAATCAACATTAAAGTTTGCATAAATGGGACCACACATTTTTTTTTTGGGGTGGTAAATCATCCAATGACTTCTGCCGCTCTGGGTGGAGCGGGAGGGCATGGCAGACTCTTACTGACTAAAACCCACCCCTGTTCCTTCCTTCCCTGCCTGAGTGCTCAGGGGTGCGGTAACTCATTTTCATAATTTATCCGCTATCCCTAGGCATGCAGGCACCGGCCACGATGGGCCCCGTCAGTGGTGGCTGACACTCATCTCTTTGAGGCGCGCGTGGAACACTACGCGCCGTCGACTCACGGGCCTGGTGCTGATCGGACGGCGAGCGACCCACTGCTCGCCGTTCGCAGGCCCGGGTCTACGGTGGCCGGAGATCGTCTCGCGACGTCCTATGCCCAGTACCTCTCCTGTACCACATATATGAGATTATATTAGCAATCAGAGCTCAGTCGCCACAAAAAAGCTAGGAAAGAAAACATAATAGAATGTTACAAAAATATTGATAGGAACTAACTTGTGTCCGATTTCATGGGCGACCACGTAGACGCTTTCGAAGTGTCTCCCTTCGTTGACTGTGCAGCTACTAGTGACCGTACACATTCCAGCTACGGGCGCTAATCCTGATGTGAAAAAAGACCAGGATATGCTTAATTAGTTTGTGGTGATAGCCAAAGAAATTTGATCCGTTCGTTTTGGGTTCCGAAGAAGAGCTTAAGATATACCTGTAGTTACGAGTACAATACATCTACCCATAATTTAAATACCTATCTAAATATTTTAATCATTATCAGCCTTTTAATGTCCCCACTGTTGGGGCACAGGCCTCCTCTCTACGAGAGGGTGTGGGCCGTAATCCACCACGCAGGCCCAATGCGGATTGGTGGATGTCACATATCTTCGAATTTTTGTTTCTAGGACATGCCGGTTTCCTCACGATGTTTTCCTTCACCGTTTTGAGAGCAGTGGTGATGAAATAATTTACACAAAGTATAGTGCCTGCCTGGGTTTGAACTCACGACCTACAACTTGTAAGTCACGGCCAATACCGCTGGGCCACCACTGCTGCTAATATTTTAATGGTTAGTGCAAATTCTTCAAATATTTCGTTTCATATTCTCTAAAATATATTTTTGAGATGCCTCTGATTACTTATGTTAGCATTTATTCATGGGTTGTATGCTTTCCGTTACTAAAGTATTAGGATCCAAAAAAAACTCTATTATTATGATTATAAAACACATCAGTTTAACTACATTGCCACACCAATTGGATGTAGAGCATTATGCGTAATGAAAGCGTCACGAATCGCAATAAAAAAACTTATAGGCGTAATATTGAGTAGATATAAACTACTTAAAATTATATTATCTTTGCAATCATGAGTAATCTCATGGTTGTTTGTGTATATATAAAGCTTTAACTTAGGTAAGATTATCTCAAGAAGTTGACAGATGAAAGTATCTAGCTTTATTTTCATATTTATACTGTTTTCATCATTAGCAATGCCGCAACCAGCTGTTTTCTCAGATGTTTTATTTTCATTGACGATCGAATCGTCTTTAACTTATTTGTTGGTATAAACTTTTATACTAACAAATAAGCTAACTGGTACTGCTACTGTATAAGGCACAGGTATAAAAGTTTATACCAATAAATAATTGAAAGATAATTTTAACTTTGTTGGTATAAACTTTTATACCTGTGCCTTATACAGTAGCAGTACGTTCAGGATAACATAAAGTGGATTTAATGTTTTTTTATGGGATCCCGGTTAACTGACTTGTACTGACGTTTTGCAAAGGTCTCTTAATCCCTCCATAGATGGACTGTTTGTAGCAGTCAGTGCCGACAGCTTAAGGTGGGTGCTGTTGGGCGATCTGCAGTTTCAATACAAAATTGACATTCGCTATTCAAGCAGTGCATTTGCAGTTGCAGCTAAAAATGCAGTCCGCGTGCGGTCGAGTTTTGCCGTGCTGCCGGCAGTAAAAAGCTGCTCGACCTGCCATACACGGACTGCTTGAAGCGGTTGACTTCGACTGCTCGCCGCTTCCTCTCTCCGCGCCATCATAAACGTCATCCATAAACGGACTGCTTGGAGCAGTTGCAGTCAAACACAACTGCATAAGGACTGCTTAGAGCAGTCGGGTTGCAGTCGACTTCAACCGCAACACGAATGCTCTCATGTAGTTGGTCTCGACTCCTCTAAGCAGTCCGTCTATGGAGAACCTTATATGCTATAAAATAAATAATACGGATGAATGACTTACCCACAACCTGACTGCTAACTTTTCCATTCTTATTGACGACATACAGATCCAATCCTGTCAATATTAGTGCATGATCCCAGTGTAACGGATCATTATCGCCCGGAGGATTCTCCAGTCTTTGCCACGTACAGAAGTTACTCAAAAACCTGTCTATATCATGTGGCCTCTTCAAGTTAGCTGGATCTTCGTGCAAAATCTCCAGTCTTTTGAGTATAAAGTTCACAGGCCTCCCTAACGAAGGATCATGGTATATTAATTGTACTGCATTAATCATTGCCAGTACGAATCTTACTAATTCTCTCTCCGTATCCTTAGGAAAATTGACTGTCATATGTTTGTATAAGTCTCTATCTACAAATACTGCCGTTTCCACAAACACTGCCGGTAGTACTGCTCTTCGTTGCCTGTTCGCTCCATTCGATAGTTTCTGTATAAAGTCTGTTAGAGTCTTATTTCTATGTGCTAAATTAACTTTGAATCCTTCTAAATTATTATTTAAATTTAAATCATTGACTGGTACTTCGCGTTTTCTTCTATGTTTCGACCATGTTTTAGCAGGTTGTGGTTCATCAGAAATTATATTTTCTCTTTCTATACATGTGTCATCTTCATTGACTTTATCTATTTGTTTTTTGACTACGACATGTGCTTTCGCGTGGTCATCGTGAAATCTGTCTGGCAGTGGATGTATAAAGTAGTAGGTGTCATTAGACCGGACTAAGCCTCTCTGTAAAAAAAGAAGATATGAAATGAAAGTGCAATTAAAATTTCTCATGATTGTGTCTAGAATTAATTGTTGGGTATTAAAATTTCTTTGGCCCAGATATCTTGGACACTAATGAAGACTACGTATTAAACAATGGATGTACGAGTTTGTAATAACAGATTTTACTGCTTATTGTGTGGAGTTTATTACGTTATCTTTATTCTTTTGAGAAAATAACAATTGGTTTTGCTTTGAACAATAATCTGAATAAGAATTTCTAGTGGCTCTTGTATTCACAGAATTTACAGGTCTGTTCTTTCTATAATACAAGATGGAGATGACAATACAACAGCAAATGTAAACACTGGACTTGAACTGCAGTTTTTTTTATGAGTAAGTAGGTATCTACTTAGTGTCATGAACAAAGAAAAACAGCAGGACAGGACTTTTGTTGAGTTATGTAAACATAAGTGTCAACGTTTTTACCCGACTGCGCGACGCAAGGGAAGGTAATGTGTTTATCAGCCTATGTATGTATATATGTATGTTTGTTCCTTTGTGGCACTACAGAGATCAAATGCGTGGACCGATTTTGATAATTCTTACGTCAATTGATTCGTCTTAACCTTGCGAGTGCTACTAAAGGCATGACAGTAATCAAAATACAATATGGCAACAACTAGACGCCATATTGTGAAAATAAGTCGACGAACTGTATGGGGTATCAAAATAAAGGGTGCAAGGAGGTGATTCCAAAATTATAACTCACTAAAATGTAGAAAATAAAAATGTTGAATATTTTCAAAAAAACCGACTGTAAAAAAGAACTAAAAAGTTCCAAATAAGTCACTTTTCAAGCAGTCTGATACAGTTGGTGGCATGAAATCAATAATTATACTAAAATAACTGCCACCAACTGCATCAGACTGCTTGACAAGTGACTTGTTTGGAACTTTTTAGTTGTTTTTTACGGTCGGGTTTTTTGAAAATATTCAATATATTTTTTTATTTATTTTGGTTTTCATTTATTGCGTTGATTGTATTGTCGGCTCTACCTTGTATTTGTTATTTTTGAGGTTGTGAGAAGACCTGTACGTACACGTACTGGGACTGTTACGGGCTCTGAAACAGAGTTCCTGAAGGATCTTGGGGTGGCCTTTGCCCAACTGTGCATGCAGTGCAGTGCAACAATAACAAAAGAAAACAGTTTTAGACTTACTACATCATCACAAACATAGAGAGCTGCATTTTCACTCTTATAGTAACAATTATCAACTTCCTCATCAGTATTGTCCAGTACCGCTTCCGTACTGTTGGACCACCTTCTCATCAGCAGGAACTGAGGGTCTAGGAAACTGTTTCTGGGGCTAAGCTTTATGTCTAGATGCTTCTTTAGCCCGACTAGGTCTTGGTCGTCGTACAGGAGTGAGCGTTTACGACGCTTTGGCTGCTTGAGATGCGCTACTTCGAATTGTGCTTCTGAAATTGAAAGAGAAATACATTTTTGTACAGTAGGTAGATTGCTGTGGCCGACCTGGAAAACTCTAAATAGGCTCCGTACTCAGGTTGGCCGCAGTAAAGACAACCTGCACAGGTGGGGGTTCTCGGATGGGTCGGAACTTCGGTGTTTATGGGGCGTCACACCATAGCCCACCTCTCATCTTGCACCGCATGCCCTGTGACCTACGAGGACCTTATGGCTGCGTCAGCGTTGTTGCCGTGGCTGAATACTGGGCCCAGTAATATATTTAATATCTACATCGACACGCTTATAAAATATTATAGTAGATTAGTTGTCATAAGGTATTTTTTGTGGCCCACACCAAAGACATTTTTTTTCCTCGTTGTTAAAGTGATCCGTAGGAACAGTATGACTCTGCCCAGGGGTTGACGATAAATTCGAAACAGAGTTACCTCGCCCCTGGGCACTCAGGGCAGGGAAGGAACAGGGGTGGGTTTTAATCAGGAAGAGACGAGACACGCCCTTCCGCTCCACCCAGAGCGGGCGATGTCATTGGATGATTTCCCGACCAACAAAAAGGAACAGTATGACTAATATTATTAACAAACTGTCAAAATGATCATGTTCACCAGTTAAAATCACACTAGGTATTTGGGCGAGTTTAAAAACTGCGAAAAGGTAACAAAATGGAATCGTCAGCTGAATCTTAACCGTACATTAAGGCACATATATCCGCCAAGTGGCGCCCTCATTAAATAAAAAATCGTAGCAAAGCGTAGAAAATAAAGATTATAGAATCCTATGTTGCGTTTCTTACAAAGAGGACAAAGTATTTTTACGTGGTTAAAACAATACTCAAAATGTTTCGTATCCAAAGTAGTAGGCAAAAGTACCAAAAACGGCCGTTTTTGACACTTTTGCTTACTACTATGGATATGAAACACTTTGAGTCCTGTTTTAATAATGTAAAAATGCCTTATTCTATTTGTAACAAACGCAAGATTTAGGATTCTTTAAGCTTTCTTTATTTTCTATGCTAAGATACGAATTTTTATTCAATGAGGGCGCCACTTATGGGGAGGTAGGCCCTTAATGCTATTTAGATCAATAACATATCTCTGATTTATGGAAGAAATTCTTCGAAATACATAACTTACAGTAAATCCGAAGACCTCAAAAATTGGTCATGAATGGTGTGAGATTTATTAAGACTATATTTTCTCCTACAAAGTCTACACTAACATGGTGAACCTTAATAGAGTAAGATCCGAGAGTCATCAGACATTACTTATTTTCTGATTAACAAAATGGAAGGTTTTCAAAAATTATGATCTACATGTACCTATGCAAAAATAAAAACCGGCCAAGTGCGTGTCAGACTTCGCACATTTAGGGTTCCGTAGCTAATATATTTTAGACAATTTTTATGGCTTTAGGTCAACGAAATGCTTATACTGTGAATATTTGTAGACTATAGCTCCAACCGTTTGGCTGTAAAACCTGTGTGACAGACGAGGGATCGACAGACAGACGGACAGATGGACAGATGGACAGACGGATAGACGGACAGACCGACAGACGGATACATGAGTGACACCAATAGGGCTCCGTTTCGCCCCTTCGGGTACAGAACCCTAAAAATGGTCTTGGGCTCAAGCTTGTGCACTACTAGCATTAATCAATGCCACACATTTTGTTAATCAGAGAATAATTAATGTCTAGTGGCTCTCAGATCTCAATCTATAAGTCTTGATTGACAAAGACGGCTTCTGTCTCAAAAAGTGGTTTCTCCCATGGCCGGTGGACACTTCTAGTTCACTTTATTTGAGCTCAACAGCTTTCGCGGTGTAATCAACAGCCTCACATGCTTTCTGTTTCTCTGACCATTAGTGTTCTAGTCATACGCATAAATAATTACTTTCGTTTGTAGTTGTGGTCTCATGGGTAATCAAACTAGAGAAGCAGTAGTGGATCTATTAAGGTTGTTGTTGAGCTAGGCAATAATAAGCCTTAAAGCGCTATTAACTGCCAATGACTTTGAGTGGTTAGCTTGCGTGTTCTGTGCTGAGCTCATGTAACGCGTCGTACGTCCACTCAGTAATAGGACTCGCCCATCAAGGAGCGCTGTACGAAATTAGACTCATTATTAATTTATTACACATAAAAGAACAGGTATTAAAATTAAAAACTGAGACTAAATTATAAATAATTAAATGATCTTTAAAATGGTGAAGGTTGCATAAAAATACGCTTTATAGTTTTTGCGTGATCCTCGATTTTTAATCCGCGTTAGACGTAACTTTGCAAATTAATTACACTATGTTATAAAAATATAATTTCAAATATTGTCAGATCAAATTACGAAGAAAATTGTCTAAAGTAACATATATTTTTTTAAAGAAATAAAACTAGTCGTTTAGGACGTGATTTTCAATTAAAAACCATTAGAACATTAGAACCATTACCATTAGAACATTAACCATTAGAACTGCGCCTTAATACATTTTTAATAAGGTGGATAGTAAAAGTTATAAATAGAGTTTTAACCTACAATGATTTTTGATTTCTTTGGATATCATTTTTATATTGAGAATAGTGCACAGTAGGTAGGTATGAGAGACCCTTTTTTATACTCAGGGGAGACTCCTTAACAGTCTCCTCGGGCATGTGCCTTAACAAGCATGTACGGCTGGTGAACACCGGAGGAGAGGCGCTCGGGGCTAAGTAATAACAGCCGCACGGGTCTATCTCCAAGGCAAGGTTAAGCAACGCTTGCCGAGGTCGGTCTGTGGATGAGTGACCATCTTAACATACCGAGATCCTCCGTGCCCCAAGGTTAAGTAACGCTTGCCGAGGTCGGTCTGTGGATGGGTGATATGGGAGATCCTCCGTGCCTCGGAAAGCACGTTAAGCCGTTGGTCCCGGTTGTCATTTGAAGATCTTAGATAGTCGTTGTAGGTCCAGAAGCCAGTCAAACACCAGTCTTGCCAAGGAGTATCGTGAAAACCAGTTACTGGGTTGCAGAGGTCAGATAGGCAGTCGCTCCACGTAAAATACTGGTACTCAGCTAAATCCCGTTAGACTGGAAGCCGACCCCAACTTAGTTGGAAAAAGGCTAGGCAGATTGATGGTGATCACCGGAGTGGTTTTAATTAGGTAAAAATCCCATACTCCCCGAATTTATCCCCAAAGCCGGGTGCCATTCCAAGGTTTTCACCTAATAAAAAATTGGCTGGTATCTTGGTGTTAAATACCACACTTTTTAGGGTTCCGTACCTACCCAAAGGCTAACCAACGGGACCCTATTACTAAGACTCCGCTGTCCGTCTGTCTGTCAGTGGACTGTATCTCACGATCCGTAATAGCTACACGTTTGAAATCACAGAATGTGTATTTCTGTTACCGCTCTAACAACAAATAATAAAAATAAATTTAAAAATTAAAGAATGATGAAAACCTCAACTGTCTACCTATTACGGATCACGAGATACAGCCCAAAAAAAAACACGAAACGTGTTTTTGTTGTTTTTTTTTTCAGTTTATGGTACGGAAACCTTCGTGTGCTAGTCTGCCTCGCACTTGGATGGTTTTACTGGCCTTCACTGTCCCACTGCTGGGTAAAGTCCTCCAAGTCCTTCCAGGAACTCTTCTCCCGTGCTTCTTCAAGCCAGCCCTCGCGGTACGCGTCGAGGTGGTCTCGACACCTCTTTCGTGGCCGACCTCGGCACCACCGTCCATTTTCAGGCACCCATTGCGTGGAGACTTGCCTAGTGGTCGTCGTGCTGTGCAGTCCCACTTAAGCCTGGCAGCCTAATGCCATACTATTGCAAAGAAATTGTAGCAAACATCAAGAAAACCACGACATTGCTTTGTCAATTATTATTTAAGGCGCAATTATACGACTTTTAATGGTTTTTAATTGAACATCACGTATAATCGACTAGTCTTATTTTTTTGAAAATAATATCTGTTACGGTAGACAATTTCCGTCGCTATTTGATCTCAGAATATTTGAAATTATATTTTTTTAACAAAGCGTAATTAATTTGTAAAATTATGTCTAACGCGGATAAAAAAATGAGAATCGCGCAAAAACTATAGAGCGTATTTTTATGAAACCTACACCATTTTAAAGATCATTTAATTACTTATAATTTAGTCTCAGTGTTTTAGTTTGATACCTGTTGTTTTATGTGTAATAAATTAATAATGCGTCTAATTTCGGATAGCGCTCCTTGATGGGCGAGTCCTATCACTGGGTGGACATACGACGCGTTACGTGAGCTCAGCGCAGAACACGCAAGCTAACCACTCAAGGTCATTGGCAGCTAATAGCGCCTTAACTGAGCTCATGAAGTGTAATTATTACCGCAGTGAAATAATGAATGCACTATTACAGAGTTTACAAGTTCACGCCAAAAAATACATGATCTTGAAAACAATGTTGCAATAGCACTGCATAGATAAGAATATTGGCTCGATTATTATCTATACTTAATAGTCTCTAGTTTAATTATAATTAATTAACAGTAATTGTGTGAGATTTAACTAAAACCACTCGAACTTACCGTTAGGGTTGGCACCGAATAGGAATATTTTTTCAGACTCTGTTAAGTGTTCCAGTAGTTGCTTTGAGTGATCCTGTAACAAAAGAAAATATTTGTTTAGAACAATGTTTTTGTTTTTGGTTTGTGAGGCCAAAACAAAAAAATATAGGTAATTCAAAAAAGTAGCCAAAGAGGTAGCCAGCTGGGGGTCTTTAAGTCAAAAGTGAACAGGTTATTTCAACTTGTTTGTCAACTCGCGCGCGAGTAACTCGCCCGTTCGTGCGAGTTGGCACCTTCCGGTTTTACCTATTAATTTTGTGGTCAACTCGCTCGACCGTGAAATTTAAATTATAGGTACCCACTTTAAATTTTTAAGACATTTTATACGACGACTTTAAAATAAAACAAATATCGTTTTTGAGACTGATAATTAATATAAATCAACAAGACAATAATATAAAACTGCTTATTTACCTAATAATTATCAGTAATATCATAAATCAACACTAGGTATCACAATAAATCAAGAATATGGCTTATTACATATTTTGTTAATTGTCTACAACCAAGCAAATAAAACACAAACAGTCAATAACATCACAAAATTTTCTTCTTCATTTCTTTCTTCATTCTGTTTTCCTGGTAATTTGTGAATCTAACTCTCATGATTCCAGACTCGGCATACTTTTTCTGCGATTCGATTTCCTCGTACTTCTTCATGATTCTGTGTTCTACTGGTAATTTGTGAATCTCTTCTACCTGTCATAATTCCAGCCTCAGAATACTTATTCTGATTCTGATCTCCTGGTTGTTCGTGAATCTATGTCGCTCTTTCTTGGTACGTTCCGTTTCACGATAATTTTTTGTTTGCTGGAATTTTTTTATTAATATTTTTTAAGTCCTTAAAGTAACGTAAAAGTAACATTTTGAGTCGTGTAACATGGAGGTAACATGAAAAATATTAAAAAAGTAACATTCTGGCAACGCCGATGCTTGGGTATTGTGACGACCTTATGTTGGCAACCTTATGGTGAAGACTGGCACGTTGGAAGTTTGGAACTTTCTAGAAACTCTTGAAACGCCAATTGAGAATTTAGAATTAAGAAGATTATACTCTTTGGGTAGACTTCACCTAGCCCGCTCGAAGAGGGCGCATGTATTAATTTCATTATTCAATATAACATATTAATATTCCAGTTCTCTTTCTTTTATAACACATCACACATAAGCAGTCACTCTTATACACCACCCTCTCGCACCGCGAGCGAGTAAACAAACCCCCAGGAACCTAAAAGGAATCTCCAGGGACCAGCACCAAGAGAAGCTGCTCCAGGTCCCTACAAGTGGCGGCGAGCGCCGGGAAAGAACGCCGTATGTAAGAGTGACGGCAACGGTAACGGTGTGCGGTGGACAAACTGAGGACTGATGCAGTGACAGCATCAGGATAAGAGGAGTATACTCCAAGCTGAGTGGTTCCATTTTTATTAAGTGTTAGATAATATTAAAAGAGCAAAATGCGTTACTTTTCGGGACACACGTATGAAGTGTGCCTCGAAGAATTTATCGACGAGTTTGTGTCGATGGCCATTGCCAAGGGGTGGCGAAAAAGCGATTATTCGTTAATTCTTGGTGTCTGGTTAAAAGGAGCTGCGCATTATTTTTTTAAATATACATTCCAGTATGAGATGGAATTTGACACGCTATGCGCGGAGCTTAGGAGAGAATTCCCATGCAAGTGTGTGTCTTGCAAGCATAGAATCAATCAGTGTTTTTATAATCTTGAGAGGCCGGACGTTGTGTCCGAGGCGGATGAACAGTCCGAAAATAATGTGAGCGAGGATAATCAAATAATATTTTTTTCTAAGGAGGACGATGATGACCAGAGCTGCGCTGATGCAGGCCTAGTCAATGATGTCCAGGAATATGAAGACTGCGGTCTGGACGAGGATGACCGAAGCTGTGAAAATAAAGATACAGAATCGGGTCGGTTATTTACAATTATTCCTAGTAATAATATTTCAGAGAAACAAGAGATAATTGTAGTAAAAGAAACATTTGGCGAGCACGAGTCGAATGAAAATTTTATTTGTTTGGGAGTTGTTTCGGCTGATGTTGTCGACATGGAAAGCTGTGAGGTGGAAATTCCGTCGGAGACACATGGTTCTTGTAACGATGATTTTATTCAAGTTGAGTATGTTTCTGCTGATGTTTGTGAGCAGGAGAGCTTCGAAATGGCGGTGGAGTCCAAAGAGCTGTGCGTGCCGGTGGAAGTCATGCAAAATCCTGCTATTATTGTTCCAATAGGTGATGGTCCAGCGGATATCTATCGGGATGAAAACTGCATCATAAATATCACTTCACAACATCACAACATTTCACAACAAGCGGAACAGCATTTTTCACAGAATAGGCTGGAGGAGGAGATATGGGCCCTCCCATATTGTACGAAGAAGGATAATTTCCATTTCTTTGCTAAATATAAAATTATTTTTGTATCAATGTTATTTATTCTAGCTGACATGCATTGTCATAGCAACGTGACAAACAAGTTTTCGACCATAAATATAAGATATGGACTTAATAATTACGATGACCCAAATTTTTCGATAAAAATAAAAATATGCGAAAGAGGTCAGGAATTGCTTGTAAATTATTTATTAAAGCAATATTCTGTAAGTAAATATAAGTTTTGGAAATTTAAGAAAAAATTTATAAATTGTTTTTTGAAACTTATTTTATTTTTAAAAAAGATTTTTAGAGAATAGACAGTGGTGTCAGATGTCATTTGACATGACAAATTATTGTCAGATATCTGGTACCTCAAATTTAGTACGGTTGACAATATAGTAAAAGTTTAAATTTTAACCGACTTCAAAAGTAGGAGGTTCTCATTTCTTTTGTTTTTTATGTGATATTAATCGTTGTGTTTTTGTGTGTTTCATGTAACTGTTATGATGAGCTGCACGGACGTGATTGAAGACTGATGGGAGATATGACCACATTCTATGAAAAAAATTTGTTAGGCGATTATTTGTGGGAAGTAGATATGAGTTTCTCCAGAGTGCGATTTTAATAAAGATGTTACTACGGTTAGGAGGTAGAGGGAACTGCGGTCCTCTCTCCTAGGGAAAAATGTGTCCGGGTTTTTGTCGGTTTATACCAGCTTTGTTTATGGGGTATAATGCCTTCGCAAAGTGGGATCGAGTTGATTTTGTATGGTGTGACCGAGCCCGTGACAATTTTTATGTATTATTCATTTAGAGAGTATACTTCAAGTTATATTTATGGAGCACTCTGGGGGAAGTTCAGGAACAGTGAGTAGGTGTTCATAACAGTGGTCGTTTTTTCTCCTGGTCTTCATAAACGTCCAATGGAGTTAAAATTATTACAGTTTTGAATTTTATTTTTGTAAACCCCTTCTGGGTAGATGCTAACTAGAGCATCTTAGGTCAGAAAATTTAGCAGAGCAGTGTGGCTTTTTAGAGAGGTTTTACCTCACTGAAGCCATGTGCATTGCCGGGATATGTGGTGCGCCGAATGGCTTAATTAATAATAAGAAAGAAGACCACTTTACTCGGGGTTCATTTTTGGCTATCCATAGGTGGACTCTGCTGCGACATGTACCTCTCATAGGTAGGGCCTTCGCGGTAGGTTTAGGTAGGCCTCAATCGGCTTTTCAAATATTTAGTTGAATAGAAGACTTACTAGCGTATGCGCTTCTATTCGTAGGGGCGTAGCTCATGTGACGACCTTATGTTGGCAACCTTATGGTGAAGACTGGCACGTTGGAAGTTTGGAACTTTCTAGAAACTCTTGAAACGCCAATTGAGAATTTAGAATTAAGAAGATTATACTCTTTGGGTAGACTTCACCTAGCCCGCTCGAAGAGGGCGCATGTATTAATTTCATTATTCAATATAACATATTAATATTCCAGTTCTCTTTCTTTTATAACACATCACACATAAGCAGTCACTCTTATACACCACCCTCTCGCACCGCGAGCGAGTAAACAAACCCCCAGGAACCTAAAAGGAATCTCCAGGGACCAGCACCAAGAGAAGCTGCTCCAGGTCCCTACAGTATCATGCGTTATCGGCCACATCCCCCTCGCCTCATTCCGCACCTCCAATATAGGCTGTAACGTATCCCAAAATGTAAGTAAATAGTTGTTACTTAACCGAATCGGCCAGCGACGGTAAAGCCGCGGGCAATAGATAGTTATTAATTGGTTTCAATCCGTTTTTATTTGACTGTACTTTATACGTGCGACCTAGTTGACAACAAAAAAAAACAGGTAAAATCGGAAGGTGCCAACTCGCGCGAACAGGCGAGTTTTACGCGGGCGAGTCGACGAAAAAGTCGTTATTTCTAGGCGAGCGTGTTCCATGGTCGACCATCAGGTAAGCTATTGGTAAAAATTTCGCACGACGACGGACAGATAGACGGACAGACGGACACGTGAGTGACAGCAATAGGGCTCCGTTTGGACCCTTCGGGTACGGAACCCTGAAAATAGTAGCACTGGTTTCGGGTGCTGGGTTTTGACCAGCTCCCTCCTACAGAGAGGTGATAAAGTACCAACGGAACCTATGGTTAAATTACTGTCACAGATTTTCTGGGGCTCAGATATAATTAATAACCTAAGAGCAGCTAACTGTTGTAAGGATGATAAATAATATAGCTGCTCTAGAAAAAAAACCCGATTCTTTATTTTTTAATAGCCCTGCTGAGTTGTTTAATTAATGTAAGGTCAGAGGGCAAACTAGCTGAAAGAAACTTGACTGGCTATTCCCTACTTGTACTTAAACAACTGTCTTTACTAGAAAAGTTGACCTAAGCAAACAGGACAACAGCATAAAATATGAGAAAAGTTGACATTAGGTCAACCGACTGGGAGAAAACACTCATTTTAAAAACAAATACACATGGTAGGCAGTGTGAAATCTTCACGCGACTCCTGCGCAGCCTAGCATATAAATACTTATTAAATTTATTAAAAAATAAAATAAAGGTTACAGAGTTTGTCAAAACCTAACGTTTTGTTTTCACTGAGAATTGAAATTCAAAGAATTTTCGAAGATTTCCTGGCCCTGCAGTCTCGACATTGATAGCGATCGCTATGTCCTAACGATCAATCACTACGTCGGAAAAATAATTGATTTTCTTGAAATATGTACTGAGACCAGCAGATCAGTTGATCAGTTTTCATGAAAAATAGTGCTTGCAAGTTAAAATTTACTCCGTCTCTGTACATACGAGTATTAACAGTTTTCGTTAGGACGTAGCGATCGCTATCAATGTCGAGACTGCAGGGCCTGCACTAGAATAAGCTTGTTCCGCAGGAAGCTTACAATATTTTCATATGGAGTTACCAATTATAATAATTATATTATACCTAGGATAAAATAGGGGGATACAATTTATCTAAGATTGCAGAAATTACAACTAATAAATTTAAGCTTTCAAGAGATTTAATACAATATTAGAACTTAAAGCTGAATGCGTTTAATGCTTATTATTAGTTTAAAAAACTATGAGATCACTGTCTATCACAATATTTGTCTTAAAAAAGTTCTTTGTTTAAAAAAAAAATCTATACTTAGCATAATATACGTCCTTGTCATAGACGCTTAGGTGAACAACTGTGCCTAACAGAAAAATTGATCCCACAAAAAGGAGAAAACACTAAGTTTAGAGACAAAACAAACAAGTGATAGGAAGTGTGAATTCTCCACGCGACTCCCGCGCAGCCTTGCATTATAAATATTATTAGCTAAAGCTATTGTCTCTCCGCCATTGGTTATGCGCAGCCTCGACACGTTATTTTTGACAATAGATGCTTTTCGCACGAAGTTTTGCGATTAAACGGGACCTAATTGCTGTTTAAGTGAAAGGCGATGGCGGGCATTAAAGTCGTATTAGCAATGAATAAGGCAGTGATGTTAATGTGGGAAAATGAAGGGCTCGTATAGGCTTTGATGACAGGCATGTGGAAAATTCTTCTTATATTTTTCGTGCCTATTTAGGAACAATTACTTTTCTGATGTATAAGTTATGAAACACCATTTTGGTAGATTATTTAGTACATACTTCCATATTTTATAAGTCTAGGAATCGATATTGGTAATTTTTTACCTTACATTCAAGATTTGACTCTGAATCACGAGCAATGCTCTTGACATTACTCTTGATCCAGTGTTTCTCAGGGTGATTCAGATCAACAGTTTCACAGTAATAGGCTAGTTTGTTGAAAAAATCTTAGTCCGTCAGTTAGATTACCAAAAACTTTTGGACATGTATTTTTTCTTTTGTTACGTAAACCAAAAATGAGGATGTTAGAGGGCATTCGCGGGACATCACACCTCGATATACTTTGTATCGTTTAGTGACGTAACAAGCCCCCACTCCTGAACTTTGATGCGTTTTATCTTTGTCAGTTTTTATTGGTTTGGTAAAGCAAAAATACGTGTCCAATGTTTATTGTTATCTAACTTACGGATTAAATAGAATTATTATTCTTATACCAAAACATCCCTATTTGTCAAAATGTAGATCTAAAGCAAGAACAGCATCGATCATCGATTGATCGCATTTTCAAAATGACGGTTCTTGGCTCGTTTATCTTTTTACATCTCAGGCCCCGTACGCGTCACGTTTGGCATCTGTCAGTCCCCGTTGACAGGCGGCCATCGTGTAACTACAGACTTTGTCAGGTTCCGGGTGTATGAACCTTGTCACAGGTCTAAAGACCTTGGCTAATAGTGGTAATATTTTTTTGGGAAGGCAAACTTTATAACCCCGGTGGCGCTCATGTGTGCCGCTAGTTTGCCTTGCCAAAAAAAATGCCAAAAACCCGATTCCGCCTGTCAACGGGGATTGACAGATGCCGAAACGTGACGCGTCTAGGGCCTGAGGGGACTATATCGCGTGTAAAAAGACAGTTTGCGAAGCCGAAAGCCACATATTCTACCCATCGTTTGGATATTTTTTTTCCACTAAACCATACCTGAGAATCCACTGGTTCGAAAAGTAAGAGTGAAAGTTGAAAGATGTTTGCCAAGTCGCTTATAACTTAGACCAAACGTAGCATAGTATTGTTTATTATGCGATTAGATACTGTTTCTTTCGATGGGTCAGCCAATCTGGTAGATGTCTTTTTTACAACTTTATTAACATCATTAACGTGTGTTGCAATGTTGTGGTAAAATATTAAATTGTCATTGTTTGGCGCTCTTGATCTTTACAGTAGAGACATCGTCCTCGGCTTTTGACTCTTTGGAATGGGGAAATGGATTCTGTTATTTCGTCAACGCAATATTATTTTATAGTTATAACTAGCTTCTACCAGTGGCTTCGCCTGCGTGGAATTGGTAATTCCTCCGTTATAAACTTTTAAACTCCATTTCACCCTCTCAAAAGAAAAAAGAAACTCTCTCTAGGGTTTAGGCTGTGCGTTGATATATCAGTCAGTTAGTCAGTCAGGATATTGAATTTTATTTATATAGATACAGATGCTAAATTCTCATGCTTTGGATTTTATTAATTAGTACTAGTTTCTACCCGCGGCTTCACCCGCGTGAAAGTCTAAATTATTACAAGGAAACATACTCCAACAGACGGGCAGAGTTAATTTCGTAATTAATGTTCGCATTTATAATATTAGTATGGATAGATTTGTATTATTATTGTATTTGATAACATTTAGGCCATCGAAAACATGCGTGTAGTGTGAGGAACCCACCCGCTACCTATCAGCCCAGGGGTTGAGGATAAATTCGAAACAGAGTTACCTCGCCCCTGGGCACTCAGGGCAGGGATGGAACAGGGGTGGGTTTTACTCAGTAAGATCCTGACACGCCCTCCCGCTCCACCCTAGAGCGGGAGATTTTATTGGACGATTTCCCACACCACAAAAAAAAAACCCGCTACCTATCCTCTTACAAGCGGCGTGATGGTTTACCACATAAAGGTATTAGATTCATTAATTGGACAAATGGACAATGTTCTTGATTGTTTATTGTACAATAAAATAAGTTATAACACACAGTGATTGAATGAGTTCATGCACAATAGAGCTTAACTCAAAGTTCAGTTAAGCTCGCTCAATGTCTCTCTCTCTTTGCCTAGCCTCATTCCAATATTTGAGGTCGGCTCTCCTCGTCATTCTTCGCCAGACGTGTCTGTGCTGGGACGTCGAAACATCCAAACTACCCGCCTTCAGGTCGCTGTTTATGACGGTCATCCAGGTTAGGTCTTTCTCGCTTTTTTAGAACGGTGTCGATGCTCAGGACTTGTCTGGTTAAGCTCGCTCAATGTTGAAATATTGTTTACTTACTCACGATTAGGTGTAGGTTCTCGGAATTCCTTATCGATTTTACAGACATATTCATAGGTACCTACTTAGTTACCAACTACTACATTCACGCCTATTTAAAAGCCATTTGCTGAATTCTGACACATTGTTAAAATTTCACTTATCTCCGTCAACAGATTAGCAGATATAAGGACGGCACACCGTTCAGCTTTTACGAGCACAATCTAAAACAATTTCGTTCACTTTCCTTGATAATTAACAAATTTTTCATTTCATTTCCGTTTCGTTAAGTCTGAGCGTGAAAGTGTATATAATTAACTTTTGATGCGTCAGTTTTGTAAGGTACTTACAATGAAAGCATCGGACAAAGACACCATTGGTCTGGTTGGAGTTAATTCTTCTTTTACGTAATAAATAATTTGATGGTTATTGGTTTGTTTGAGAAGTTATTTTGGGTTCAAGTGTTGATTGTTTGATTGATATTGGTTTTTCGTTAACTGATGATTGTAAGTTTTGAATTTTTATAAGTGAGTATATCATGCCTGTATCCTATTGCATAGTTTACATATTATGTATGTAGATATCAAGCTATTCTTGTACCTTTTCGCATATTAGTGTATCTTATTTTTAATTTGTCTATTCCATGAGGCTATGCTATGTTTATTTTTTATTTACCGTTATTGTTAACAACTTTTTTTGTTGTTTCTGTTCGTCCATTGTTGTATGTCTTTATGTTTGTGTCAAATAAACGCATATTATTTTTTCATTTTTTGTTCTTATTCACAAATATAACAGATTTTAGATTTAATAAGGTTCTTTGTTCATGGTATCCTAAAAAGACATCTGAGGATAACTTTCATAGGTTAGGTAAACCTTTCTCTGGATTACCAGGGAACAAAATCTCTCACGGATATTCGTGCCCATTTGAAGGGTACAAATCAGTGAAAGCTAAATGCAGACATTATCCTAGTATAACCGCCTTGTCAGCCTGCCAAGGATACAGGCATGACGCCTATTCACGATCAGCCACGCCTTACCGTGATAGTCACTGACTTTTTGTTTGCCACGACAGGAATGAGATAGACAAGGCTCGTGTAGCTGCGATGTTTTATCACGATTGTGTCGTGGCATGGATACATTGCTGGCTGTTTTTTTAGGGTTCCGTACCTAATGGGTCCAAACGGAGCCCTATTGCTATCACTCACGTGCAACAAGACAGTGTTAAAGCCTTGTTTATTTTATGACCTTTATTCCAAATTACGTTCTTTCCTACCTTTTTGAATTTCAAATTACTTGCCTTTTCTGTCTAGCTTCTGTTTTTAACCGACTTCGAAAAAGGAGGAGGTTATCAATTCGGATGTTTGTATTTTTTTTTTTTTTTTTTTTTTTTATGTATGTTCGGGCATAACTCCGTCATATATTGACGGATTTGCAAAATTCTTTTTTTATTCGAAAGGGGTTTATTCCGAAATGGTCCCATTTAAATTTCGAAAAGATCTGATGATGGGTTTCGGAGACAGACAACGGAACTCTTCAAAAATTGAACGCAAATCAACCGCGATTGCTGCTATCGTATGTCTATGAATTGTTAACACAGTTTAATGGGGAACCACAACTAAAAAGTGAAAAATAAAAAACTTTTTTACAAAAAAATAGAACCGACTTCCAAAAAAAGTGCAAAATAACTTTAATTTCGGAAGTCGGTGTCAAAAAACGAAGACACAAAACAGGAACACCGACTTCCGAAATTAAAGTTATTTTGCACTTTTTTTGGAAGTCGGTTCTATTTTTTTGTAAAAAAGTTTTTTATTATTTTAAAGATCAGTTCAATTTCAGCTGCTGAAGATCCCCCTTATCATTGTCATTTTCCTACTCTTGAATAATTGACAGTTACCAGTTTTCAAGAGTTTGCAGATTCAGGTATGTGTTCTGGCAATAATACAATTTAAATATGTACCTAGTCACAGTGTATGGTGTACGTATGATTAATAATAATAATGTAATAATAATAATTTTTTATTCAGACAACCATTGATCCATTTCCTAAACATTTAAATTTATATTGTTAGTATGAGTTTAAAAACTATGTTAGTACCTAATAACTAAGAGAGACTTAGTCCTCTGGGTTGCCCGGGGGTTGAGGATAAATTCGAAACAGAGTTAACTCGCCCCTGGGCACTCAAAGGCAGGAAGGAACAGGGGTGGGTTTTAGTCAGTAAGAGTCTGACACGCCCTCCCGCTCCGCCCAGAGCGGGAGAAGTCATAGGATGATTTCCCACCCCACAAAAAAAAAAAAAAAAAAAGTCCTCTGGGTGAGGCTCCACACCAGTGGGCTGTCTAACTTGTTGCCTATTACCTTCAGGATGCTGTTACTGCTCCCACGCAATCTGCTTAGTAGTGAGGCTGTCTTTTTGCGCCAGGTGGCCTCAAAGCCGTCTGTCCTAGACTCAGCGAACATTGTTGACGCACTGCAGAAGCGCGGCAGACGTAACAGCGCCCTGTAGGCATTGTTAAACTGGATGCGCAGAGAATTGCCAGCCATTAATGAGTGCTTCATATAATCTAGCCTTCTTTAAATATTGAAATATACGTCTTAACTCGTCGTGTGTTTGTCTTTACCCAACTCCTCATCTACGAGGTAGTCGTCCTCTACGTGTCACTTCTACGTCCCTCCTCATCGTGTCACACCTCCGTCCCACAACGTGACACACGTGTCCGTCTGTCCGTCTGTCTGTCTGTCCGTCGTCTGTCATACAGGTTTTATAGCCAAACCATTGGAGCTACATTCTTCAAATTTTCACAGTATAAGCATCTTGTTGACCCAAAGCCATACAAATAGTCAAAAATACATTTGGTACGGAACCCTAAATGTGCGCAGTCTGACACTCACTTGGCTGGTGTTTTTCTATATTTGGCATTTGTAAATCAATTTCGCTACAATAACTGCATCTATTCTGATCTACTAATAACTGCCTCGTTGATCTCGTGGTCTCAAATGCGATTGCTGAGCGTGAGGGTTGGATTCCCGGGTCGAGAAAAAACTGCTTATGGGTTTTTATATTAGGAATTACTCTGCAGCAGTCCCTCATGCCTCGGAAAGTACGTAAAGCTGTTACTCCTGCCCCTGTCTCTTCCGGGTCGTCTCTAATTGCCGTCCCATCGGACTATGACAATAAAGGAGCAGAGATTGCACCTGTATTTGCACGCACACTCGAGCATTATAGGTAATATCTCCTGCGTACTTGACCAATATCCGTGATCGAAATTCGGTCGGGAGGATTATTGTCAATTTCCCTATAGTCACACTACTATGCCACTCTGGTCTGAAATTGCAACCCTTGAGACATGAAATGGTTCTCGCAGAATCCTAGTTTAGTCAACGGTGCGATTGCATTGTGAATTACTGCTGCAGTTATTGAGATAGGTCTATACCTATCTCAATTCGCATTTGTGATGTCAATTTAACGCAAAGATTCAACGACCGCTTTTTTTCAATGACTTCTCCCTCTGGGAAGAGCGAGAGGGAGTGATGGACTATCACTGACTAAAACCAACCCGTGTTAATTCAGTTGCCCTTAGCGTTCCAGGGCCACGGTAACTCTTTCGAACAACCCTCCTCAACCTCATAGCAAGTGACGTGGACCTGTTCTGTTGTTCTCTGAGTGAATTTACAAAGAATGTTTTGTTGGCAATTAGTTATAAGGTGTAATGGTTAAAATATTAATTTAATTGTATGTTTTATGGAATGTTTTTTTTTTATTGATTTGGCTTATTTAGTTATTTATTTGTATTTTAAGTTGTATGACATTATTTATTGGATTGGATTATTTATTTAGTTGTATTTTAATTGAATTTGATTGTTTATTTGATGTTATTTTTAAATGAATGACATTGTTTATTTAATTCGGGTTCGATCCCAGCACGGAACAAATATTTGTATGGCCTACAGATAGTTGTTCCGGGTCTGGGTGTCTTGTGTATTTGAGTTTACATGTTTGTGAACGCACCCACGATACAGGAACAATTCCTAGTGTGGGAAAAGGTTTTATAAATAAAAAAAAAATGTATTACTGACTGGATTGTTTATTGAATAAGTAGATGTAAAAAATATTGTACTCTATCACATTAGTCCCATACCTTGTAATGTTGGTTGTTACATAGATAAATAAATAAATAAAATAAATCCCGCATACTCAACGACCGCTGTCGCTTGTGTTCTGACTACTATATGATAAGTTTTATCTAAACACTGTTTAAATTCAAGGAAGTGTCTTCAATAAATATTTAACCTTTGGATAGTTTCAGGTCACGTTGTACTTTGATGGCACCAAATATCATGGTCAAAACTGTAAAAAAGTTTAACAGAAAACCCAAATAAGTTCAATTGTGTAACTAGTCTTTTTGCTCAGAGTAAAGTATTGCTCTTCAACGTTTTAGGAACTGTTCTGGTGTAACAGAATGACAACATAGAACCTGTTTATTCAAATTACTGCCCTTTTTTCAATTATTCATAAATTAAATAATAATTATAGCTCTAATATTTATAGCATTTCTAAATCTCATTTAAGTAAACCATATAAGTAAACATATCATGTTCTTACGACAAATTTTTATTATAATTTTATAAATTTTCATTATATCTATTAGCTTTATTAAAAAAAATTTTTTTTGGATTACATTAATAAAATTTAGTAGATTAATATGTGAAATTGTAATCCAGTGGGGAATGGAACTGGTATCTTTAACACAGGTTACTGTGTAGCATAGCTAAAATGCCAGTTGCGAGACGTCAACTAAGTCGTCGACTAAGGCAAAACAAATATGAATGTACTTATGTTAGATTTTTGTTATCTCATTACTTGTTCATATTGTGACTCAATAAAGCATTATTATTATTATTTTCGTTTATTCATCTTTTAAACATTTTTAAATATTTCTTTAAAAAGAATATATAAAAAAACATTTAAAAATATAAAAAATAGTAGCCCACCGGTGTCGGGAACAGGGTCCAAGCTACCGGCGGTCAGGGCTCCAGAGAGAGGAACCGCCTGACAATGCGAGCCGTGTCCAGAAGTACTGCTTTCTGAATCAAGCCCTTGATCCAACCGCCTAACGAGAGCCTTCTGAGATGTTGGTCGAGGCTCGTGGCTATTAAGCCATTGGCTGACACGACTATCGGTACAATGATCGCTGAGTCCACATCCCACATGCCGAAAACCTCGCGAGCCAAGTCAATATACTTGATTTGTTTATCTTTCTCGGCTCGGCTCTTGAATTATTATTATTACGACAAATTAATTTAAACTTTTTATAAATTACGCCGAAAATTACGGCAATAGTGTTTTCAGACGTCCGCACTGTGCACGCACCTTCACAGCTAAGATAGGCTATATTATGGACATATAAGAGCACATAATCGCAACTAGTCGACACTAGTTTCCGTAGCCGAAATTGGCATGGACATATATTTATGACGGCAAAATCTTGAGGTGCAAGATAAGAAAGATTTGCCCAGTAATCGTCAGAGTTGGGATTTAGACTATGATAATTGTAATGAAGTCAAGAGATCTACCGTCCACCAAAAAGGAAAACCAACAAGAAAATACACAATAAGCACACTACCTTAAATAACCAAAAGCTGCAATTAAAAGCCGAAGAGACGAAGCGAGACGAAAAATCCGCAAACGTTAACGTTTCGCACACAATAATGTTTGGAACAAAGACGTACAGGCGGACAGACAACTGTTAGTTGGGAGTTCCGGGTTTTTATGATAATGTGGTCGTTTTGAAGATAAATATATCATGTGGTGTGGTGTTGAGATGATGATAAAGATAGGTAAGACGGCTTCTTTATTCCCACGAACAAAGCTCAAGTACTTTTGTATATATATTTTTTTGGTATATTTATTGTAAGTAATGTAGGCTTTACGTTACGTCCGACAATCTAACTATTATCTAAGTCTCAACCCAGAATCGCTTACTGCTGAATCTACTTATATATCCAGCATGCCTTGTTTATTTTCTGCCAGTCTCCACTGTTTTTTGCTTTTCTGATTCAGGATATTTCAGCCACTTGATCGACGTTTTCTGTGCAGCATGCTTTCGGCACTATCCCAGATCCCAAAAAAAATAATAGTCGTAAACGTCAAGTGACACTTACGACCAATCCCCATTTTTTTGGGTTCCGTACCCGAAGGGTCCAAACGAAGCTCTATTGCTGTTACCCACGTGTCCGTCTGTCCGTCTGTCTATCCATCGTCTGTCACATTTTTTTTATAACTACTGCATTTGGTATGAAACACAGCTCTATTGCTGTCACCCACGTGTTCGTCTGTCTGTCCATCGTCTGTCACAATTTTTTTTGATAATTACCGCATTTGGTATGAAACCCTTTTTTTTTTGGGGTTTCTAAATCCTATGACTTCTCTGGGTGGAGCGGGAGGGCGTATCAGACTCTTAGTGACTAAAACCCACCCCTTTTCCTTCCCTGCCCTGAGTGCCCAGAGGCGCGGTAACTCTGTTTCGAATTTATCCACGACCCCTGGGCAGGCATCGAACATGATGGTCCCCGTCATGTATTGCTCACAACTCTTTGAGCAGCGCGTGGAACACTACGCGCCGTCGACTCTCGGGCCTGATCCTGATCGGACGGCGAGCTACCCACTACTCGCCCTACGGAGGTCCGCGTCTACGGTGGCCGGAGATCGTCTCGCGACGTCCTACGCCCAGGGCATCTCCTGTGGCGGCTGCTGCTGGGGGCGTGAAGGCTCTGTTGAGCTTCCCTCACCCGTTCCGTCTCCCCCTTCGCGTGCTACGCAATGGAATGCTTCCCATTCCCTCTCGCTCCGTACCATGGCCTGTACCAGGGCCGGGTGCGAGAGGTCGCTGCCGCCGATCACCTCCACGAGGACACGGCGGGGCTCATGTGCGAATTCCAACACGTACTTGACTGGTTTTTCTTTTCTTTTGAGGGTGTGAAATCATCATATGACTTCACCCGCTCTGGGTGAAGCGGGAGGTCGACTCAGACTCTTACTGACTAAAACCCACCCGCGTTCCTTCAGTTGCCATTAATTTACGTTCAAGGGTCGCGGTGATTCTTTCTCCATGTTTGTGATTATGAAACTCCATGAAGTCAGTATATCTAAACTCACCCATCTTGGACATTATCAACCTGCTACGTTTTTTTTTTTTAAATCTGCTACCTCAATGTAGCACTTGTGAGTTTGACTGTAGCAATTTGTCGGTGATATTAGCCGGATAATATCTCTAACAGCCTTGCAATTCTTTGCGAACTTTGCAATTACTACGTTTGTACCATTAGGGACTGATAAAAGGGAACTATTTTACCTTTTCGATTATTTAGTAGTGTGTGTCTATGTGTGTGTGTGCCTCCGATTTCCAAAATTGGCTCCCTTGAAATTAGATAGTGTAATTGAGCCTTTATTGCTAACTGTGCTGGCTAGCTTATCGTAAATGATAAATTGAGCTTTTCATGACGCTTTCTGTTTTAATATTGTGGGCGATGACCTACATTCATATTTCGAGGGCTCCTTGTTAAATTAAAATGTTGTTTCATTTATGCAAATCACTCATAATAAGCATAAATGCATAATTATTTTGTTTATTAATTTATTTCTTTAAAAACCGCTGTCCGTCCTAATCTAAGTAGGAAAATCTTTTTAAAATTAGGGGAAGTAATATAATTGCAAGGCTGAATATATTATAATCAAAACATTACCAGGCTGCGTGTTTATAGGTACGTCATATGGGTATGAAAAATTCTGTAAAAACTTTAGGATATAATTTTAATTTTTAACCCCGGAAGATCTAAGTTTATCTGCCTAGCCTGCCCTTGGCAAATCATACAGCCATACAAAGTACCTACATGAGATTTAGAACTGATTAGAACTCTGACTTAAATTCAGAGCACCAATGATTTGAAAACCCGATTTACCTTGCTAAGCCGCCGTGTTCAGGTACCTTGGTTAACATCTCGGAATTTAGTTGTATTATTTTGGTTAAAGCTTGTTATTAGCCAGATTTAACTTCAATCATAAAATTGCTTCGCTTTTTATCGAGATTGTCCCACATCACAAAATAACTGGCCAAGTGCGAGTTGGAACCGCGCATACAGGGTTTCGTACCATCGCACAAGATTATTCGCGTCTACTTGTTGCCATTATTAAGTTCGAGCAAAAAAAGCCAAAAAAACACGTTTCCAGTAGGGACAAAAAAATAAAAATAAATTAAAAATTAAAGGGGGTAATTTTTAATTTAATTTAATTTTTTTGTTGTTAAAGTGGCAATAGAAATACACTTTCTGTGAAAATTTCAACTGTCTACCTATTACCGATAATGAGATGCAGCCCGCTGACAGAACGACGGACGGGCGGACAGCGTAGGCTTAGTAATAGGGTCCCGTTGGTTAACCTTCGGGTAGGAAACCCAAAAACGGAGGTCCAATCATAACAATATTATAAACAGCATGATAAAAATCATCCCAAACAATTGTTTTAAACTACTTATTGCTAAAACTTAAATGCACGGCTGCACATAAGTGCGGGCTATTTCTTATAACTCTGTAATATCATTGTTTAGTTTATGTTGACGACCTCTGCGCAAAGGTTGCACGTTGATTGTTACAGAATAATTTGTAGGAAGCTGCACATCAAGGTATTTTGATGCTTCCTAATCTAAATGTACGTAAGTCTTTATCGTGGCGTTTTTATCCGGAATTGGTTGTTACGGTCTATGATTCATAGACCGTAACTACACTGAACTGACACTAAACTGACCATAATTTATTTAACTCAAAACGGGACATGGGTTTTTAATATTAGCAGGTTAACAATGAAAATAAAAATAACTTTTTAATGTTGTTTATTTACAGAAAGTGTAACGTAATACAAGTAGTGTTTACTATAATTATAATATTCAGATTTATAAAACAAATTGTGAAAAATAAATACAATTACCAGTTCTAAAGCAAAGTTCCTCAGACAGTAATCATACTACTTATTATTATAAATGTGAATGTAAATTTGTTTGTTACGCTTTCACGCGAAAACTACTTAACCGATCATCATGAAACTTTGTACACATATTTTTGGAGGTATTAGTAGTAACATAAGATGCATTTTACGAAAAAAAAAAATACGAAAGATTCATAAACGCGGGTGAAACCGCGGGCACAGCTAGTTATTAAAATAAATATTCCCATGGAATGTAAGTACTTTTCTTAAATCTGTCCAATAAAATATCTCCGTTTCTTGTGTGAGAAAGCAAGTCCACTGTTCCAGATATTCACGGTTTGTTTTATAAGATTCTGTAGCCGTACTTTTCAAAAATTACTAACAGTAAATGGAAGAAACTGATTGATTTGTTTCTGAGGCGGCGGGGAATCACCGATCGTCGACGCGGTCTCGCATCGTTTGTGTCTGACGAGCTCCATTCTTTTTTTCGTGCGGTTCCGGAAAACGGGACTATTTTGCGTCTCAGAGCTTTGTTTGGGGACAACGGGACAGGTGACCGAGAAAAGGGACAGTCCCGTTCAAAACTGGACGTATGGTCACTTCATTCAAATTAGGCCACACCACATCATTCATAGACTATGAATGATGTGGTGTGGCCTAATTTGAATGTGAGCTGGAGTATCCGGATAAATTATGGCCATGGGGTGTTGCAGCTTAGTACTTGCTTTGTAGATTGACATGCAAAGTGCTTTATCATCATCATCATCTTTTCAGTCGAAAGACGTCCACTGCTGGACACAAGTCTCCCCCAAGTGTGTCAATAACGACCGGACCTGTGCGTATCGCGAGAATCCGATGGATGTGAGATGGTCATCGACTCTCCTTGTGGGAGGCCTTCCAACGCTATATCTTCCGTTATGCGGTCGCCACTCCAGAGCCCTTTGGCCCATCGACCACCTGTTCTGCGAGCAGTGTGCCTTGCCCATTGCCAATTAAGTTTGGCAATTTTTCAGGCTATGTCGGTAACCTTGGTTCTCCTGCGGATATCTTTATTTCTGATTCGATCACGCAAGGAAGTTCCGAGCATAGCCCTCTCCATTTTCTTTTCTCTCTATGTAAGCTGCTTGATTTAAAGTAACGACAAAAAACCCTAGTTTCTTTGGAGCCCTATTGTTGTCACTCACGTGTCCGTCCGTCGTCTGTCACAAAATTTTGTTACGAAGAATTTTTTAACTTCCCATGGACCTATGAACTTGAAATTTGGTGATAATGTTTATTATTACGTATACTTTACTAATAAATACCAATATTGTGTACGGAACCCTTAATGTGCGAAAACCCACACGCACTTGACCAGTTTTTTAAATAGGTACCTTGTTTTGAAGGAGAAAATTAACTAGCAATTAAAATTTGTGACAACACACTCATTTTAATTGCAAAGCTTGTACCGACACCTAAAGTGGTAAATGACAGGATTGTCCAACGTTTTGGTCGAGTAAAATTTCAGTAACTTGTCAATAGATAATGATGATGATGATGAAGACGAACTAATCAATTTACACGAAAAGAAGAAAAAGAAGGCAGATAGCAATGTGCAGCTGGCCTGGCCACGCAATGATTGTCGAAATTATTGAATAACCTGTGAATGTTCCTGAGGGCGAAAAGTTTACATAACCTATGTAGTCCACTCAGGAAGGCTCTCTAAATTCACTCCAAATACAATTAATGAGACATGGAATATTGTAATATATATCCATGTCTCATTAATTGTATTTGGGGTGATTTTTGTTTGTGGGGTGGGAAATCATCAGATCAGAGGGCGTGTCAGACTCTTACTGACTAAAACCCACCCCTGTTCCTTCCCTGCCTGAGTGCCCAGGGGTGCTTCTACATTGTGATGTAGAAGCTCAAAATTAACCTGTTATCTAAGTAGTGTGTATAATCTAAGCTGTCATCGTTCTTCAGCGCTGACAGTTGCGCGTGAGACGTCAAAACGAACGGTTTTCATGATGCGACGCGCAATTACAAGAATTACAGTGATTACGTAACTGTCGTAATGACATAACATTTGCTAAATTGCCCGTAACCTTAGGTTTTTCTTAGATTCTTAGATATAAGTGCAGTTACACACGAAGATTTGATAAGGCTAATTGTTTAAGAAACATGAATTTCTACTTAGACTTGGGAAATTTGAATGTGTTTAAGCGGTGATTGAAATCAATGCTTATTGTGTGTTTCTTTATTTCTTAAGTGCGATATGGTGTGGTAGGTTCGGTAAAAAATACGGTTTTATATGACCTTGGTGTCGGTTCTCTCTGTTGGTTTCCCGGCAGCCGCTTTGCTCCTCTTTTAAACAAGTTCTTTTACTAGAAGTTAATAAAAAATTGATTTGAAAATGTTCCAACCAAGTCACTTCTCCAGCAGTCTGATGCAATTGGTAGCATTTATTTTAGTTCAATCACATATTTGATGACACCAACTGCATCAGACTGCTTAAGAAGGAACTTGTTCTTCACTTACCTAACGGCCACCGCCACTTGTTTCTTTTCAAATGATAACTCAATCGTTAAAATCTATCCAGCCGTTTATACTTGGGTAGCGGATAAATTCGTAACAGAGTTACCGCTCACCTGGGCGCTCAGGCAGGGAAGTAACAGGGGTGGGTGTTAGTCAGTAAGAGTCTGACACGCCCTCCCGCTCCATCCAGAGCGGGAGATTTCATTGGATGATTTCCCACCCCAAAAAAAAAAGCCGCTTAGACTTACAGGGCGTGCCAAAGAAATAGTCATACGTACAAACTTTTTAAAATCATTACCCTCTTTTTGGGGGCAGTCTGGGGTTAAAAGAAGAGGAAAGCGAAGTCGGTTATGAAAAACCAAACAGTTTGGATCATCAATCCAATTGTCAACATGATTATAATGACAGACATGCTAAGATTCGACAGTGAATGATTATTCAATAGGCAACGATCCTAAGGTACACTTTTCATCTTCCATAGTTTGTTACCGATGCATGTTGTGCGTGTTATCCTTTAAGGCGTATATAGCCGCCAAGTGGCGCCTTCATTGAATAAAAAATGTAGCAAAGCCTAGAAAATAAAAATTTAAAAATCCTATGTGGCGTTTGTTACAAAGAGCTTAAGGTATTTTTACGTTGTTGAAACAGGACTCAAAGTAGAAACACTTTGAGTCCTGTTTCAACAACGTAAAAATACCTTAAAACAGGACTCAAAGTGTTTCTGTCAAAAACGGCCGTTTTAGACACTTCGCCACTTACGGGGAGGTAGGCCCTTAAAGGTCTTAATGAATGGAGATGCAAAGAAAACTTGAACTGAGTATCATCATCGACAGCCTTTTAATGTCCCCACTGCTGGGGCACAGGCCTCTCTCTGTGTGTGGGTGTGGGCCGTAATCCACCACACGGGCCCAATGCGGATTGGTGTATGTCACATGTCTTCGAATTTTTGGTTCTAGGACATGCCGGTTTCCTCACGATGTTTTCCTTCACCGTTTTGAGAGCTGTGGTGATGAAATGACTTACACAAAGTAAAGCACCTGCATGGGTTTGAACTCACGACCTACAACTTGTAAGTCGCGGCCGTTACCACTGGGCCACCACTGCTCCTCTGAACTGAGTATACTAATTGTTTAATCTTGTTCCACAATAATTCGGTTAATTTAATATATATACAGTGGGATATGACGTTGTCTGGCGGTTGCATGTAAGCTACTAGCGACCGCACCTCGTGCTCCGTTCAAATATCAAAAACGCAATTGAGCTTTTTGCATCGCTAGGGTCGTTATACTGTTATAATAGGACTAAATTATTCTCTGCATGCAAAAATCTATACAAGCAATCTTAGACAACTATGTATAAACCAGCTATAGTTTATTACCATCTTAGAAATATAATTTTCAAATTGCTCAGTATTTCCAACCTGCTCAGAACTAACTTCCGTTTTATCATTCAGAATATTCAAATTCCAAGTTCCAAATCTCCTAAAATATTCGCCCACTAAGTTAAATTTATAACCGTAACTCGCTCTAACGATATAATTATTTCCAGAATCTAGGTTAGGTTTTGACAATAAACACAGGTACCTGCGTACTTAAACTCGTAGTGCGACTAGATCACTTCAAGAATTCGGCTTGCGTAACCTTTGCTTGTGCAAAGCTAAATAGAATAGTTACTAAACTTGGACAGAAAACCTACTTTGAACAACTATGGACAAATAAACATTACCAATAGCATAGTTAGCAGCTCTACTAAAATGCTTTATTATATATCCGGTACCTAAAAACGTTAGGTGCAGTTACTGTTATTTACGATATTTTATTGGTCTTTAATTAAATTGGTATTTTCAGAAAAATTCGGTTATTCACCTTAACACGGATTTCTTATGAAGTAGTACGTATTACAGTACACTTTGCAGTTAGTGCTTCATATTGGAATATCTGTTTATTTATGTTATAATTTATGTACACAAAGAGACACAGTAAGACATTATAAATACGAGTAGCTACATAGGAATTGATTGTTTATAAAGAAATTCCTTCCAGCAGGCCTGCGAAAGAAGAGAAGTTATATAAGTGTGTAAGAAAAAGAAAGAAAAACTGGCCAAGTGCGTGTCAGACTTTGGACATTTAGGGTTCCGTACCAAATGTATTTTTGACTATTTGTATGGCTTTGGGTCAACAACATGCTCATACTGAGAAAATTTGAAGTCTGTCCAACCGTTTGGCTGTAAAACCTATGTGACAGACGACGGGCCGACAGACAGACGGACACGTGAGTGAAATCAATAGGGCTCCATTTGGACCCTTCGGGTACGGAACCCTAAAAAGTGTACGTGAAGTGTTACACTAAAGTATGAAATAAATGAAGGTGATAATTATGATGGTATTGCAACACGATATTATTCACTAAGTGACACCATAGATAAATAGACTGTTGCTTTTTGTTAAAAAACTTGCAATTAATAATACTCTATTCCTGTAACTAAAAGTGGTCCTTCTGTCCACCTACCGGCTTAGTGTCCCAAAGCTCTAAATTGGCTCCACCTCTCCCAAACAGCTTATTACACATTATAAGAAACTGGATACGCAGTACTTGACTTGAATTTAACACTAACAAGTGGTCTAAGTGCCTCCATAGACGGACTGCTTGGAGCTGTCAGTGCCGACAGCTTCAAGCGGTCACTGTTTGGCGATCTGCAGTTTCAATACAAAATTAACAGTCACTAAACAAGGACCGCTCAAGCAGTTTATTTGCAGTCGCAGCTAAAAATGCACTGACTGTTCCAAACAGTCCATGGAGGCCCCGACCGCAACAAGACTGCTCTCGTGCAGTTGGTCTCGACTGCTCTAAGCAGTCCGTCTATGGAGGGCCTTAGTTTAACCCCGATTTAGGTACAAATATTATGTGCGTATGTTTCATATTGCACGGTGAGCGTTACAATAAATTCATATAATTGGTACTGCAGGTCTAATGATTGGGGCTGTAATGTATGTATTAGTGTTAGTATGTGGTTTGTAGTTAAAGTGGTGTCATGATTATGGCTTAATCTTTGGGGTCAGAGCAGAACATACAATTTAGTTGAGACTGATTTTAGCTGCTGCATTTTCATTGTTGATTGAGATAACGAATTTTTTTTTTTTGGAGTTCGGTAAACATCCAATGACATGTCCCGCTGTAGGTGAAGCGGGAGGGCGTGTCAGACTCTTACTGACTAAAACCCACCCCTGTTCCTTCCCTGCCCTGAGTGCCCAAGGGCGCGGTAACTCTGTTTCGAATTTATCCACAACCCCTGGGCAGGCATCGGCCATGAAGGGCTCCGTCATGTTTTACTGACAACTCTTTGAGTCGCGCGTGGAACACTACGCGCCGTCGACTCTCGGGCCTGGTGCTGATTGGACTACCCACTACTTGCCATCCGCAGACCCGGGTATTGAGATAATCCTTTTTTTTGTGGTGTGGGACATCATCCAATGTCTTCTCCTGCTCTGGGTGGAGCGGGAGGGCGTGTAAGACTCTTACTGATTAAAACAGTGTTTCCTCGCCCCGGGCACTAAGGAACAGGGGTGGGCCCTGTTCCTTAGTGCCCGGGGCGAGGAAACACTGTTTCGAATTTACCCTCAACCCCTGGGCAGGCATCGGCCATGACGGGCCCCGTCCCTATTGCTGACAACTCTTTGAGTCGCGCGTGGAACACTACGTGCCGTCGACTCTCGGGCCTGGTGCTGATCGGACTATCCACTACTTGTCGTCCGTAGACCCGGGTATTGAGATAACCCTTGAAAGATCTAGTAGGTGTTCGGGAGCCAATTTCATTTTGCAACGCTTCTTAAGGAAGGAATGGTATTATTAGCTAAGATACTTTAGATATACAGGGCGGAAATGGGAGGTCATATTTTAGATACTGTAAGTGCCCATGGAAATATTTCTTCAAGAAAGCCATAGACAATTTAATTCTTTAAATATTTTTTATTTTTATCTTCTACGTTTTATAGAGTTATATTTTTGGAATCGCCTTCTCGAACCTTTTATTTTGATACCCCACACTTAATATAGTTCGTCTAATGATTTTTTTTCTTTTTCACAATATGGCGTCTAGTTGTCGCCATATTGTATTTCGATTACTGTCATGTCTTTAGTAGTTCTCGCAAGATTAAGATGAATCAATTGACGTAAGAATTATCAAAATTGGCCCACGCGTTTGGTCTTTAAAGTGCCATAAAGGAACAAACATACATACATACGTACATAGGCTGATAAACATATTACACTTGCGTCGCGCAGTCGAGTAAATATAGGTCTTGTTATAGGCAACCGATCAAAATTAGTATGGAAATTCAAAAATATTTTTTCCGAATTTTCTATTACTTTCTTGAAGAAAGTTGTTTGTTTTATTGGCAGAATCGCTATTTAAAATATAAACACTGATTTCCGTTACACCTTGTAGAATCTATAAATAAACTAGCTGACCCGACAGACGTTGTCCTCTCTTAGCTATGAACTGTCAACCGCGCGAGGTATAGTCATTAAGTTTTCTGAAATTTTCTAATTTTCCGCGCAACTTTATGATTTTTTCTTTCATTATAACCTTCTCCTGATAATAACAAATACAACAAAAAAAGAATTTGCGAAATCGGTCCAACCATTCACGCGTGATGCTGTGATCAAGAGAAATAGGGATTAATTTTTATAGATACTCGTAGATAGAAATCTCTCTTTCTGAATATACTCATACTAATCTAGCTACCTAATTAACTGATGAAAGAAATTATATTTAATTTCCTTCATCAGTTAATTGGGAAGTACAGAACCTTTATTACATTTTGTTTTATCAATTTTTTTTTTTCAGATTTTTTTGTTCATTGCTCCTGAATAAATAAATACTGTTTCGATATATACTGACATTGATTTATTAATTTCGCAGTTTTGACAAATAACGTACGGTAATTAAGAATCGGCTATTACATAAACATTTTAATCACCGAAATAATCACGATTTTAATGAGCTGTTAAAAACATAATTTCTACAAGATAATTTGTCAGATCATTTGTTATTTTGCATAACTGGCTGCCACCATCAATCTTAAGACGGTTTAGCGATCAACAGATTGTGAGATGCTTTGAGATAAAATCTTAACAAAATAGTTTTTAATTAATTAACAAAACAATGCACTCTGGTCTGGCTTTCGAGAATAGTCTGATAAGTAGCAATTTTATCAAGAAAGTCAACGCTTTCTTCTTTTGCACTTTGAATATCTTCCATGAGACGAAGAATATTAGTCATGTTAGTGTGTTGGTTGTTAGTTGTTGTTTGTTAGTTATTATTCTTGGCTTCGCCAATTTTCATGATTTTTGGGGCAGTAGATGCCTAAAATTTATAGATATTTTTGGGGCAGTAGGTGCCTAAAATTTATAGATATTTTTTCACGAAAGCGGGTTGGTCTTGAATATGTGTGTGCTCACGTGCAAATTGTAATCTGTGTGCGTTAGCTTATTTTCTAAAACACTAAGAGCGCCGAGCTTATGCACACAGAATTAAAAGTGACGAAGACCAACACGCCTTCATAAGATAGAACAACTATACAAAGCTGAAAATAAGTGTCCCGGTTTATTTTTGGAGTTGAGCCTTGAACAATTATTCTTCTTCTGTCATCGCTCAAGGTTTACAGTGAAGCTGACTTAAGTACCCAACCATCGCGACACTTGAAGGCTTGCGCAAGTTTGCAATTAAAATCTATTATTCTATTCCACTAAAACTGATACGATCTACAAGAATACCCTCTTAATTAGGGGTTGCAAAGCTCAATTAAACATATAGGACGAGAAACGTCATTATATCAGGTATTGTTCAACGATATAATAAGTAGAGGTATTCGTTTTTTAATCACTGGTCTTATGACATGTAGGACATATTACTATGCTGTTAATGAGTACCTTGATGATTATTCCTTCGTTAATGTTGTAATCTTACACTGCTGAAAATCGTCATACGGATACAGTTATAAACGTTGCTGTCTGTAATTACTGGGTTTACGAGTACCATGCGAATTTGTGATCTCATCGATGGATCATTCTTCGCTATCCTTTTACCCATCATCATGTCGGGCCCTTGGCTTGTTCCGTGGTATTTGGGGTCGGTGCATCACGTTTTGTTCTCTATTCCCAATCAAAACTAAAAGATTAGAATAGAAAAGCATAGAATAGTGCTATCAATTAGTTACGGCATGCCATAAGGTAGCATTCTTGGGCCTAACGTGTTTGTCCTCTTCATTGCTGAGTATTATAACTTAATTTGGAAAATATGGTTATCGCAATAAATTAACTGCTATTTATATAATACCTACTTAAAGTGAAAACTTGGAAAATATCGTTTGTGATAATTTCTGTAGCGAAAACAAACCAGTTAAAAGTAAAAGCCTCTATATTAAAAGTACATACATCTATGCTGCAAATAATTATATACTACTAGCTTCCGCCCGCGGCTTCGCCCACGTAAAAAGTGTAATTATAACAAGTCTGAGTGGTATTTCCAGAGAGTAACGTTAAATAAATCCTGTAGAAATCAAAATCAAAAGTTATTTAAATTAGGCTGAAAGCCAGATTTTTTTGAACGTCTAAGTTCTACATAAAGACTGTAGGGGCCACACACGCACTCAGTGTGTCGGGGTACATATCTTGTTACTCTTACCGTGCTAGCTATTATTATTCTAGCTGCCGCCCGCGGCTTCGCCCGCGTGAAAAGTATGATTATAAATTTGAGTGCTATTTCCGCACGTTAAAAAAAACACTGTAGAAATCAAAATCCAAAGTCAGTTATTCAAATTAGGTTGTGAGCCAGAACTTTTTGATCGTCGTTCTACATAAAGACAGACCCTTCACCACTTCTTAGCTTCTTGCTCATGACTCTATCTGCGTAGACATCCGGATTGATTCCAGAGAAAAATCAAACATTTGTGAAAGATTAGAAGTTAGCACGGGCTAGGATCATGATAAATTAGAATTTCCTACATTAGTAGGGCTTATCAAAGTTGGACGGCAATTTTTTGTGCTACGCCGAACAACTCTTTTCTATGGGCTACCTATTTCTTTTTTTGCGTTTGTATCTACGTTTTTTTTTTTCACCGGCAACGATGGGCCCCGTCAGTTGTGGTTGACACTAATCTCTTTGAGGCGCGCGTGGAACACTACGGGCCGTCGACTCACGGGCCTGGTGTTGATCGGACGGCGAGCTACTCACTGCTCGCTGTCCGCAGGCCCGATTTACGGTGGCCGCAGATCGTCTCGCGACGTCCTACGCCCAGTATGCCCTGTAACTCTCCTGCGGTGGTAGCGGCCGAGGCCGTGAGGGGCAGTCCGTTGAGATTCCCTCACGCGTCCCGACTCCGCCTTCGCAAGCATTAGTGCTTCGCAGAAGGCGGAGACTGCTTCCCATTCCCTCTCGCTCCGTGCCATGGCCTGAACCAGGGCTGGGCGCGAGAGGTCGCCACCACCTTTGTATCTACGTTTGATGTCGAAGTATTGTAATTTATGTTAAATTAACTTTTTCATGACTTTGGCACTCTGATAGTATACCTGCGGCTTCATCTGCGTGCAGGTCTAAAATTTCTCTTCTGCATGATTCTGTTTTCCTAGTAATTTATGAATCTATACCGCTCAGGATTCCAGCCCCAAAAATACTTATTCAAGATGCTACCTCTTATGATCCCACCCACTCCCTGGTAGTGCGTGAATCTAAACCGCTCGGAAATTTTACTTCTTCACGATTCTGTTCTCCTGGTAATTTGTGAATCTTTCTCTACCTCCTACGATTCCTGCCCCAGAATACTTTTTATGAATTTGTACCTCTCATAATACCAGCCACGGAATATATTTTGTGATTCTGATCTCCTGGTAGTTCGTAGGAATCTATACCGCTTAGGATTTAAGCCCCAAAAATACTCATGATAGACTCATATTCATGACTATGGTCTCCTGGTAGTTTTGGAATCCGGAACTACTTTTTCGTGAATCCTGATCTTTTCGTAGTTTGTGAGTTTTTATCGCTCATAATTTCAGTCCTTGAAATACTTCTCATGTTTCTGGTTTCCTGGTAATTGGTGAATCTTTACATCTCATAATACCTGCCTCGGAATATACTTTGTGATTCTGATCTCCTGGTAGCTTGTGAATCTATACCGCTCAGGATTCAAGCCCCGGCAACACTTCTTCTTGATTCCGGTCTCCTGGTGGTTTGCGAAGCTATACCGCTTAGAGTTGTAGCCCCAAAAATACCTCTTCATGATTCTGGTCCCCTGGTACGTTGCGAGACTTTACCGCTCATGATTCCAGCCTCGGAAATACTTCTCATGTTTCTGGTCTCCTGGTACTTTGTGAGCGTAAACCGCTCGTTCAGCCAGACTTTGGATTTCTACTTCCACCTCAGCCTTCGCTAAGTTTTGTCATTTACCGGGATAAAAAGTAGCCTATGTGTTAATCCAGGTTATGACTTACCTGTTTCAGTCCTTGAAATACTTCTCATGTTTATGGTGTCCTGGTAATTTGTGAATCTTTACATCTCATAATACCTGCCTCGGAATATACTTTGTGATTCTGATCTCCTGGTAGCTTGTGAATCTATACCGCTCAGGATTCAAGCCCCGGCAATACTTCTTCTTGATTCTGGTCTCCTGGTGGTTTGCGAAGCTGTACCGCTTAGAGTTGTAGTCCCAAAAATACCTCTTCATGATTCTGGTCCCCTGGTACGTTGCGAGACTTTATCGCTCATGATTCCAGCCCCGGTAATACTTCTCATGTTTCTGGTCTCCTGGTACTTTGTGAGCGTAAACTGCTCGTTCAGCCTGACTTTGGATTTCTACTTCCACCTCAGCCTTCGCTAAGTTTTGTCATTTATCGGGATAAAAAGTAGCCTATGTGTTAATCCAGACTATGACCGACCTGTGTGCAAAATTTCATTGAAATCCCTTCAGCCGTTTTTGCGTTACCTTCAGCCAAACATACAAACATACAAACTTTCGCATTTATAATATTAGTAGGATTACGGCGCAAGTTGGAAACTGAGCGAGTTGTCAGTTAGACCAATAAACATCAGTGATTTATTCAAGCAAAATGTTGTTACTAAATCTAACGTTTACTTCATCGGAACTTTTATTAATTACGATTGCCTATATCAGCTTATATTAAGGGCTGATTTTGCAAAGTCAGAAAATTTCCATTTGAGGAATAAATATCGCGATTTGACAGCTTTTCTATACAAAAATATGTTAAACGATCATATTTATTCTGCAGGTAAAAAAAATTCTAAGACAACTTAAAAATTGAACTTCGGAATTCAACCAATTTCATTTGTTACAAAAGTTCCGTGGACTCTAGCATTTAGTATTCGGCGAATTTCGGTACTACTCTAACCAATGATTATTGAGTTACCGTTAATTATCTCACAGCATAAAATGTTTTCTTACCACAGCACCAAAATAAATCAAAAGTGTCACATACTATCTCATGATCTTATACCCAACAAAAATAAACTATGTCAAACCCTTTAATTAAAAACCTATAAATGCAAAATATATCTTTGACGTCTGTCAAACCAGCGAACCACTTATAGCTTTAGCCCGCAGCGGTAACGATTGCGCGATCAATCTGAAACAGCCTTAATAAACCGTTGGCGAAGGACCACTCCTACCGTCAGATTGCTATAAATTATTATTGAAAGGGCACTGCTTCTACGCTGAGCTTCGGCCTAACTGAGAATTATTGATTAGTTAACAATGTTGCTATTTTGGTACCTAGTCCATCAAAATCAACAACGACGGCGACACGGCTGGCGCAGTGGGTGAGCGGTTGGCTGCTGCATTGCATATCGCGGGTTCGAATATTGTACGGAAAAATATTTGCATGGGCTACATATGGTTGTTCCGGGTCTGGAACCGCACTCAAGATACAGGAGAAATTCCTAGTGAGAACAATGTTTAAAACAAAAGAATATCACAGGAGTATAAGGAGCTGGAATACATATTCGTGCCCTAAATTGCTTTGTAATTGATTGATTTGCATGCGTAAGTGTGCATTCAGACGTTCGGCATATATTATAAGGCTGTGTTAATGAAACAGCGGCCATCTGAGCAGTAGAGGCAGCGTATAACAGATGGTACGACAAATAGCTACCATAGCAAACAGGTGAGTTACGAGTTTGAACAAGGGGAGAAACAGCCAGTCAGTAACAGCCCTCCCGCTCCACCCAGAGCGGGAGATGTCACTGGAGGATTACCCACACCAAAAAAAAAGGGGTTTTGGAGTGGTATTTTAAGAGGTCTCGGGACCCCTTCGGTCGTGTCTCCATTTCCATGTGCTGGTGGTCATCAGTGGGGAGGTTTTAGTGAGGTAAAAGTTCCACACTCCCTGGTCTTTGTTACCCAAAAGTCCAGGTGACTTTTGAAGGTTTCTCCACGAAAACCAAAATAAAAGCGTATGCCTCGTTGTTGAAGTTATTTTTTTCAGCTGATGAATACAATACATTCCAATCTTTTTAAAAAACTGATTCAAAACCCAAAAAAAAATACCGATAACGGGTCAGTTAGCGGACAAAATCTATTGTTACCTTATCCGTTGGTACCCGACCCTTTTGCTAAAACCCTATGACACCACAAAAGTTCTTCAACCAAAATTAACCTTGCCGACTGGTTGCGATAACCATTAACAATTGCACTCCGCCATGGTTTGATAACCACATGTAATTGATCGAACGCAACTGCTTTCTTCAATTAGCCTTCCTATGCATTGCACAGCCAATTAAAAATGTCGGTCAAACTTGCGTGGTGTTACGTGTGACAGTGAGTTCTCAATTGAAATTGTTGTTGGTATCGGTATTCATTTCGATTTATTTATTCGATTTCAATTTGTCTACTCAGTCATTAGCAATAAATTGAATTCAAATAATATAGTAACGCAGCAGAGTGAATGGTAGCGTGACGATTGTCTGAGGAGAACGTAGAAAACGTATTAACTTCAACCACTAGTAATATGGAACAAGGAACATACAGTGTTGGCTACATCTATTGTTGAAGTACATCATAATAAAGATCTAGTCTAGCAATGTAGCCTGAGTTCACTGATGCCTATAAAGAAGGTTTTGAAGAAAATCTATATAACTTGCCATACTTGAGTGTATAATTCAAAATCTGAAACAACAAACTCTATGTCATTCATGAGAGGCTTCAAACACTGCAAGCCGTGTTTTGGACTTTTTTAATACAAATGATCGCTTAAAATAACTTTAAATAAACAACGCTTAAGTCGATGCTTGAGTTGGTGGCAATAAATTGATAATTCCTTTAAATATTTTGTCAAGTATAGATGACTCATAACACTCCGCACTAATATAGCGGTTGAAATATGGATTGTTTGCGCTAACTCTTAATTCACAAAATTACTCTTCTATTCACTGTCTAGACCACACCATGTAACGGCTAATCTCTTGCAATCTAACGTTTAGCCGCACAAAACGTAACACTGGCAACACTGGGCTTACATTAGCAACATCATGAATATTAACAATGTTCCGCAATGTTGCCACACTTTCCACGACTCATGGTGGGTGATTGTGTTTTGTACATGTGTAATGAAATTAAACCTGCAATAGGATGTTCGGATAAATCCAAAATGCATGTAATCTAAAGGCCCATCTATTCTCGTATCTATAAAAAAAACTAAATCAAATCAAATAATTTATTTCGCCAGAAATATGGTACAATAGGTGTTACAAGAAAGTACACAAATCTCACCTATAGGAGGCATGAGAAAATTTACTATTAGGTCCAGTAAAAATAAAATACAGAAGTTCACAAATAAGATACAATTAAATAGATCAATACATAGTGTATAGAGATTAAGTCTTACAGTTCATTAAAAAAATCACCTGATGCATAAAAACAGTTTTCTATTAACCATGATTTCATTTGCTTTTGAAACTTATTTAAGGGAAAGTCAAGTCGCAATCTAATCTCGGCGACAATATCAAAAACCTATCAAATTGTAGGGAAATTAGAAGTGTTTATGACAGACTGAGTGAGAATTACCAAAACCCGCGAAAGATCCATCGAAATACAGGACTGTTTCATATAAATGACCTTGAAAGCGGAATCATGAATCAACCGATTTTATACATACTGCCGATCTCTCTCCATGTAACAAACTATCATAAAAATAATATTCAATGATCATGCATGCGAAGATCACGCACAAACAATAGACCAAATGACAGGAAGCGAATAGAAATTGCCAAAGTAAACATAACAAAAAGTAACATAAGCATTGTGAACAATCAAAATATGAGAGTCGTTTGTTACGCATAAAGCGTAGATATTTACGTAATTTTAGAGGACAGTTATAAGTGGTGCGGATTCTCTTGTTTAATATCTAAACTAAAATTAGAGAATTGCTATCTTTTACTAAAAGGCTGTGCGAGAAAAGGACGGCTATAGCTATGAACTAAGTTAGAAATGTCAAACTAGTTTACGCCTTGCGCTTCGTCGTGTTTTTAGACGACATGTTTTTACGTGTACCCTTAATTTGTATGGAAATATTAGTTCAAACTAAATTTGACAGCACTAATTTACGTCCGTCTCTTTCTTGTTTTATTAGAGAAAAAGATAACAATAGCCTAAATTAAGTTTAGTTTGTGCACAACAGAATCAACACCATTGTCTTTAAAATGCCAGAGCAAAATAATACCCATAACCCTAAGTATAGGGTTAGCTAACTAATGATGAATCGAGAGTATTTTAACTTTCTAGGACTATCTTTCAAGCTTGTATTGTTTCACTGCAGAACCAAGGTTTCCCATCCCATCACAATTCTGTTACTTGCAAAACGCGCACAAGTCCGTTCGGTGGGAGTCATCGTCTCATTGGTTTTCCTACTATCTCTTAGCTTGTATGGACCCACTTTGTGGTACTTTTAGTACACAGTTCATTTGACATATCTGGCCCGATCAAGCTTTGCTGCAGTTTATTGGATGACATCTATACGTCTCTTTTACTGAGAGGAACTTTTGATTCTTTGATATTATGTTTGGGTAATTTGTAGGCCTCCCATGCGGTGAAACGATAATCTAGTGAGGGTCATGGGAGTCCTTTGGATGCAAATACCACAGCACTGGTAGAGGTCAGTGGGTAGTCTTCTTGAGGGCGGCCTTTCTCCAGCAGTGGATGTCTTTGGGGTGAAATGACGATAATTAATTAATAATTATATTTGACATCCCTAGCACCACACACGGATGGCGGAAAAACAGCATACCACAATTTAGCTGACCAGCCATATACCTAGCTAAAATTAACCGTGACTAGCTGAAGGCCACAGATAGTTGTAATGATTGATGTTACATATTTATATAGAATGCTACTGTCAAGTACAGTAATATGTGTGTTACCTTTTAAATGGTACGGTTAATGCAGTCAAGGTTTGAGAAAATAAATATTTTTGTTAGCACAATTTTCTGACTCACAAAACTGTATATTTTGTAATCTCTTTCTTATGAAGGGAAGTTGAAAATGTTGTAATTTTGGCTGTCTGCAAAATAGATTATGTATGTTTAACTGGAAGAGAAGAGTCTTTTTTTTAACATTTTTAATTGTCACTTCCAATTCAGTTGACTTGTTGATTAAGGTCTGCATCGTCATCATTATAACGGCAGCTGAAAGACGTCTACTGCTGGAGATTAGGCCTCCCGGAAGCGTCGCCGCATCGGCCGATCCTGTGATTTTCCCAACCAGCGTACTGCCGCTGCTTATGAGCTTCGAGTCATGCTGGACCTAAATGAAATCAGCTTCATTCAGAAACTGATTTGTTGCTGTCCTAGGCTTCTTTAAACCCTGGATTTGCGGCAGGCTTGATATGTAAAATGGCATGTTATTAGCCGTAAACAGTTTCAAAATATCTACCATTAGGTATAAGACCAAAACTGACATTTAATTTAACAAAGAACTATAACACGACCTTCCCCTTTGTCTCGCTAAAATATTATTCAGACTACGAACGCATCATAACAATAAAGTATAACATAACGACCATATTCTTAGTACCTTTGACCTTAGAGGCGAGGTCTTATTAGCCGCATTTTGAACATATCAGTTGTAATTAAACTACACGATAATTAAAAACGTGATACGATATGAAGTCGTGGTTGTAGTGTTAGCGGAACGGGGAATGAAAGTGAAAATAATAAATTACCTATTAGATGGACAATGCTTTGAAATATGAAAAACGATCTAAAATTTTAAGAGGCCTCATACTGAAAATTTAATTGACCAATCATAACACTGGAGTAAAGACCGCGTATTGGCAGTCGAAACTTGAGACGCCAGTTAGATGCACCAATGACCTTAAAAATATGGTTGGCACGGACTGAATGCGAAACGCAGATAACCAAGTGTTGTGGTGCAGCTTGCGTTTGGTCCATGACCGGGAGAGGACTGAGATAGGCTGAGTTGATTGATTGATAACGCTACAAATGAGATTTGACAACATTAAATAGAATAAAAATTCAAAAACTACCTACCGAGTAAGTGAAACTTATAGATTACTAGGCCAAGATCAAGATAGTCCTCAAGTGGGCACCTTGTTTATGTAATCGTTAAATACTGGTTCATTTTCCTACATGGACGTGGTCATTTATAAACAGAGAGTGAAGCAAGCGTTAACGATGAGTAGAAAATTACCCTACAGACAATACAGATCCCTTTCTTTGTTAAATAATCGAATAATTTGTTTATTGCGAATTTCAAACCCATTGTTTGTGGTAACGACGCTTTATGTTACTCTCTCTTACGTAAGTCTCTTTGCTAATGTTTGTTAGCCTATAGGCATCTGTTTATAAATAATTTAATTCCGCCAAGTCCGTTTCATAATCGGCGTACGGCGATGCACCACCGGTACATCACACCCACACGCTCAAAGCGTTTTGTAAACTCATTCATTGTGCGTACAGATTTTTTTTTTTTTTTTTTTTTGGTGGGTGGGAAATCATCTTATGACTTCTTACGCTCTAGGGTGGAGCGGAAGGTCGTGTCAGACTCTTACTGACTAAAACTCACCCCTGTTCCTCCCTGCCCTACGCGCCCGGGGGCGAGGTAACTCTTTCGAATTTATACTCAACCCCCGGGCAGGCATTGGCCGTGGCAGGCCCCGTCCTTTGCTGACAACTCTTTGAGGCGCGCGTGGAACACTACGCGCCGTCGACTCTCGGGCCTGGTGCTGATCGGACAGCGAGTTACCCACTACTCGCCGTCCGCAGGCCCGGGGTGCGTACAGATAAGGAGTGGAATTCCCTGCCAGAGTCAGTTTCCTGATAGCTACAATCTGGGGGTCTTTAAGAGAGTGAATAGGTTACTTCTAGGCATGCGTGCTCCATCGTCGACCACATCAACGCTTACCATCAGGTGAGACAGTGGTACCAAGCACGAGCCAAACCATACATAAAAAATATTTGAGTAGTGCATGGAAATAACCTCCATGGGTTAAATACAACTAGTAGGAACTATACATATCATCCCGCTGCTAGATCATGACTATCGGCTGTTTCGGACCAAGGCTAGTGTGTATTGGTCGCTCGGTTTTTAAAAAAAGGTCTGAAATGTTTGAACTAGTCAATGCTTATAATGTTGTTGATCTTTTTATTAGCCTTACAGCGTTGAGGTCTTCTATATGATAGGCCACTCCACCTCACATACCCGCACCAACATCTCACATACCCGCACAAATCGTTTTCGGAACACATTTATTGTGCGTACAGCTAAGGAGTGGAGTTCCCTGCCGGAGTCTGTTTCCTGATAGCTACAACCTGGGGATCTTTAAGTTAGGAGTAAATAGATTCCTTCTAGGCAAGCGTGCTCCATCGTCGACCATATCATCGCTTACCACAAGGTGATATAGTGGTCAAGCGTGAGCCGGTCAGTAATAATAAAAAACTTTTTAACAAAAAATTTAACCGACGAAAAAGAACTAAAAAGCAAAAAATCACTAAACTAATTTTGAGTCGGCGCCAAACAACAGTCAAATTATTAAATATCTAAATTTTATATGTACGTAGAAATGAAGGCTAGATGTAGGGAATTAATCATTTTATTATTTGGCGCCGACTCAAAATTAGTTTATATAAAATTTGATATTTTATTTAAGTAAATAAGCTCAATATAATATGGTTTATTTATTTTTTGCTTTTTAGTGCTTTTTCGTCGGTTAAATTTTTTGTTAAAAAGTTTTTTATTTTATGATTTTTTGTGACTCGCGTCATCTTTTAATACTCTGAGGCTAATTTCTAATCCTTCATCATTCCTCTTGCCACTGAGCTGATGATGTACATATTCTTCCTTGAGGTTCCCAGGATATTGACCAGTTGAGGTTACCTCCAATAGGTATTCTAAAGACGTCTTTTCTTCAAAGCTTAAGTGGTATCTGTCACTAAAACCAGTTTTTTTTATATCTAACTTCTATTGTTTAGTAAAGGTATGGTTTCCATCATCAGCTCACTTTCATGATGTGATGATTCCTAAATGGCCTAATGACCTGATTAAGTTATGAAAAGTAAACAGAAACAATATTCGTGCCCAATTTTAGAGGTTTTCTCTCAATTTTATCAGGATTCCATGATCAGATCCTGATGTCCTTGACATGGAATCACCCTTGAGGTATACCCTATCTAACAAAAAAGAATTATCAAGATCGGTTTATAAATGACGGAGTGAGAGCTGAACATACACAAAAAAAAAAAAAGAAAAAAAAATATATACGGTCGAATTGAGAACCTCCTCCTTGTTTTTCGTCGGTTAAAAAAAAGTAATTATTCAACAGAAATTAATTGCAAGTATGGACGTGGGAAATAGCTCTATTTTTATTCTTTATTGTACGTGTTGAAGCGTCAGGGTTTTGATGGATCAAAATGTTGGGCTGTAAAAAAGACGGATGTAAAAAGATTGCATGTGGCTGAGATGAGAATGTTGAGATGGATGTGAGGAGTAACGAGAATGGATAAAGTGAGAAATGAGTACATTTAAAAGTGGCGCCAGTCACAGAAAAGTTGAAAGGGAACCGCTTATCTTGATATGGTCATATGAAGAGGAGGGATGAAACATATGTAACTAAAAGAGTTATGAATATAATAAATGTAGATGGATGGAGAGGGACAGGGAGGTCAAAGAAAGGATGGTTTTTTTTTAAGAAAGGATGGATGGATTGTGTGAGGGGTGATATGATAGAAAAGGGAGTTAGTGTTAGCGTGACGGTTGACAGGACAGAATGGAAGATAAAAACATGTTGCGCCGACCCCAAGTAACATGGGATAAGGGCAGGAAGAAGACGTGTTGAAGCGTCAATCAGCTTTTTTAACATTAAATTGTAGTTTAATCTCGCATATGCACATAAGCTATCCAGCTTATGTACATATGTGAGATTAACTCACAATTGAGTTCACTTAAAGAAAATCTCAGTGCTCCGAATTGGAAATTAAGCGGAGCGAAGCTAAAACCACCTATTTCACTCCTCGCTCTTACCTCGCCGTATGTAGAAACCTCAGTTACAATACTTACGGTTACAAGACTTACAACACAAAGTACAAACATGATTTCCATTCCGTATTTAATTGCTGATGGTACTGTTGCAATTAAAATAACTTCAAATTGCCCATCAGGTAGGTACTAAATAATAGCTTTATTGTGTTTGCTTTACCGTGTTCAAATAAATGATGCAAACGTGTGTTTAGATTATCGTTTAGATTGGACTAGATTCTGTAGATTTCGAATTTTAATTTGTTAATGCTGAAGCGAAAGCATCCATGCAAGGGCTTTCTGATTGTTTATAACCCAAACTTGCACTGACTATTCTTCATATATTCTTCACTAGCTTCTGAAAGCGGCAATGCCCGCATGGAATTATTTCTTCTCCCACTGTAAATTATAGCCTGTGTGCTATTTCAGACTGTACCTTTTAGTTACCAGAGGATAACCCGGGTTGTTAAAGCGAAACTCCCGTTGAGTAACGTGACAACCCGGGCTGTACCCGATTCACGCATTGCAAATCTCTATTATTCTACAACGCAAGGGCTTTTATCCTGTGGTAAGGTTCACACAATCGGAACATGATATAGTCTGTAGTTATTATAGATTTTTTAGCAAAAATATACATTGAGGATATTAAAAAAAAAGTTTTAATAGACGTATTATGCACGATGGCCGACTGTCAACGGGGCTTGGCGGATGTGGACGTATGGCGCGCGCGGTACCTTATACCTATCTCTGTGCCAAATTTAGTCAAGATCCGTTCGGCCATTCTGGGGTGATTGAGTAACAAATATCCGTCCGTCCATCCAAACTTAGGCGTTTTTTTATTATTGTTGATAGGCACGCGTTTGACCACTATCTCACCTAACTTTTATAATATTAGTAGGATTTTGTTACAAATATTTTAACTCAGCTTTAAGTTAAGCTCGCCTTTGTTATGTGAAAAAAAAAGAAAAAACGAAAGAAAATACGTTTATTTACGGTAAACATGACGCAAAAAACAGAGAAACACAAAAAGAAAAAGAATAACGGGGGGAAAAAATGCGTCACATCCACGCAAAACGGCCATCACTAAAGAATGTTTTTGTATTTATCCAAAACTAGGATAATTCGCAACTTTCTTTCCTACAAAAACAAGTTTCCTGTAAATCGTAAAACAAAAAAGAAAAGACTGGTAGCCAGCCCTGATTCATTGCCTTAATTAATAATTAATTGAGTGTGAAATTAAGACCACGGAATAAACGGTTACTTATCCACTGAGAAACTCTAATAAAGGCTACCATATATTTTTATTTGAAGTTTTCATGTCTTTAAATTAACACTTTTATACAAACGTGTCTTTAAACGTTTGTATAAAAAAGAGTGGCACTCCGGGAGTGCCGATAGAAGTGAAAACTTGAACAAAAATGCCCAACGCGCCTAGATCGCGTAGTGGTGTCGGTGTCGGCGTTGGTGTCGAGTTCAATTGTTTTTTGCCATCTCAAAAACGCCAAACACGCCTAAAGAAGTTTTCACTTCAAAAATAGGTAAAAAAAGATGTCTGCTGTGTGTGACACATAAAGTCGCATAGGAAACGAACCATTTATCATGCAGGTTGGCAGAATACATAGGTAATACTTTGGTAATACTGGACCTATTTGGCGCAGCCGTGGGGCGCACACTTCATTTCTTTTTTTTTCCGTTGTTACTTTTAGTTTTATTTTTAAATTTTTATTTTGTTGTTTGTTTCGTTTTTGTTGTGTGCCTCTAACTGTAGCCAATAAATGTATTTTCTTTCTTTCTTTCTTTCTTTCTTTCTTTCTTTCTTTCTTTCTTTCTTTCTTTCTTTCTTTCTTTCTTTCTTTCTTTCTTTCTTTCTTTCTTTCTTTCTTTCTTTCTTACTTTTGAAGTGTCATACGAATTTAGAATGGGTAGGTTTTAAAAATAGAAGAATATTATTGTCAGGCGGCCGATGTGCGCGTTTTGATAATAATGTATAGAGTATTTTTAGTTGTGGCGATAAGTATTTTGATCCCCTTGGAGGTATCTGTTAGTTACAAAGAACGATTTCTTAAACGTTTCATCTGATTGCGATGAACCTAAGGCTAGGATGGTTATCTTTTTGATTGAGTGGTTTGAGTACGGTTTGTTGCGTTCTTGGCGCCTGGTTACCCCTGCTAGAACAATCCACCAGACTTTTGAAAGACTACTATAGTCTCTGGACAGCATATATTTTGCCGACTCTTCTTCTTCCTGCATGCAGGATGCATTATTTTGGTCGAGTCTTCTCATTTTTCCGCGCTAAGTTCTTCGGTCTTGGGTTAACTTGCATTCTAGCAATTGAGTTTAGTTGAGGTTTCTCTTTATATTGGGCCTCCCAGATCAAAGGCTAATGGTTGGCGAAAATATATAACAGCCAATTTTTTTATTTTTTTTATCAATGATAGGATCGCGTTTGATCACTATCTCACCTGGTGGTAAGGGATGATGTGGTCGAAGATGGAGCACGCTTGCCTAGAAGTAACCTATTATAACCTAGCCGATTGTTATTGCTTGACATGAGATACAAGAATAGATTCAGTTCTGGAAAAACCGTAAGTTTTTCTGGCAAAATCGAAGTATTTGCGGCGACGATGAGGGACGTCGCGACGTCACTAATCAGCTACAAAAGTCAAACCTAACCACTCGCGTAATGTTTTATTATCTTCGATCAACTTAAACACTGTTCCACACCTCAGTTTCTTGCAAATAAATTGCATATTATACATTGGTGCAATTATTTCAAGCACTATTGCTAAATGAAAGCAATTTTGATTGTTAACGGTTTATGAAATTATTGTGAATGAAGATAAATTATGGATTCATTAAACTTCCTTCCTTTCTGTTTATGTAAGTAATAAAATTATAAACAATATACTGAGTGTGCCAAGCGTGGCAAAACTTCCTTATGATATTTCAGTGTAGTGGCAAATGTAAAGTATGGGCTGCAAAACTTAGATATATAGAAGTTAGAATATTACGCATCGTAGACCATTAAACAATTGCTTATTATTTGTCAGCACGAGCTAGTTATTATGAGAATGATGGATGGCTTACGGAGGCTTACTTAATTTGGTTGTGGTTTAATGTTTATGCTTGAGTTTTTTTGTTTTTGATGGCATACTGGAGTGTGCTAGCTAACAAGTGGCGGATAATTTAACTAGGTATATGATTGTATTTTGGACGATATGTCTTTATTTTTTTTTCTGTTTTAATTACATACGTTACATACATATGTTAAGATTGTTGCATACAATTTTATTATATAGATTCAAGTTCTTCGAACTTAACAGACAGATGTGTTGCTTAGGAGTTTAATGGTCACTTCTTCTTCACAGCTAAAACACTGGGAAGTGGTGACGGGTATTGTTTTTGGACGACTGTTTTTATGTAGAACTTTGATGTGTAAAAAAGTGCTGGCTCTCAGCCTAATTAGAATTTTCATAATTTTGATTTGATTTTATTTCCACCAGGAAAGTCTCGCATTGAAAATGACGGCATTGTATGTGGTGGACAACTGGTAGTGGTTGTTGTCGGGCATTTATTGTTGTTGAGCATATGCAACGATGCTCTAATCGCGCGGAGAACTTTGATTGCGCGATGTAGGATTATTTTGTGTGGCAGTTCTTTTTGTAGTACCTATGTGGCGGCACAGATGTCGCTACAAGCCCTATAGAATTATTAGGGTTACGTAACCGAAGGGTCCAAACGGAGCCCCTAAAAAGCAGATTGATTAGATTCAGTAAGGTGTTGAGGTTGGTGGTGAGGTTTTCTAGGGCGGTGCCAATATCTTATATCTGATACTCTTATAGTAAAGTCATACTGCTGGATGGCACAAAGAAGACACAATCATCTAAACCTTCGTAGATCCTTGATCACATGCCATACTATCAATATGTGAACCAGTCACGACTTGATCTCAATTACGACACCAATATTTTTGTACCGGTAATATTGAACTATTACTTATTTTCATTGTTATGCATAATAGGTGTGTCTGTGTCTCAATGACAGTAGGTCGCAGCCATTTTGAATTTGATTTCAAAAGTTCAAGCCGTCTAATTGTATTGTAATGAGCTGAAAAGTAGCCTAATTTTAGATTGGTAATTGAGTATTATTCTTATTGATTTCTTATTGAAAATTGATAATTATATCATTGAATACCTATCAGTCTAAAACTGCAAGATTAAGCTGTCATACAACGATAGAGCATTTATAGATCACCGCGCTTGCTCACTGCGTCTTACCGATTTTGCGTGACCAATACCTGAGTTTAGGTTCTCTAACGTACGTTTTAAATTCCTTACATTCCATACATTAGGTTAGTGGTGTCTTAAATCAATTTAATACGTGCTTTTAGATTATAGACATAAATTACTTCAGTCTCCTTAGGGATGTGCCCTAACAGGCGTTGCACCGAGAGGGTTCCGGAGGGGTCTTTTAAGAGGTAACGGAGACATGTGCTGATGGAGATCATCTGGAGATGGAGATGATGGTGTAAGTGAGGTAAAAATTCCAAAAGTCCAGGCACCTATTGAAGATTACTCTCCAGTTTTTTTCACTGTTGATAGGCATGCGTTAAAGTCTAAAGTAAATGTAATTGTGTCTGGGTGTAATTTATCTATAATATTTATGTATTTAGAAATATATAAGTATTGTGACGACCTTATGTTGGCGACCTTATGGTGGATACTGGCACGTTGGAAGTTTGGAACGCCGATTGAAAATTAAGAAGAAGGAAGACTTTTGTTTTAATGTATTATTTTGATTATTCAATATAACGTATAAGTTCGTGATCGCTCTTTTCTTTATCACACAACACACATAAGCAGTCACTCTCGTACACCACACTCTCGCACTGCCAGCGAGTATGACAACCCCCAGGAACGTATAGAAATCTCCAGGGACCAGCACTAAGAGAAGGTGCTCCAGGTCCCTATAGTATGTTTATCAGTTGTCTAGTACCCATAACACAAGCTCTGCTTAACTTGGGACTAGATGGAGTTGTGTGATAGTTGTGGAATATTATTATTATTGTAAATAGTGTTGAGAGGGCATAAAAAAATTACATTCTATCACCAATAACGACTGTCAATAAGTCTAAAATGCGCTTATACTTCACGGGGTCACGGTGTCTAGGGCACAGATTTGCTTGATTAAGAGTTGCGATCAACATTGTCGCTCGATGTACTCTCTTTTGACGATCAAATAAGATCTCCCAAGAAGTGCTAATAAAAATATGATGTCGATCGATTTTTGCTTACAATGTGTATTCTATGTTGTTTGGTCATACTTCGATGATACATTGATGATTGATTGATGATTGATGTTGACATCCGTCAACACGCATTGTGTCCGCGTGGTGGATTAAGACCCACACTCACTCACAGAGAAGAAGCCTGTGCCCCAGCAGTGGGAAAATTATAGGCACTTCTAGCTGTTTGTATTGTACGAAAGACGTGGTATTGAAATTTTATCTGAATTCGTAGATATCAAGAACTACTCACGACCTAAGTCCTAGAAAGGGGCTGAAAAGGTTACTTTTGTACGATAAACTTGAATAAATTGTAAAGTTTGGTTTTGACCTTCTGAAATTATTTTAAGCTAAACATAGCTTATTCATGTTGGTGTTATATTCAATCTACGTAACAGTTATCAATCTCTAGACAGGAGAATGATTACGTTATTGATTGGCTTTAACCACATCCACCGCAATTTACTCACTTTCGCACTTTCTCGCTTACCGGAAAAATGTTACCATTTATCCCTATAATTAACCACCGCAAATCCATTTCCCCAATAAAATGTCACAATCATCATAAATGAACTCAAACAGAAGGCCCATCCATCATATTTGAGTAAAGTAGTCGTGAAAGACATATAAATGCAATTGCGTGAATGTTTTTGGTTAAATTGGTACCCAAATGTGGTACAATGAATACCTTTCAACTGGATGTCAATTTACAGACACGGGGTACATTTAATGAGTCCCATCTGGGTGCCAATAAAAACATATTATGCGTATGAAGTTGAGATCAACTGGGTGCCAAGTGTCTCAACTGAGTGTGAATATGGAAACAGTAAATGTGTCCCACCTGTGCACCAATTAGCCATTGTTTGTCATAACTGCACAGCGAATGTCCTGATGGGTGCCAACAAGGGCTCTGTGTATGTATCCTAACTGGGCGCCAATAAGGCCGTAGTGTATGTGTCCCAACTGGGCGCCAAAAAGTTATCGAGATTATAATAAGTGCAAGTTCTGTATCTACTTGCCCAGTGGCGCGCTTGCGTGTGCACTCGTAGTTGCAACTATTCCGTTGTTCCGCGGCGCGTGTCGGCTATCTGCGAGGATGAGCAAGAAAACGCGGCGATCAGCATTCCGCTGTGATGCAGACAATGCTCTGCTGAGCACGGGACACTGAACTATCAGATATGTAAAAGAGGTGGTTGTGGCTTTCATTGACCTTTGTGAATATTAATGACTGTACGTGGGGATTAGCGGCTAAGGGTTAAAAATATAAAGGAAGTAGGTAAACAAATAGGTACGAGAGATAGCTACTAGTATGTATTTGCTACCTTTCGAAAACATAACCGTCTGCCCGGGGGTTGAGGATAAATTCGAAACAGAGTTACCTCGCCCCTGGGCACTCAAAGGCAGGAAGGAACAGGGGTGGGTTTCAGTCAGTAAGAGTCTGACACGCCCTCCCGATCCACCCAGAGCGGGAGAAGTCATAGGATGATTACCCACCCCAAAAAAAAAAAAAAAAATTATAATGTTGGTATAACCTGAACGAGGCTGATACAGGAACCAGGGAATTAGCAAAAGAAAAGAGAGGCTCATGCTCAGCAGGGGATAAATTCTGGCTGTGGATGATGATGGTGATGATGAATCATAACCCGTTTGGAACCTGAGTGGGGGATGGGTAAGGGTTTCATATAATTTCACCCTTTAGCTGCCACGTTGTGCATATGTGTTCGACTTTCAACTTGTAAATTTTATTAACATATATTTTTTTATCTCGGCAGTATATGTGTAGTCCACCCATATGAATGAAACTGTAGCCTTTGTGTTTTTGTACAACACCGAGAACAGAAACACAAAAACATCATTTGCACTATACAAATATTAAATTCACCTTCATAAAAGCTTACTTATACAACTTTGCCCTTAAACATTCTCAGTAGTGTTGCCCCATACAATGTTCTATGCAGAGAATCCACTGACCTGGCTTCAAGTGAGATTGCGAAACTATTGTCGTGAAACAATAGCTTGACAACTAATACATAAACTTGACCTAGCTTGATCCAGTTTTGAGTGAGTATTGTATTTGGTTATCTACAATTTGAACAGCACGCAACAGTGACATGGTTTAAAGGCACGAAAGAACTTTGGGGTCTTAAGAAGTCGTACCATATTTTACAAGCAATGGTATTTTACTAAAAAAATCTAATAAATCCGTCAGTTAAATAACCAAAAAATATTGGATATGTATTGTTTCTTTTATCACGTAAACGAAAAATGAGGGCGATACAGTGCGTTGAAATGTCTCGTTACGTCACGCGGCGCGACACTTTTTACCACCAAATAGAATAGAATAGAATAATACTTTATTGTACACCAAAATAGTTAATAAACTTGTATAAATGAAGTTAAATCTATGGGTACAATGGTGGTCTTAATCACCAAAGTGAGGTAACGAGCCCACACAACTATCTTTGTAATTTTTTATTGGTTTGGTAAAACAAAAAAATACTTGTCATTATTTTTTGGTTATTTATCTGACGGACTAATTAGATTTTTTAGTAATCACCCCATTGCCAGAACTTGGTGAAAAGTTACCTGTAGAGGCAAGAGATCATCATTATTCTCCTGCCCTTATCCCAATTTATTTGGGGTCAGCGCAATATGTCTTTTTCTTCCATACTCCTCTATTAGTCGTTATCTCTTTAGTCACCCCCTTTTTAACCATATCCTCTTTCACATAGAGGCAAGAGATAATAAACTCAAATATGTAGACTAAATACTGAATAACAACAAAAAGAAAAGCCACACCATGTCGAATTTTTACATTAATAAAATTAAGTAGATTATTATGTGAAATTTTAACCCAGTGGGGAATGGAACTGGTATCTTTAACACAGGTTACTGTGTAACCTAGCTAAGATGCCAGTTGCGATACGTTCTATGGCAAAACAAATATGAATGTTCTTATGTAAGATTTTTGTAATCTGATTATTTGTTCATATTGTGACTCAATAAAGCATTATTATTATTATTAAAAAAAAAAATTCTGGCGAAGCATTTCTTCTTCAGAATATATTTTCCAACACAGTCTGGCACATTCACAGAGGGCGTCATCAGAAGGCTTAAAGTTATCCAAAGGACTACGAAGAGGGCTATGCTCGGCGTTTAAGAAATCAAGATATCCGCAGGAGAAAATCAAGGTTACTGACATAGAACGAAGCATCACCAAACCTGGCAGTGGGCGGGGCATATTGCTCGGAGAACATCTATTCTGCGAGAAAAATACCTATGGCCCCATTGACCATCTAGTTGAAGGCCGAAAGGCCTCCCATAAGGTGGACCGATGACCTGGTGAATGTCGTGGAAGTCCACTGGGTACGAGACATACATGACCGGTCAATGTGCCTGAGCTCGTATTTATGAGAAATAAATAATAATAATATATAATACCAATACTCACAAACATTTAAGACATTGCTTACTTTTGCTATTGATACTAGCGTAAAACTGAGTCATCTTCAGAACTTTCATCCACAATCCGATCAAAATATCCTTACAAGCTCTGACAAACTGCATTCAATTTCAATAAGGAACATGTTTTCATTAAAATAAAGGCATTGGCAATGTGTGGGTGCCAGTGCATCAGGACATTGAACCTAAGACATCTACTGTCTGGTCAGCTGAGAACTTGCTCGCCCTTTATGTAAGTGGTTATGTAAATCAATGTTGTTACTCTTCGGTGGTATGTGAGGACAAAAGGAAAGCAATGAAGGTTGATTTGTTTTCGCTAGTATAGTGATTTGTTTATAGTAAAGAGTGAATAACATCGAGACAACCATGACTGAACCATGACCTATGAATTTAACCCAATATTTTTTTTTTAAATTATTGATAGCAGTCGTGGCTCAGTGATAACGGCCCCGAATTTCGAGTTGTACGTCGTGAGTTCAAACCCAGGCAGGCGCTTTACTAACTTGGTGATTTTTATTTAATTGCCACTGCTCTCAAAACGGTGAAAGAAAACATCGTAGGAAACCGGCATGTCCTAGAACTAAAAATTCGAAGACATGTGACATCATTATAATGCGGATTATGCTATGCTTTTATTGATAGGCTTGTGTATGATCACTATCGCTTCTGATGGTTAGTGACATTGTGGTCGAGAATGGACAACGGTTGCCTAGAAGTGCCATACTTAACTCTTGACTTAAAAACAGTGGTATAGGCAAGATGTTCCGCTATCTAATTTATTTATCGACCTAATTTTTTTATTATTATATCGATAGGCTTGCGTTTGACCACTATTGGGTGAAAAGTTGCTTTTGACGGTAGGAAAGTAAATTAGACAAAAATAGAAGTAATTTATTTTTGCCTTTAACCCAAAATGGATTTTACGATACCTACTGGAACCCTAGTGTTAAAAAAAAATGTTTTTGTTCGGTTTCATTTTTTTTATTTTTCACTTTTTAGTTATGGTTCTCCATTAAGGTCTGCACCTTAATGGAGAACCATAACTAAAAAGTGATATACGACCATTAATGGTTTTTAATTGAACATCACGTCTAAACGACTAGTCTTATTTCTTTGAAAAAAATGTTTGTTACTCTAGACAATTTCCGTCGTAATTTGATCTCAGAATATTTGAAATTATATTTTTATAACATAGTGCAATTAATTTGTAAAGATACGTCTAACTAAAAAATTAAGAATCAAAGCGTATTTTTATGAAACCTTCACCACATATTACTTCACCATTTTAAAGATCATTTAATTATTTATAATTTAGTCTCAGTGTTTTATTTTAAAACCTGTTCTTATATGTATAATAAATGAATAATGCATCTAATTTCGGACAGCGCTCCTTGATGGGCGAGTCCTATTACTGAGTGGACGTACGACTTGTTACGTGAGCGCAGCACAGAACACGCAAGCTAACCACTCAAGGTCATTGGCAGCTAATAGCGCCTTAAATTGTGTTAACAATTCATAGACATACGATCGCAGCAATCGCGGTTGAATTGCTGTCAATTTTTGAAGAGTTCCGTTGTCTGTCTCCGAAACCGATCATCAGATCTATATGAAATTTAAATGGGACCATTTCGAAACAAACCCCTTTCGAACAAAAAAAGAATTTTGCAAATCCGTCAGTAGGTATATGACGGAGTTACGCCCGAACATACATAAAAAAAAAATATCCGAACTGATAACCATCAGTTTACTATAAACAGGTATAACTGATAAGCAATAAACCCAGCAAATGGAGTTGTGCAATAGTTACTGGTTCAGTACCTCTATCATAAAAACTTGATAATGGCTTCCGATTCGGTCAACTGCGTTCGTTTGGCGAAAAAAAAAGAAATTTCTCTTAAACAGAATCAGATCTGTATTGCAAACACGCGTCGTTTTTATGTAACCGTTGATATTTCACAGTTTTTTATAGGGTTGAGTAGTGTAAGCGGTGTCAATTTCCATGCTTTAGATTTTAAGCTGTGTCAGATTGTTTCGAAGATGAGCAGAAGTCTGGCAATGTAACTTTTGGGAATCGATGATTTTCAACCAATTATTTAATTTAAAAATTGGCCTTTCATTGATTTTTATATGCAAAGTCATTCCTGTGATCATAGATTTCATCATTCGATACGCCATACCTACAGGAATAAATACATGATGTAGGATCACCACTTTTGATTTGTCAGAATTTGGCCGGACAGTCTTACAGAAAAGCTCACGCTGACATATAACCCGGGCCTGCGGACGGCGAGAAATGTGTAGCTCGCCGTCCGATCAGCACCAGACCCGAGAGTCGACGGCTCGTAGTATTCCACGCGCGCCTCAAAGAGTTGTCAGCAATAAAGACGGGGTCCCACATGGCCGATGCCTGCCCAGGGGTTGAGGATAAATTCGAAACAGAGTTACCTCGCTCCTGGGCAGTAAGGGCAGGAAGAAACAGGGGTGGGTTTTAGTCAGTAAGAGTCTGACACGCCCTCCCGCTCCACCCAGAGCGGGAGAAGTCATTGGATGATTTCCCACACCACAAAAAAAAAGCTGACGTATAAAGTCACTGCCATTAGGTACGCTAGTTTTACATTATCTGTGCATTAGCTCTCTTCCTTATATCAATATGTGTTGCTGATTCATTGAAAACCAATTTTGATGCTGTTTGCAGAAAAAGATTGTTATTTTTACCCGACTGCCCCAGAAGGAGGGTAATGTTTTTCGAGAGTATGTAAGTATATAAATTATTATGTATGTTTACAGGGTGTAACGGAATGGTGTGGTCATATTTTAAGAAACGCATCTGCCCATCGTTATGAACAACTTCCTTCAATAAAACTTGAGGAAATTCTCAAAAAAAATTTTTACCTGCCGTAAAAATATTGATCAGCTGATGATAACTTTGTATGAAAAGTCCATTTTTTTTTGGCAATTTTCTATTTATCTTACTGAAAGTATTTCATATCCATGGGCAGAACAGGTTCTTAATATTTGACCATACCTTTCCGTTGCACCATGTAAAACGTAAACAACTGGATAGATTTTAACAAAATATGAGATATTATTAGACTGGTCGTGACCGCCGAAGTTACATAGGCTATATGAATTTTGAAAAAAAAAAACGTAATGGCGACCGCCCTTAGGTAAGTGTAGTCGTATTGTTTTGTGATCTGGTCATGTGGGGTATCAAATTAAAAAGCTCAAGGAGACAATTCCAAAAACATAACTCACAAAAATGTAGGAAATAAAGAAACTTTTTAGTTGTCTTTTATCAGTCGGGTTTTTTTTTTAAATTTGCATTTAATTATCTTGTTATTGGTATTTTTTGTTTGATATAAAATATTATACAAAAATAAAAAGAAGGAGAATACCATATTCTAGTCACCATCTACAGCCTACAAACACCCACCATTGAACCACGGCCTCCCACTAACAGAAACATAAAAGGAAATTGAAATTCTGCCTCTATCCATTTTTGACGCTGAGTTAATTCGTTCCGGTCGAATCTGACCAAAATCAGTGTAATGATGACTATTTTGTGTAGGCAAATAATTGCAGGTCAATGGGCAAATCCCATATGAAAGCATTATGAATATCTATTTTTGGTGTTATAGTTACATAAGGTGAATAGGGTAATGAACTAATGGAACCTATTTGTATATCTCATATGTTAAGTGAACTGTTTGTGTTCTGAGAGTAAATTCTTTAAACCGTCAACAACATCTTATTTTGCGAGTCTCCTAAGTTTTTTGGGGTTTGGCTCGTGAATAATTTTCACTATTTTATTCATCAAGGCTGGAAGGTATGCTTACTTTATCATCTGGATTTGATAGAAATTTGTACTGAAGATTAGCTTATCCAATATCCGTACTAATAATTTAATTAATTATTATAAATGCGAAAGAAACTCTTTTTAGGATTCCGTACCCGAAGGGTCCAAACGGAGCCCTATTGCTGTCACTCACGTGATATAGATGAGCTCTATATGTTTTTAAGATTTTGAAAGTCACAGTATTTGGAAGAAGCCAGAGCAGTTGGTAGTAGTTGTTACAAGAGGGTGTATTTTGGTCATCTAACGTAATAAGAACTCTTCCACTAAGAAGGCGCGCTAAAGAGTAGACACCTAAGACGCATCTGAAGACAGCATAAGCATAGCATTATCAGCTTTTTATCGTTCCCACTGCTGGGACATATGGTTCTGTGTGGAATGGCTCTTAATCCACCACGACAGCCCAGTGCGGGTTGATGGATGTCACATTTCTTCGAATTTTTGGTTCTAGGACATGCCGGTTTCCTCACAATGATTTCCTACACCAAGTAATACAAGTAAAGTGCCTGCCAGGGTTCGAACCTGCGACCTACACGTAAGTCGGGGCTCCGACTAGCCCAATAGTAATGGCTATTACTACTGGGCCACCACTGCTTCTACAGCTGCTGGTAAAGACATCACTTACAAAAATCAAACTGTAGCTACATTTAAAATTTTATAGTTTTATAAAAAAAATAAAAAATAATATGACCATAGAAATTGAACCATAAACAAAGATAAAATCAGCTGCAAATGAAGTGATATCACTATTAGATGAGTGTACCGACTTTCTACAATCAACGCATGACATGCAGAGGGAAGTAAATGAACATTATCGCCGCATCTCATCTGCCAAGCGTTGCGTATCGACGAAAGTGGCGTAAGTGCATTTTCTCATCTTGCTATTTCTGTGTTCTGAGTATAGGTCTTGAAAGAAAGTGTTCAAGAAAGTGTTCGCCTTAACACTCCTCGCAAATCTGAAAGTGTACGGTGCGTATGATACTTGACTCCTCACATTTTGTACTGATTTCAAACAAATTTAGCACAGGTCTAAAATACAACCTGGAAAAGGAAAAATGCTTATAAGGAAAAAAATATTTAAGAATTTTGCAACAAACCTAAAAAACACGACCTCAACGTCTAGGTAACTTACAAAAAAAAAAGAGCGGTACTCCGGGAGTGCCGACAGAAGTGAAAACTTGAACAAAAATGCCCAACGCGCCAAGACTTACCTATTAAAATTAAATTACACTGATACTGAATCTCTCTTAACTATAGTGAAGTAAGCTCTGTATAACAAAAACGCTCATAAACGCACTTTCATACTCTCACGTACACATACACAGATACATGCACCCCCCCCACACACACACACTCTCACACACATACACACAAACACACACATACACATTCATACTTATTCTCACAAATACAATCCCTGTCCACCCCATGATTCTGTGCTTATCCAGTAGTCCAAATCTTTTTCCGTAGGCGAGTGACCTGGAGTCCTGAAATACAGGGTCTCCCTAGTTTAGGCTCCAGTCCACCCTTGAATTGTCAACATACTGTCTAAATTGTTCCTATATTTGTGGTGGAAAATAAACGAATTTTTATTTATTTATAATGAAGTTTTCACTTCAATCCAAATAGCGGTGTCGGTGTCGGTGGAGAGTTCAATTGTTTTTTCCCATTTCAAAAATGCCCAACGCGCCTAAAAAAGTTTTCACTTCAATCCGCTACGTGATCCGCTACGAGTGCTACAACGCTACTCGTCTTAGCACTCGTAGCGCGGTGTCGGTGGCGCGCAAGTTCAATAGTTTTTTCCCATCTCAAAAATGCCCAACGCGCCTAAAGAAGTTTTTACTTCAAAAGTTATTTTAGGCTCACGTTTTATGTATCTCTAGCGACCCGCCCCAGTGTTGCACGGGTACAAATTATTAATACTAAGGCGGGTCAATAAGTCTGTGCCTTTTCGAATTTCCCGCCTCTTAACAGAAAGGGCAACACTGCTCCTGTGAACAGGCAATTGTCAGTTGACTCCTGTCAAAATTTGAACAAGCTGCGTTATTTAGTTTGTGTTTGACAGCCATTGATAAGACTACCGCGTAATTTGAGAAGAAAATGGAAAAAAGTGAATTTCGTGTGCTCCTTAAAGCATTATTTTTTGCGGAAAAACTACCATTACTCAAACCAAGATTAAGCTTGATAAATACTATGGGGACTCTGTACCATCAATCGAAATGGTTAAAAAGTGTTTTACTAAATTTCGTTGTGGCCGTACAAGCACGGAAGATGCCGAACGTTCTGAACGCCCAGTTCAGGTCTCTAGACCCAAAACAATTGAAAATATTCACAATATGGTGTTGGCCGATCGAAGATTAAAAGTGAGAGAGATTGTGGAAGCTATAGGCATCTCACATGGCTTAGTGGTTTCAATTTTGAATGATCACTTGAGTATGAGAAAGCTTTCCGCAAGATGAGTGTCGCGTTTGCTCAAAATCGACCACAAACGCAATCGTGTGACAACTTCGCAGTAGCGTTTGGCGTTGTTCAACCGCAATATGGATGAGTTTTTGCGCCGTCTATTAAGCCGTGGAAGAAAAGTAGATCCACCACAACATACTAGAAATCAAACAGCAGTCAAAAAAGTGGGTTTCTCGGGGTGAATCGGTGCCAAAGAAGGCCGAGGTGGGTTTGTCAGCCAATATAGTCATGGCGACCGTTTTTTGGGATGCATGTGGTACAATCCACTAATAGAGGAGTATGGAAGAAAAGACATGTTGCGCCGACCCTAAATAAATTGGGATAAGGGCAGGAGAATGATGATGTGGTACAATCCACATTGACTAACTTCAAAAGGGTAAAACGATCAATGGCGAATATTATGCCAACGTATTGGGTCGATTTAATGAAGATATGAAAAAAAAAAACGACCGCATTTGGCAAAGAAAAAAGTTCTTTTCCACTAGGACAATGCAAGGGTGCACACATGTGCAGTTTCCATGGCAAACATCCATGAATTGGGCTACGAATTGCTCCCTCATCCACCCTATTCTCCTGATTTAGCCCTGAGTGACTATTTCTTATTTTCAAACCTGAAGAAATGGCTCGGCGGAAAGAGATTTGACTCCAACGGTGAAATCATTTCACAAACAAATACCTATTTTGATAACCTCGACAAATCTTATTTTATGGCAGTGATAAAAATTGGAGAAACGTTGGAAAAAGTGTATAGAGCTTAAAGAAGACTACGTTGAAAAATAAAACGATTTCTTATCAAAACACCTGTACAATTTTACATTACAAAAGTCACGGATTAATTGACCCGCCCTCGTACGTTCAGTAGTTTTCGAGTTTATCGCGAACAGACAGACCGATGACGCGGCGGAGGACCTTTTTTATGATATGTAATGATACTTTTTATCCTAAAATAGGTAAGAGATAGTGAAGAACGCTAAAAGAGGGCGAAGTTGCAAGTACTAGCTAGTTGCTCTATAATAACTTTCCTTTCAAGGTTTAGAGGTCTGGTAGAATGTAAGTATCATGTTCATCGATAAGGCGGAATGCTGAATATTGCTGATGCGTAATCAATGCAGTGCTATCGTTTATGAGCATCGCGGTTTCATTGCTTACTTGAGATTCTTAACCAAGAAAATTTAGCTTGCGTAGTTAGTTATGCAGCTTTTACTACGTGAGTAGTGAGTCTGTTATAGGCTTGCAGTTATGGTGTTGTGTAGCGGGGTGTGACGCATGCAATAAAGTTAGATGTTATCTATAGATAACTTCTAACTTTATAGACATCTCCTAATAGAAGCATAATTTACACATACTCTAAGAGAGATAGGATGTTCTAACTATCATAAAGGCACACTCGCACACACAAATAATATCACCAGTATCTTTACATTTTCATTCATTTGTACTTGTTTGTAAAATAATTACTTAAAATAGTTTAGTTGTATAATTACCTAAAAATATGTAGATTGATACTCGGAAAGAGCAGAACCACCCAATACAAGCATTACTACATTTTTCTTGGGTAGTTCTAGCCACTGAATAATATTGTAAAAGACACGATAAAGAAATAAACTATTTTTATAACTTAACTTAGATAAGTACTTACACATAAACGCCGTGGTTACCAAGGGTTAAGCGCTTTATTCACGATCCATCTTGCCAAAAGTACCATGACTAGGCTTGATGTACGTCGATTAATAATAACTTCATCTGCCCTATACATATTTATGTTCAATCCCGTAGAACTTTATAAACAGCTGGCCTTATATCTAGTTTGGCATTTCTTCGGGCTATGTCGGTAATCTTGGTTCTCCTGCGGATATTTTCATTCCTGATTCGATCACGCAAGGAAACTACTACTATCTACATCATTTTACCAAAGTGAAAATTATGTTTTTCTTACTCATCCGCTGTCTTTTCTGATTAATTTCGTTGCAAAAGGAACCCAAAAGAGTTTAATCGTTTCTCTGGGACTCGTCATGCTTCATTACCTTGGCGTTTTTTTCTGGTGGCACTGTTGATTCTAGCTTACAGAAGTCACAGTGGTTTGGGAATAGTGTGGCGGGCTTGTCCGAAATAAAAAAAGAAGATCATCTTACCAATACTGTGAGCAAAATTCCAGCTTACGAGTTCCAAGGTTTTGGATTGGTCTGAATGCTGGGTGAGTCAACTAGTAAGGGAATCAGTACTGTGTGGTTTATATTATACCGGTGATAGGGTAGGTATAAAAATTTATTTTCATTACTCTAAATTCAAATCAAATCAAATAATTTATTTATTTGCAAACATGGGTAATAATGGTACGAGTACATAGATGTTCTTTTATAATAACTTTTTCCATATTTTGCCGTCACATGGGCATGCAAATAGTAGGTACATACAATTCTAAATTTAAATTATGTAGCATGTCACTGGAATACAATAAAAAATGTCAGCCTGGTCACAGTAATAAAAATAAAAAGTTCTATCAATAATGTCAAACGGAATAAAATTATGCCAAGTAGAATAAAAATATGTCAATGTGAGTATTAGTAGGTATAGCAATCAGTCAAAAAAGTAGGTGCATAGAGTAACAGTATCATCTTTATCATTATCATCAAGATAGTCGTCAATTGTTTTCATAGTTAAAAATTTACGCTGTTCTTTTTTTTAACGGGTCCCAAGACAGACGTTTCGTCGAGCTTCATTGCCTTGGCGTTTTTTCTGGTGGTTTCCGTTGATTCTGACTTTCAGGAGTTGCTGTGCTTTGGGAATGAAGCGGCGGGCGTGTCCCAAAAAAAACCGTCTTGTTACTTCAACTAACCTCCACCAAGCTTCCATTTCCACACCATGTAGATTAACTTTGCCTCACAATTAACCTACCCACGAACACCGTTTTGTACTACGATTACCGCCCGCGTCGGCCCCTGCGCCCGCGCCGTTTGACAATTAGTCACAGGTTTGCGGGCGTGCGTTGACATTGAACGCAAAGCGTGCGCTATTAGCACTGGTGCCATCTAGAGCGATACGTTTTAGTGGTAGATTAATAAGCGTTGCCAACTTGTGTGAATTGAGCAAGTTCAGCTGTCTGTCTTCTGCTTAGAGGTCGATTTGCACCAGGTGCTCCTCTGAAAAAACTCTTCGTTTCATCATCAGCCTTCTAATGTCCCCACTGCTGGGGCACAGGCCTCTTCTCTATGAGAGGGTATGGGCCGTAATCCACCACGCAAGCCCAATGCGGATTGGTGGATGTCATATATCTTCGAATTTTTTGGTTCTAAGACATGCCGGTTTCCTCGAAATGTTTTCCTTTACCGTTTTGAGAGCAGTGGTGATGGAATAATTTACACAAAGTAAAGCAACTGCCTGGGTTTGAACTCACGACCTAACTTGTAAGTCGCGGCCAATACCACTGGGCCACCACTGCTCATTAAACTCCGTGCTTCCGAAATCTTTGAGCTTTACACGATCGTCTCGTTGGCGTCGCGTGGCTCTCGTCACGTAGAAGCTCGACACGAGAGCCACTGAGAAGCTCGACACCATCTACACACTCCTACTCGGCCTGTCTCGTGGTGTCCCGTCGAGCGTGTACAGCCTATGATATCGTTGAATTGTGGTCGAAATATGGCTCATCTGTATTAATTTAATGGAATTTTATTATTTAAATTCGGTTTCGGATTTGCGCTGATTGCAATTTTGACTCTGACACGATGGTTGGTTCGTTTCATTTGTATGTACAGAATTGAAATAGTCAGAACGTGTCCAATATTTTTTGGTAACCTAACTGACGAACTAATTAGATATTTTTAGTCATCAACCCAATTGTATTGTGTAATCCTTTTACCTGAGAACTTCGTCCTTCACGTAAGTTCGACGACTTATGTACCTACCTATTATGAAAGTTAAATACCCGAGTACCCTAGAAGCTGTCAAATACGAGGTGCATTCAATAAGTACCTAGCCTCATCGCCAGAGGGCGCTGTAGTTTCAAAAGAGTTTTACCACAGTGTAGCACATTCTTTTTTAATTCTTTTTTCAAATTTTCATTCCAATCCCTTCATTTGTTTTAATTTGACAACTTATGGAAGCGAACGTGTCGATCGGTTTTACAAAAATGGAAAAAGAGCAATATCGTTCGGTGATTCGATTCCTATTTTTGGAAGGGAAAACGCGCATCGAAATCAAAGAGCGCTTGGATGCTGTGTACGGTGACTCTTCTCCATCGATGGCCACCGTCAAGAATTGGTTGAACGAGTTTGCACGTGGCCGTACGTCGGTTTTTGATGAACCACGTCCAGGTGCACCGAAAACAGCTGCTACGGAGGAAAACATTAAAAAAATCCATGATCTCGTATTGGCAGATCGCCGATTGAAGGTTCGGGAGCTAGCTGAGACTGTAGGCATTTCAGAAGGAACAGTGCATCATATTCTTCACGAGGAAGTCGGCATGAGAAAGCTGTCGGCGCGATGGGTGCCGCGTTTACTCACACCAGAAAACAAGCGCAACCGTGAGACCACATCGGAGACGTGTTTGGCGCTGTTTAAGCGGAATCCAGCGGAGTTTTTGCGTCGTTTTGTGACCGTCGATGAAACCTGGATCCACTGGTACACACCAGAGACCAAGGAGCAATCAAAACAATGGATCCAGACCGGGGAACGTGCTCCAAAGAAGGCGAAAACTGTAAAATCGGCCGGAAAAGTTATGGCCACCGTTTTCTGGGATTCACAAGGTGTGATCTACATCGATTACCTCGAGAAGGGTAAAACAATTACAGGGCTTTACTATGCCGATTTATTGGGCCGATTCCACGCCGAATTAAAGAAAAAACGACCCCATCTGGCGAAGAAAAAAGTGCTGTTTCACCACGACAACGCACCGGTTCACACGTCTGCCGTTGCCATGGCCAAATTGGTCGAATTACGCTACGAATTGCTGCCCCATCCACCGTATTCTCCAGATTTGGCCCCTTGTGACTTCTTTCTGTTTCCTAATCTGAAAAAATCACTCGCCGGGAATAGATATGGATCGAATGAGGAGGTTATCGCCGCCACGGAGGCCTATTTTGCAGAGTTTGACAAAAACTATTTTTCGGACGGGTTAAAAAAGTTGGAGCATCGCTGGGCTAAGTGTATCGAACTAAAAGGAGACTATGTTGAAAAATAAATTGCCACTTTTCCAAAATTTTCGTTTACTTTTTGTAGGCTAAGTATTTATTGAATGACCCTCGTACATGTTATTGCTACATAGAAACTTGTCAGTCACAATTTACGTTGAACGGGTTATAGAATGGAATGGTATATGGATTTCCTTGTTACTATTTCCTTCACTGTTGGTTAGAAGGAACAAAAACTGGATACTTTTACCTGTTAAATGTGCCTTTGTATTTGTACCTAATGTTTATGCGATTTTTTCCCTTACTATCAAACATATTATTCGATTTCTCCCTCTAACCTGGGCCTCCAGTCTCGACATAGTTAACGATCGCTTAACGACCGAATTCGTTCGCTAAGAAATTAATGTTGCAAGGAGCCAAACTTATACGTCCTTTATTATTTTGAATTGTTACGGGTCGTCAGAAGCCCGAAAGTCTGACATCCAGTCTTACCAAGGGGTAGCTATTCACTCTCGACTAGTATTACCTAGTAAATGGGTTGTGGAGGTCAGATAGGCATTCAGCTACATGTGGTTAGACTGGAAGCCGACCCCAAGATAGTTGGGAAAAGGCTAGGCAGATTGATTTTTATTATTTTAAATTGTTACAAGCAGTAAAAATTACTAATTAAAAATTAAATAAATTATACGTTTTCATGAAAAACACCGTTTGCAAGTTAAAATTTACGTCATCTGTAAAATTTTCAAGAAAATCAATTATTTTTTCAGGTTTTGGTCTAAAATTTTCCCTGATAATGAGGAATTTTTTTAACGGCTATTAATTAAGCGTTCGGTAGCTAACGTAAGTTTCGCTATCAACGTCGAGACTGAAGGCCCTTTTTTTTGTGGGGTGGGAAATCATCTAATGACATCCCCCGCTCTGGGTGGAGCGGGAGGGTGTGTCAGACTCTTGCTGACTAAAACCTACCCTGTTCCTTCTCTGCCCTGAGTGCCCAGGGGTGAGGTAACTCTGTTTCGAATTTTTTCTCAACCCCTGGGCAGAAGACTGCATGCCCTGGATGTCCGTCGTAAACAACGGCCTGAAGGCAGGCAATTTGTATGTTTCGACGACGACCCAGCACAGAGACGTATAACGAAGAATGCCGAAGAGAACCGACCCCAAATAATGGGATAAGGTTAAGCAAAGAGATCGATCACCAAACTTAGATAGGTACTTATATTTCAAGCTGAAGGTAATCGGAGATAATATGGTAGGTACGTAAACAAACATGACCCTCGTGATATTCGAATCAAATCGGTCAAATTTACAATATTTGATGATACAACTAGTTAGCACCTTTTATTGGGAAAATAAAAGAAAACCAATCTTTTCAGCGAAGTCGCCCACCTGTAAAGAACTTTTCCAAGGAACCTTCCCCCGACTGCAATGAAAATATTGGTTTTCAGTTTTCCACTTTTGGGCATAACGGTGGTTTATTAATTGAACAGTAATTATTATAATCTATTTAGTAGATACCTACTTACCTTGTGTCCGTTCAACACTAAAATCATTTAGCTTGTTTTTGATTTTTTAATTCACTTTTTGACAAGGCCGTGTTTTTTTCATTTTTAGGGTTCCGTACCCGAAGGGTCCAAACGGAGCCCTATTGTTGTCACTCACGTGTCCGTCCGTCCATGGTCTGTCACAAAATTTTGTTACGAAGAATTTTTTAACATCGCATTGACCCATGAACATGAAATTTGGTGACTATGTTTATTATTACGTACCTATACTTTACTAACAAATACCAGTATGGTACGGGACCCTAAATATGCGAAAAACAATTTTTGTTAGTGTTTTTTTTATAGAAGATAGTTTTATTTTTTTTAAGTTTTTTTTTAGCGTAGACTTGAACAAAAATAAGTCCACCACTAAAATTACGCTTAGTTCATGCGACGATTACATCTAACTTTACTCTTCAATTACTTCTTACAGCACCAGACAATTACTTGCCTGTTATAACAGCATTTTGTCAACTCTGAAATGAACTAAACATCTCATTGTTACAAATTACCATTGTACAAAGAATTTTAGTTGCTTGAAATTGAATTGACATTCGTGACACTTTTCTTATACGCAAGATTTTTATATAATAGGCACCCAAATTATCTAGATCGAAACTAATTTAAGTTAGTTAGTAACCTTACTCAATGTTTTAGCAATCAACTTACAGTTTGTCAATTCGTTAGCACTATTTTTTAGATAGGTAATTAGGTATTTAAACTCTCTAACTTTCGATCAATGACCGTGAGTTCGTGACTTCAACTTCCAAAGCCATGGTCAAAGTTCGAAAGTGCAACGATTGAGATTGTAGTCTGGTCCTCTGGTACCTATTGTAATAAAGAGCAGGGTTAAGACCCTGCCGAATTCTGTGTTTCTTGATAGCTAAAACCTGGGGATATTTAAATCAAGAGTGAATAGTATGGAGTACTCCTCTCATGGGGACATCTGCCAGATACCAGCTTGATGCATTAGAGGCAATTGAGAGGCGCACCAAGAGGATCACCGGCAATGATAAGCTCGTCGAGTCATAACTCCAGTCTTGAGCATCGACGCCGAGTTGCTAGCCCGTCGGTTTTCTATCGGTTGCATTTTGGGGTGTGCCTCGAAATTGCATAGTCTAATTTAATGCAATGCAAAAGCAATGTGTCACTGGTATATGGTAAACCACCCACCCACACGCACAAAACGTTTCGGGAACAACTTCATTGTGCGTACAGCTAAAGAGTGGAATTCCTTGGCGGGGTCTGTTTCCTGATAGCTACAACCTCTCGACTTAAAGACTCCCAGTCTTTAAGTCGAGAGTGAATAGGTTACTTCTAGGCAAGCGTGCTTCATCTTCGACCACATCATCGCTTAACATCAGGTGAGATAGTGGTCAAGCACGAGCCTGTCAATGATAAAAAAAAGAATACCTTAAATATTCAAGTGCCTGTGACGTGTATCTGTAGAGGATTGTCTGTGATCAAAAACACGCGAATGCATAGGTTATTTTATTATTTTCGAAAAAAAAAATATACAAAAATACAACCGAATACATCATTGCCCTTATCCCAATTTTTTTTGGGTCGGCGCAAAATGTTTTTCTTCCATACTCCTCTATTAGTCGTCATCTCTGTAGTCATCCCCTTTTTATTTACCCATATCCTCTTTCACACAGTCCAACCATCGTTTCTTTGGCCTTTCTCTACTCTTGTAATCATCCACATCCATACACAAGACTTTCCTCACGACATTTTCTTCTTTCCTCCGCATCACATGCCCATACCACGACAACCAATTTCCACACAACTTTTCAGTCAGCGGTGCTGCTTTCAGACTTCCTCTTACATATTCATTTCTAATTCTATCCATACAACCGACTTCCAAAATAAAAAATGCAAAATAACCTTATTTATTTATTTATAAAAGGTACAGTTACAGACTAGAGATCAGAGCGTATCAGCGTGATGTTATGTTACAAAGTGGTGTATACATGCGATTGCAGCAATTCCGGAAGGTTTACTATAATTTATTGAAGAGTTCCATTGACCATCTCCGGAGTTGTTAATTAGATCTTCACCAAATTTAAATGGGACCACCCTTTCAAACAAAAAAAAAATCAAATCGGTCCAGGCGTCTTCGAGTAATCGGGGAACATACACAAAAAATGAAATCGTCCGACGAATTGTTAACCTCCTCCTTTTTGAAGTTCGGTTAAAATGAAGAAATAATGGCACAAGTATTGATTAAACCTCCTCTGTACTCTACTGTTTGTAAGCACGTCATTGATACTATGTAGCTGTTTCTACACAAATATGAGGCTCAACCCAGCACCATTTCACACCAATGTCAGCAAAAAACGACCAATTAACGCGCGCGTTTCCAAAATTCTCACAATTAAACGACACAACTATTACATTACTATCAATCCGTGACGAAACGCTCCACATTTGGACCAGAGCCCTCGTTTAGCCAACCCAGGGTAAATATCAGTCACCTACCATTGTTCGTGTAATAATTTCCCGAACTCAATGCTCCGGTTGCCATGTGGGTTAGATTAAGGTTTAAGAGCTCTAAAGGTGTGAGATGTAAGTGCGGAGGTACACGTGTGCTTCGGTATTGTATTTTGAGAAGCTTTCTATTCTGTTTTGAGCTGCCGCTAGAACGAAAAGTCTAACGTGGTAGTTAGTTATGGAGTCCTACATGAGTGGATTTCCCTGCTGGAGTCTGTTTCTTGATAGCTACAACCTGGGCGCCTTTAAGTCAAGAGTGAATAGGTTACTTCTAAGCAAGCATACTTCATTGTTGACCACATCATCGATTAGTGGTCGGTTGACCACTAAAACTAACCTATCAATGATAAAAAATACAATCAAAGTGACCTTTTCTCAGTTGAGTAATTCTTAGATAAATTAAAGACTTTCCCCTGATTTCTGAATTCAGTATTTGAAGTTTAAGTATAGTTTGACATATCACTACATACTACAAAACAAAATCGCTTTCTCTGTCCCTATATCCCTATGTATGCTTAAATCTTTAAAACTACGTAACGGATTTTGTTGCGGTTTTTTTAATAGATAGAGTAATTGAATAGGAAGGTTTATGTGTATAATTTGTACCCGAGCGAAGCTGGGGCGGGTCGCTAGTACTTAATATATCAAACTACTTTAACCTTAAAATCTAACAAACTGGCATTAAAGTACAAATATTCAATTCAGAAACCACCCGAATTCTTAAATCTACCTACTGTTTTAGTGTTAAAAATGTTTAGTTACAAAATACTTTTCCCTATTAAACTTAAATAAAAATATTAAAATTCAATGTTGAATGGAAAAATTGTTCACTTCCTCCATATGACCCTTGATGTCTCGCGTGACGATAAGTATCTTATTCATATTTTTTCTCAGATTATCTAACTAATTATGTACGGTTAATTCGATAAGCTACCTACATAATAACAAGCACATATTGTCGTATTTTTTAAGTTAACACGCTACTAGTTAAACACTTACAATAACTTTGATTCGATACCTTGAAATTATTTGATCAGTGCAGTGTAGTAAAATGATGAATTTAATCAACGCTTTGGTTATATTCATGGGCTTAATTAAACTATTCAATTTATCTATCAATTTGAACGTGACTTGTAGACACCCATTAGTTACTCTGTTGATGTACTTCCTACGTTCAAACAAGTAAATATAATGATTGATGAAGGTGTCTCGAATTCACGATTTGGTCTTAAGGCCCCTCTCGCGGTCCAGTGGCGCCCTCATTGAATAAAAAATCGTAGCATAGCACAGAAAATAAATATTAAAAAATCCAACTTGACGTTTGTTACAAAGAGGATAAAGAATTTTTACGTTGTTAAAACAGGTCTCAAAATATTTCGTATCCAAAGTAGTAGGCAAAAGTGTCAGAAACGGCCGTTTTTGGCACTTTTGCCTACTACTTTGGATACGGAACATTTTGAGACCTGTTTTAACAACGTAAAAATTCTTTATCCTCTTTGTAACAAACGTCAAGTTGGATTTTTTAATATTTATTTTCTGTGCTATGCTACGATTTTTTATTCAATGAGGGCGCCACTGGACCGCGAGAGGGGCCTTAAATCATTTTGAGTATCTGTTAAAAGAAGTTGCAATTTTGATTTAATTGCAAGTAGCACTTCGCCCGCGACTTCGTGCGCGTGAATTTCGAAAATATATAATATTAAGCCTATGGCGGTCTCTTCAGTCCTATGCCTGTAGCTCTTAACGGAACGCCTATACCGATCTGCTCCGACTTTCAGTACCTCGGATCGCTTGTTCAGGGAGATGGCGATATAGACCGAGACGTAACGCACAGGATCAACTCAGGATGAATGAAATGGCAATAGGCCACTGGAACAACTTGCTTCCGACGGATGCCCCTTAAATAAAAGGGGAAAATCTATAAGTCCGTGATTAACCTGTCGTTCTATATGGATCAAAATGTTGGGCTGTGAAAAAGACGAATAAAAAAAGATTGCATGTGGCGGCGATGAGAATGTTGAGATGGATGTGTGGAGTAACGAGAATAGATAAAGTCAGAAATGAGTACATTAGTGGTAGTTTAAAAGTGGCGCCAGTCACAGAAAATTTGAAAGGGAACCGCTTATCTTGGTATAGTCATGTGAAGAGGAGGGATAAAACACATGTAACTAAAAGAGTTATGACTATGAATTTGGATGGATGGAGAGGGAGAGGGAGGCCAAAGAAAGGGTGGATGGAGTGTGTGTGTGAGGAGTGTTTTGAGAGAAAAAGGAGTTAGTAATAGCGTGACGGCTGACAGGACAGAATGGAAAAAAAAAACGTGTTGCGCCGACCCCAAGTAATATGGGATAAGGGCAGGAAGAAGAGAAAATAATTATAATGTTTGGCCTATGCACCCAAAAATAATGTAGCTTTCTAACAGTGAAAATTTTTGGAATTGGATCATCAGTTCCGGAGATTACCCCTACATACGAGCTTACAAATAAATTTTACCTTTTCATAAATTTATAGTATAGACTAGTATTATAGATGACTTCTAAGCCTACAGACTATAAGATTTAAGACTTGCCTTAACCATTGTCACCATGAATGCTTCGCTCTACTTCCGAAGCTGCTCGTCTACCCCACCACTTATTCATAAGTCAACAAAGAATTATCGTGAGGCTCTAGGGCATGTCGTGATAACTTCGCAATTTTGAGCCATTTCAGACCATTTTGTTGACATGCTCGTGACAGAACGATGAACATTGTAATTAATTTGAACCTCGGCAACGATTTTTGAGTGCAACGACATGAATTTGAAACGTTTTGTGAAATTTTGGTTGCGTTACAGTTTTTGAGTTAAAGTCAAAGTCAAAGTCAAAACGTTTATTGCGAACTAAGTGTAGTTAACGATATTGAGACTAGGGTTGTCTAAATTGAGATGGGCTTACGAAATATTTTGCAATGCCATTGCCATTTTGCCATCCTGAGTAGAACCTGGTTGAGCTTGGCACAAGAAAAGAGAGGCCTATGCACAGTAGTGGGCGAAGTCGCTCCGTGGAGGATGATGTCAATAATTTTCGCTGAAACACGAAAAAACATTCAAAATCTGATTTTGAATGTTCTTGACTTTTCAATGTTCCCATTGTGGGGGCACAGGCCTCCTCTCTAAAAAAAAATGGGAAAGGGAGCGGGCTGCAATCCATCACGCGAGCCCAGTGGGGATTGATAGATATCACAATTGTCTTAGAATTTTTGGTTCTAGGACATGTCTCTTGCCTCACTTTGTCTTTCTTCATTATTTTGAGAGCATCATCATCTGCCTAGCCTTTTCCCAACTATCTTGGGGTAGATTGCTAGTCTAAACGGATGCTGCTGAATACCAGTATTTTACATGGAGCGACTGCCTATCTGACCTCCACAACCCAGTTACTGGGTAATACGATAGCCCTTGGTAAGACAGACTTTGAGGCTTCTGACGACCTGTAACGACTGTCAAAGATCCGCGATTGACAGCCGGGACCAACGGCTTAACGTGCTTTCTGAGGCACGGAGGAGTCTCGGTATTTAAAGATGGTCACCCATCGATGGTCCAACCCCGGCAAGTGTAGCTTAACCTGGTGGATCGACCCGTGCGGCTGTTATTACTTTAGCCACGATAGCTCCTCACCATTTCGAGAGCAATGATAATGAAATAAATTACACAAAGTAAAACTCCTGACTGGGTTGGAACCCGCGACCTACAACTCGTAAGTCGTGGCTATTACCCTACAACTGCTCTTGACAGAACATAACTTGCCTTAATTTCACAATGTATACACAGCTTCTTTCGATTTCCCGAATATACAGTTAACTTTCGTAAGGGATCACACCGTGACTGATATTTGGCTCTTTCTAATTAAAAACTTAGAAGAAGAACGTTGCGATGTTGCTAAAACCGCTAAATTACGGATTAACCACATTAAGGTACGTTTCCACTGAAGCGGAGCTAGGCACAGCGGAGTGCAGACATGCATGAATCGACCAATCACAATGAAATCCTCATCGCGTCACTCGTCTCGCCTGTGATTGAACTATTCCAGCACGTCTCCGCTTCGCACCGCCCAGCTCCGCTTTAGTGGAAACGCACCCTTACACAACGCAGATTAGCATTTAAACTCATTTAAAGAATTTGACGCCACATTTATTTAGCTGTCATTGCCTTAATAGCTTTTTCTAAAATGTGAGTTTCGTAAACATACGGGGATTGCTAAGGCTTGTTTACATTATATTAAATGAGATGAGATGTAATGACTGGTTTACATAGATGCAACTTCACTACATAGTACACATCAAAGTTGCTTGCCGCGTCTGTCTGTTTCTCTGCTAACTCCTCCTAAACTACGCAAAGGATTTTAATGAGACTTTCACTAATAGAAAGAGCAATAAACAAGGTAGGTTTGTGTGTAAGAGTATGATTTGTACCCATGTGGAGCCGGGGCGGGTCACTAGTCATTAAATACGTACATTTTGTTCCAATAGGACAATCTTATTCTCGTATATGAGACAATAAAAAGCACAGAAGTTATAATTTTCCATTTTAATGGTCCATTTCTCTGAAGAAGAAAAAACTGTTTTTCTACACACTTTATAGGTTTTATTATGTAAAATCTTTTGGAGATGTTACTCTTAACACAGGTCTCAAAAAGATGAGGGAAGACATCGTGAGGAAACCGGCATGTCCTGGAACCAAAAATTCGAAGACATGTGATATCCATCAAACCACATCGGGCCCGCATGGTGGATTACGGCCCGCACTGTCTCACAGAGAGGAAGTCTTTGCTCCAGCAGTGGGGACATTAAAATGCTGATGATGATGACTCTTACCACAATCAAAGCCGCAGTTGCAACTGCTGAATGTGAGGTCGTTGGTTCGATTCCCTAGTCGCGTAAAAAGTGCTATTGGGTTTTTCCGTTAGGAATTACTCTGAAGCAGCCCGGAGTTTGGAAGTTCAGGGTGTGACACCCACGTGCTTCGGAAGACATATAAGGGCGTTGGTCCTGCACTTGCTCTCTCCCCGGTCGTGTCGGATGCCGTTCCATTGGACTATGAGAGTAAAGGAACAGAGAGTGCATCTCTATTTACGAACTCGCTTTTGCACTTTCATATATCCTGCGTATTCGTTAGGATTGGCCAAAGTGTTCGAAATTAGGTCGGGAGGATTACTATTATTACCACCGAAAACTGAAAACAACAAGAAATGCTGAAAGACGTGAAAGTTATTGTTTCATGCAATTTGGCTTCATGACTTAAAATAGAAACTGTAAACACTTAGTATTCTTATTCAAACATTTAACTGTTTATACCATATGGTCACTACACAATCCACATATAATATTTAGAAATGAAAACAAGAAGAAATGCTGAAAGACGTGAAAATTATTGTTTCATGCAATTTGGCTACATGACTTAAAATATAAACTGTAAACACTAAGTATTCTTATTCAAACATTTAGCTGGTCACTACACACTCCACAGATAATATTTAGATAAACAATCTAGACGTGACTTTAGTAAATAATTGGAATAAAATAGCCATAAAGCCTCCGAGTCGAGACCGTGAACGCTTCGCACGTTCTCACTAACCACCGTCTAATCTAAAGTATTTTGCACTTGCTACTAACTTTTACTCGCGACGTCGTCTGCATTCTTATATTTTTCTACATTATTTACTGAATGTATTTGAATGATAATGTCGGTAAGTACTGTTCATTGTGTATTGTTCTATTTACTTCTGACTTGCAATAAAAAAAATATGACAATATTTTTGAATTTTTTACATTTTAAATATAATTCACATTTTTGTTCTTCAGTAGGTGTATTCATGCATTTATTTATAACTTGTTCTTAAGACCATTGTCTTTATGAGCTTTGGTTAGGTATTTAGGTAGGTACTGATGATTTTATTGATATTTTTATTATCATAGTCTACAAGTGATCAGATTGGGTTCAGGAATCAGACGTTGACATTTTTGAGCATCAGTTATGACGATTTTTGTTGATTTTTTGGTAAATACACATTTGCGGGTTTGTTTGTTTTGCGAGATGAGAATGCTAAGAGCGATATGCGCATAGATAGAATTAGGAATGAGTATACAAGAGGAAGTCTGTAAGTGGCACCGCTGACTGTAAAGTTGTGTGGAAATCGGTTGTCGTGGTATGGGCGGGCATGTGTGGCGGAGGAATGAAGATAATGTCGTGAGAAAAGTCTTGTGTATGGATGTGGATGGTTATAAGAGTAGGGGAAGGCTAAAGAAACGATGATTGGACTGTATGAAAGACGATATGAGTAAAAAGGGGGTGACTACAGAGATGACGACTAATAGAGAAGTATGGAAGAAAAAGACATGTTGCGCCGACCCCAAATAAATTGGGATAAGGGCAAGAGAATGATGACATCTTTGCGGTTTTACCTACTAATTAGTAATTACAAGATTTTAGAAGTGAAAACTTCTAATTAGGCGCGTTTGTCAATTTTGAGATGGGAAAAAACAATTACTACCGCCACCGACACTGCTACGCGATACGCTACGAAAGTGCTACTACGCACGCGTCGTAGCACTCGTAGCGGATCGTGAAGCGCGTTGGGCATTTTTGTTCACTTTTGTCGGCACTCCCGGAGTGCCAGTGTTTTTTTAACGGACAGTACCCATGGATAACAAAACAACTATCCTATCATTTGCCATCAGGGAGTTCCAGCCCTACATTTAGGCGCCATCATCAGATCAGCTCGATAGTATCATAATATTGGATTTTCACCGGCCTTACTTAATTTGGTCGACTTCCTTAGTAAGTAATACGATACCCCTTGGTAAGACCGGTTGTCAGACTTTCGGGCTTCTGACGACCCGTAAAGACTGTCAAAGATCCACGATTGACAGCCAGGATACTTATGGGGATACTTATGTATGCCAAATTTCAGTTTTATCGGAAACCAACAATTGGTCGAAAAACGGTTTGCGAAATTTCAAGCGGAAAATTTACATTCGAAGAACATTATTACGCGTACAAGTTAAATAAAAGCTTGTTAAAACAACCTAGCTTCATGAATGCTTACTGTTTCAAATACAATTTATTTTAGGTGAATATGGCCAAATAATCTCGGATCTGCAGTACTAAATTACAAATTCAGTTTATAAGGCATCGAGGATGGTGTGGCAGGGAATACCAATTCTATCTTTAGAATTCTGATAGCTTGCCCAAGCGTATCCAAAAGCCTGTTTTGAAGTTTAGCAACAGGAAAAAAATAATTTTATGTTTAAATTTTGTCAAAACTCTCGTCTTTTTTTTTCAAAATATGTTATTACGAGGACCACTAGCTTTACTTTTAGAAGGTAGGTACATATCCACAGTATAGTTAACTAACATTGCATTAAAATTTAACGTCAAAGGAAATCTTAATTTCAGTAGTAGGCTGATATCATCTCTTCTTCTGGAGATAGAGATCACAAGACCTGAACAGGTTCGAGGTGATTTTCGCCTTACTAATTTACTGAAATAACTTGAGAGAAAAATGCCTCACAACTTATGCTTGGTAGTTTTTGTCTTTGAAATCGAGTTTACTTTTTTAACACACTTACTCGTATATTATCTTCACCTGTAACTAACAATGTAAACAAATCTTAGAAGTTAAATTTGACCCACTTCCCGGCTTCCGATTAAGCTGAAATTTTGCGTACATGTTTAGTTTGGATGACAATGCATGGTTAGCTAAGTGACGTCATTCTAAATCCAATATGGCGGATTTCTAAAGATGGCGGACAAGTTATTTTGTATGTATGTATTTGTGTATGGGTTTGCTGAGAAGATCACTAAAAATAGTTTTTAGTTTTTTTTAAAGTACAGAACATTATTCCAGAAAGCCTCTTATACAATGCTAACAATTACATAGCGCCAGACACATATAAAGCCCTTCTCCATTGCATATAGCTATCGACCCTAGAAATGGACACAGTGCATAGTAATTTGTAAATGTAAGCGGTCTAAGACCATGGGACCTTCAACTTTGCTATAACACTCCAAGGAGGTACGAGTACAATTATCGATTAATTATAAGTATTACGTCTATTTAGAGTAGGCAGTTTGAGGACAATCTTGACAATTTATTGTTAATTGTTTGTTTAATTAATGATGACGTTTCTTCTTTAATTTACAGGATTTCGTTTGACCACTATCTCACCAGATGGTGAGCGATGATGTGACCGACTATAGATTACGCTTGCCTAGAAGTTGTGACATAAAAAAAAAAATGAAAATATAAAAAAAAATCCGACTGATAAAAAATTACTAAAAGTTTCAAAGAAGTCACTTTCAAGCAGTCTGATGCAGTTGGTGGAATTTATTTAAGTTCATTCACAGATTTCACGCCACCAACTGCATCAGACTGCTTGAAAAGTGGCTTGTTTGGAACATTTTTGTTGTTTTTTCGATATATTTTTTTTTATTATTTCCTGTATTTTAGTAAGTTTTTTTTTGGAATCGTCTCCTTGAGCTCTTTATTTTGATACCCCTCATGCATAACAAATATGACTAGGTACACTTACCTAATGGCCTTACCTTGGAGCATACGGTGGAGGTTTGCCCCGCTTGGGCAGAGCACCGCTGTGTCCTCGTGGATGCGATAGGCGGCAGCGACCTCTCGCGCCCTGGTTCAGGCTATGGTACGGAGCGAGAGGGAATGGGAAGCCGTCTCCTCCTTCTGCGAAGCAGTAATGCTCGCGAAGAGGGAGGCGGCATACGTTAGGGAGACTCGACAACAGCCGAGTCGCCCTAGCTCCCCCAGCCGCAGCCGCCGCAGGAGACGTCAGGGGGTTCGGACGCCGCGAGACGATCTCCGGCCACCGTAGACCCGGGCCTGCGGACGGCGAGTAGTGGGTAACTCGCTGTTCGATCAGCACCAGGCCCGAGAGTCGACGGTGCGTAGTGTTCCACGCGCGCCTCAAAGAGTTGTCAGCAAAAGGACGGGGCCTGCCACGGCCGATGCCTGCCCGGGGGTGGAGGATAAATTCGAAAGAGTTACCTCGCCCCTGGGCACTCAAGGCAGGGAGGAACAGGGGTGGGTTTTAGTCAGTAAGAGTCTGACACGCCCTTCCGCTCCACCCTAGAGCGGAAGAAGTCATAGGATGAGTTCCCAGCCCCAAAAAAAAAAAAAAATGGCCTTACCTAAGTCACCATTTTTTTTTAAATTCTTAGTGCCTATGACACTTCGGCGGTCATGACCAATATAATAATACCTCATCTGTTAAACTTCATCAAGCTGTTTATGCTACAGAGAATGCCAAAGACATCGGTAGATATACAAACATACATACATTACTCTCGAAAAACATTACCCTCCTTTTGGAGCAGTTGGGTAAATACTCCCAGGGTCAATAACTATCAAGAAGCACGAACTCCTGTAAGGCATTCCGGCACTCCTTAGTTGTACGTACACTGAAAGTGTTCTCAAAACGTTTTGTGCGAATGGGATGTCCACCATGTGTTGAAGGCGCATCGCGTTACGTCTTATTGTCTGATGATGAAACGGGTTTGGCGGAATTAAATTGTGCAAATCCAACGCACACTCCCCGAAATGTTTCTTTGGAAAAGATGCTTAGGGTCGAGATAAATGAAACTATTGGTAAAAACTTAAGTGAAACAAATATTAACGTTTACCGTTAACGTTAACATTTTTTTAAGTACTTAGAATACGTTATCGTACTTTAGTTTTCACATATGTCGATTCTCTATAGTTTTAGCTATACACACGTATTTTTTATTTCTGTGTAACTGCGGTAGTTTACTAGATATTAAGCCTTAGTTGGAAATGGCGCGGGGCGCTTGCGGAGAGAAATTCCCGTGCGCGCGGGGGGACGCTGGAGGTATGTGCAACGGCGCCGGCTGGACGTGTCAGTGGCTAAAATTCCCTAATGACCAATGAGTCTTGGCTCTTGCTGCTCAAGGAACAGTAGGTACCAGCACTTTATTGCAAAAATAATAATTAGGTACAGTTAGGTACCAACATGTGCGGAATGTGGGTTAAATGGGATCAAACTTACTTAGCTATAAAATATATATCCTCTTGCAATGGCTACATCAGTACTCTATTGACTGAGTGAATTCACTATTAAATAATATCTCTAAATATTACTTCTCATGGATCGGTCATGGATCATTAAAATGATATAACTTTTCATGCAGATTTACAAAATAACCTTCAATTATCGGGTTATTTACGCATTTACTTGATATCCGTTACGAATTATGTTTAAAATAGTAGTCAACTTAGGACTTTGAAGAAGAGAATGTTGTCATCTGTTTTCTGGTAGTTTGTTGGGGGTTTTTTTTTTTTTTGGGGGGGTGGGAAATCATCTTATGACTTCTTCCGCTCTAGGGTGGAGCGGAAGGGCGTGTCAGACTCTTATTGACTAAAACCCACCCCTGTTCCTCCCTGCCTTGAGTGCCCAGGGGCGAGGTAACTCTTTCGAATTTATCCTCCACCCCCGGGCAGGCATCGGCCGTGGCAGGCCCCGTCCTTTGCTGACAACTCTTTGAGGCGCGCGTGGAACACTACGCGCCGTCGACTCTCGGGCCTGGTGCTGATCGGACGGCGAGTTACCCACTACTCGCCGTCCGCAGGCCCGGGTCTACGGTGGCCGGAGATCGTCTCGCGGCGTCCGAACCCCCTGGCGTCTCCTGCGGCGGCTGCGGCTGGGGGCGCTAGAGCGACTCGGCTGTTGTCGAGTCTCCCTAACGTATGACGCCTCCCTCTTCGCGAGCATTACTGCTTCGCAGAAGGAGGAGATGGCTTCCCATTCCCTCTCGCTCCGTACCATGGCCTGAACCAGGGCACGGCGCGAGAGGTCGCTGCCGCCTATCGCATCCACGAGGACACGGCGGTGCTCTGCCCAAGCGGGGCAAACCTCCATCGTATGCTCCACCGTGTAGTTTGTTGGGTACTCCTTTATTTCCTTCTATTTCTAACCTAAGAAAGATGAAATTGAACCCGTATTTATATTATTATAAATTTTGTAGTTGACCATCGTTCGACCATTGTTTATATTTTTTTCATTGATACTCATTCATTGAAACTCTTCTCGTGTGCTTTCTCAAACCAGCCCTTGCAGTAAACGTGGAGGTCGTCCCGCCACCTCTTTCGTAGAACATAAAATAAAATAAAACAAAAAAAACTATTCTACAAACCAAGACAAAGGCTAAATAGATAATGATTAAACCGCAACTACTTAAGAACATTTAAATGGTAGCCAACAGATTTTTACGTAGATTATGACTTAGCCTAGAAATAACAAAACAGTATGAATGAATTGTTTCACATAACTAATGCAATCGCTTGTGAAAAATTACATCTAAGTACCACAATACTCTTAAAAAACTAATAATAAAATACTGAATACTTAAAGCAACAGTAGATATCCTCACTGTCCGATCAGCACCAGGCCAGTGAGTGGTGCGTAGTTTTCCACGCGCGCCTCAAAGAGATGATTGTCAGCCACCACTGAGGGGGCCCATCATGGCCGGTGCCTGCAGGTCTAGGGGTTGCGGATTAATTCTTAACAGAGTTACCGCACCCCTGGGCACTCAGGCAGGGAAGGAACAGGGGTGGGTTTTAGTCAGTAAGAGTCTAACACGCCCTCCCGCTCCACCCAGAGCGGGAGATGTCATTGGACGATTTCCCAAACCGCCAAAAAAACGAAAGAGAAAACGGAAGAGAATAACATGTTGCACCAATTCTAATTTGCATAGAACCACGGGAGGCATAAGAAAAACCCGACTGTAAAAAACTTGAACGTGCAACCTTTAGTAAAACAACAACACGAATGTCCAAAATACTGTCAATAAAATATGAATCGATTATGCTTGCAAAAATTAGTAATGCTTTGACATTACTACACGGAAGACTTGCTTCTCATGGTAAAGAAAGTTATCTGGAACTGATTGATTCAAACAATTATGTAAAAACAATGCTGTCCCAGATTTGGCTTGATTTTACTCAAGGGTGACGGATTCAAATGCTTTTTTGGTTTTTAAATTGGTGAAAACTTGTATGATGTACAATCCTAAAAGCAAATAAGAAATTGGTTCTATCAATAAGCTTATAATTTAAAAAAAACACTTAAACTGCAGTTTTAAAACCTCTACCTACTTGATATAAATAAGATTGTATAGTTAACATCAGAATGAATAATCTACTGTTTTCAAGGATTGGGAAAAGTACCTACACTGTTCTTCAAGATATAGGATAATGTCCTAGTTTGAAGGACAGGGGTCTTATTTATGGAAAATAGCCATTACCATGTAATTTCAACACTACTGTTACCTATAGGCTAATCTTTTTGTGAAATAAATGATTACTTACTTACTTACTTAGTTGTAACTTCAGATTCACTTTCGCACCATAGAAAATGCGTTAACAGAATCGACGTAATTAATTTAAAAAGAAAAACACCTACTAAATAGTAAACAAACGCCATAATACTCTAGAGAAAACCCACTCCTACCCAATACGTCAAACCAGCCTTCGACAGCTCATCATTTGACCAAGTTTGGCTAACCAGTACTAAAACTCGACAGCTATTTAGACTGTGTACCAGAATGTGACCGCACCAACCCGATGTCAAGGTTGCCACCAGCGAAATTCTCGGCAAATTCCTGCCATTGTATCTATGACCGTGACCTCTCATTGGGCCAGTTTGGGCCATTTGGGGCTACTTTACAGCTACCGGTCGTGATTTCAGTCTTAATTCCTTCCTACGTACTATTAAGGATATTCCTGCGATTTGTATAGTAACAGACTTACGTAAGGATATTTTACGGGTAGCTAAGCGCTGCCCACATTAGATTTTGACATGAGCGAGGTTAGTAAATTGGTTTGATTTGTTGCTGGGGTAATTTGGGAATTTATTTGAGTGGCAGCCCTATGAGTAATGGTAAAAGTGATAAACCTCGATGCAAATTACACGCGGCTTTTGGTGATAGACCATACTGTGAGTTCCTGTTTGCGATTAACTCTACCTCGTGACCCATTCAAACTTTTGGAAAAGTGGAGGTACATCGTGGTTCTACCGCTATTGATTAATATCTAATACCTTTAAACGAGCAATTCTTGTATATATGTATATAATTATATAATCTGAATCTCGGAAACGGCTCCAACGATTTCAATGAAATTTTGTAAGCAGGTTTTGGGAGCGATAAATTGATCAAGATATTTTTCAGTTTTAGAAAACGTCGTTTTATCCGTGTAAAAAACAGAGCAAAACGCGGTCATCCAGGTACTAACATTCAAACACACATCATGATTCATATAGACCTAGCAATGCTTTGTGGGATTGTTGGACATACGAGTACATAGGCCGAGGGAAGTGCGTTGGAACCATCAGCGCATTCCAAATTTATGAATTTTGACACAAAAGTTAATTCATTCAAATCATAAAATTAATGAGGCCAATAAAGCTCTATTACGATGTACTTACAATAGCTTAGGAAAAGGAACTTCTATCAACGACATTATGTAATCCTCATAGAACGTGACCAGGCTTAATAATGAAAGTCGGTTTATTACGAGAAAGTCCCCGATTGGACAGTTTTATTCTGACAATAATGTGCATGCCTCCACGGAAACATAGGACGTGATTTGGATATTGTTATAATAATATGGAACTTTAAGGCGCTATTAACTGCCAACGACCTTGAGTGGTTAGCTTGCGTGTTCTGTGCTGAGCTCACGTAACGCGTCATACGTCCACCCAGTAATAAGACTCGCCCATTAAGGAGCGCTGTCCGAAATTAGTCTGAGAATTTATTATACATAAAACTACAAGTATTATACTAAAACACGTATACTAAAATATAAATAATTAAATGATCTTTAAAATGGTGAAGGTTTCATAAATATAAAGTTTTGGCATAATTCTCAAATTTGTAAATTTTTTAACCGCGTTAGACATAAGTCTAACGCGGTTAAAAAATTTACAAATTAATTACACTATGTTACAAAAATATGATTTCAAATATTCATATATCAAATAACGAAGAAAATTCTCTAAATTAGCATATATTTTTTTCAAAGAAATAAAACTAGTCGTTTAGACGTGATCTTTAATTAAAAATTATTAAAAGTCGTATAACTGCACCTTATGTTGTCAAGGTAGGAATCTTTTAGGCAAAACTGAAGTGTCAGTGGGCAGGGCACATTGCCGAAAGGTTCTGGAGTGGCAACCGCGTACTCGAAGATACAGCGTAGGAAGGCCTCCCAAAAGATGGACCAGTGACCTAATGAATCCGATAGATGCGAGACGCACGGGACCGGTCGTTGTGGTGACACGTAATGTCCAGAAGTTGGCGTCTTTCGACTGAAATGATGATGGAGGTTTCTTGTTGAATTAAATCTGCATCATCACTTCAGCCGAAAGGCGTCGATTGCTGAACGTTCCTGTTCTTCACGCATCCAGTATATCCGAACCCAATTGATTAAGTAGCTGGTTGCTTGCATGGTTTGCCCACGCAAATATGTGTTTTTATTCCGTGTCATAAATATGCATCTCATTTGAAATCAGAACGTTGCAAGAAAGCTTCGGTTTGCTGATCTGAAATTTCCAACACGTTGTGAGCATGCGTATAGGTCAATGATCGTTTAGTTTTCTTTATGATCAGAGATATTTTAGGTACCTGTGTCTACTGGCCAGTTACAAGCTGGTATATCTATATACTTCACAGGATCCTTACTATGTTGTTAGGTAGGTATATATAGTGTGGCCTTGTTGGTCTCGTGATTGCAAGAACGACTGCTGATCGTAGGATCCTGGGTCCGATTTCCGAGTCAGGCAAAAAGTGCTGTTGGGTTTTTTCACTAGGAATTACTGTGTAGCAGCTCGGTGTTGCGATACCCCCGTACCGGGAGCACTTAAAGCCATTGGTCCTACCACTGATTCTCACCGGTCTGTCGGATTGCCGTTCCACCGAACGATGAGAGTCAAGGAACAAACAGTGAATCTGTATTTTCGCACATACTTGTGCACTTTATTATTTCCTACGCACTTGGCTAATCTTCGTTGAGATTGGGCAACGTGATCGAAATTCGGTTGGAAGGATTGTTATTTTTAATGTGGCAACCTTACATATGCATGCAGCTGAGATGAGAATGCTAAGAGCGATGTGTGGCACACCACACATCGCTCTTAACATTCTAATTCTATCCATGCGCGTAACAACGCACATGGATAGAATTAGGAATGAGTATATAAGAGGAAGTCTTAAAGTGGCACCGCTAACTGAAAATTTTGTTGAAATCGGTTGTCGTGGTATGGACATGTGATGCGGAGGAATGAAGAAAATGTCGTGAGGAAAGTCTTGTGTATGGATGTGGATGGCTATATAAGAGTAGGGGAAGAGTGAAAGAGGACATGGGTAAAAAGAGGATGACTAAAGAGATGACGACTAATAGAGGAGTATGGAAGAAAAAGACATGTTGTGCCGTAAATTGGGATAAGGACAGGAGAATGATTATGAATGTGGCAAGCTTAAAATAGTATTATACATCTTAAAATCGTAACGTACATTCCATTAAAGCGTGTGTCTGTGCAAAATCCAGTTGCAAAATAAGTTATTTGTTAAAGCTTCGCACTTTTAGTAAGTTTCGCACGTTTCTAGCCGACGTTAAATAAAATGCTCTACAATTTTACAACAGCGTTTTACGATGGCTGAATTTAAATGCCCTGTGGAGTTTATCTGATAGATTTAACGATTGTTCTCAAGCTGTGGTAATAGAATACTAATTTTGGAGTTAGGTCTTTGGTCTTATAAAATAGGATTTCTTTTGTTTTTCAGTGCTACCCGAATTTTAAGTTGTGGGTTGCAAAAGATTTGGCTACTTATTAAGCATAGGTTTTTATACATATTTGAAGAATTGCCCGATTTTCACGAGTTACAATGGTTGAGAAAATGAGTTGCAGTATGGTGAGCTTACCAAAAAAAAACGGCCATGTGCGTGTCGGACTTCGCATTTTAGGGTTCCGTACCTACCAAATGTATTTTTGATCATTTGTATGGGTTTAGGACAACAAGATGCTCATATTGTAAAAATTTAAAGATTGTAGCTCCAACCGTTTGGCTGTAAAACCTGTGTGACAGACGACGGACAGATAGACAGATGGGCAGACAGACACATGAGTTACAGCACAAGGGCTCCGTTTAGACCCTACGGGTACGGAACCCTAAAACGACCTATGAAACTGTTTTTAAGAAACTGACCGCAGTAGTTCTGGAATTTAAAATGGGCTGCGAGAACCATAGAACACATAGATGTATTGATAAAACATTTCCACTAAGATAAAAGAAACACATAGGTACGGACTACGGTCCATCACAAACATCAACAAATCTAGACAAAGTTTCCAACACATGGACAAGTAATTCACGGGCCTGCGGACGGCGAGCAGTGGGTAGCTTGCCGTCCGATCAACACCAGGCCCGTGAGTCGACGGCGCGTAGTGTTACACGCACCCCTCAAAGAGATGATTGTCAGCCACCACTGGCAGCGGATAAATTCGTAACAGAGTTACCGCTCCCCTGGGCACTCAGGCAGGGAAGGAACAGGGGTGGGTTCTAGTCAGTAAGAGTCTGACACGCCCTCCCGCTTCACCCAGAGTGGGAGATGTCATTGGATGATTTCCCACCCCGCCAAAAAAAAAAACAAAATGGACATGTAAAGACAAGGGAACAAGACAAACAGACAGAAGCAAAACATTGAACCTCTCACCTAGTAGGTGCACAAAAACTAGATTAAATAACAAGATAAAACCAAATTGTTATTGCGCAAGTTTATGGGCTATTCCGGTAGCAAGAATTATATCTAATGGCATAATATGCTATACCGTACGGTCCTTTTATGTACCGCAAAGTTTTTACGTAAATAATAAACAAAATTATGTGTAATCGCCGTCGTCTGTGACAAAAGTCAAGTACTGGTAGATAAGTATGAATGTGGTTGGCTTAAAGAGAAATGCAGGGCAGAACAAATTAATGAATCGGAATTTGAAATGATGACAAGAAAAACATATGAATTGTGAAAAAACTTAGACTATTTGGGTTTTTGGCCAGATTTTTTCGAGTGAAGTTCAGTGACTGTTTTAATTATTTGCAAATTGATTCCTAGTGGAAATTGTGATGTAAAATAGGTGTAGTTTTGTGTCTCAAGTGTCTACGCAACTAAACAATATGTAGAATCATTGAAACAGGCGCTATCTCGTTAAAATAAAGCTGAGAATTTTGTCGTATTATTGACTACCTCAGCGAAGCTTGCCGAGAAGGCTGACTCAACACATTTGCTGCCAAATACTGCAAAAACTATTAGAATATATTACATCTGCATTTTATTGGGAAGAAAATGACATTATTCTGTATCTCAAACTAAATACTATCTTAACTTGACACTGGCTAAATGCACAAAGCCAAAATTAAAAAAAAAAAAAACTTTTACTATGGCCTTTATTTGGGAACAAAAGTATAGCACAATTAATGTGACAAATTGTCAAACGCGCGTCAGCTTTTGTGAATGGAACACGCGAGTTATTTTTTTTTAGGTTGCAAAATCATCAAATGACTTTTCCGGCTCTCGGTGGAGCGGGAGGGAGTGTCGATAGGAACACTGGTGGGTTTTAGTCAGTAAGAGTCTGACACGCCCTCCCGCTTCACCCTAGAGCGGGACATGTCATTGGATGATTTCCCAACCGACACAAAAAAAAAAAAACTGCCTTTTGTTGATTCGTGGTAATCAACACTTGTTCGTGCTCTGTATGGGACAGTAATGGCCGATATTTTGCATAATCTTTGTATGCTTGTTTTCTTTGATAGCAATGCGTAATAGTTACGCATTCAAACAGGTTATTGCAAAAAGTAAACAAACAATTAATGCTAGGAAAAAAGAGAAACAAGTTAGCGATGGTAAAAAGTATGAGCCGGATTTTATAATGTTTACGGTGTTTACGTTAAAAACCGCAACATTATTTGTTTATTTTTATAATACCTATTTAATAAAATTAAGTAGGTTTTGTATTACAAAATAAAATAATTTATTTGGTGCATACCACTTCTTAACTATTTAGCTATAAACTCTAATGAATAAGTTCAATTTACAATTAAAAATATTCAAAACTTACATCATTCCCAAATTGTTCGCTGCTGACATCCAAAACAGAAGACAAGGCAGCTGCCAGTATCACTTTCCTCCAGTACATCACCATATTTACATAAATGCACAAACTAACAACTTAAAATAACTTCACATTTTAAAATACAAACAATAAAAAATGTTTTAAAAAAGTTCGCCATTTTTTTTAATTTCCCGCGCATCAGTGACAGCTACAATAAATCAGGATTTTTAGGCAAAGGAAATTACATGCTTACAGCCTGTCTTGAGAAGTTTTTATTTGAAATAAGAATTGGTATCGTATTTATTTACGGTGGTTACCGCGTGGTTGCGAGCGGCAGTTCGCGTGGTTTCGCGGCATGCGACTGCGAGGATTAGTGCAACAGATACAGAACAAAGTGTTAGATAGTGTTGGAACTCTATCGATATAAGTACTTTATTGTTTACTTTTTAGAATGCATATTTTGTTTTATTTGTTGTGTGTACCATGACGTGTACGAGTAGCTTCACGGTGTGTTTTGTTTTTCTATCGAGAGAGTATAAAACTGGGACCGTACTTGAAATTAAATGGGATTTAATGGAATTGTAGGACATTTTGAAATAATGATTATTTATTTACTTTTACTGGATAGGAATTAATTTCAAAAGCAAAGATCTGTTTTAATTTGCTTTATTTAGTACATTCATTATTTTTTCAGAAACAGCATGAAGTCTGGATTTGTGCCGGGGTGATGGTGACAGGCTCGTGCCTATTACATGGAACATAAACATAACGGGAAAAACGTAGGAGAGCCTACTATAGACTATTATAGTAAACTATCTAACTCTTCGAGAAATATAGGCTTGATGTTATGTTATTAATATTTCATTAATTCGCGCACAAACATTCTATCGACAGCACCTCCTCACTAGTCTATTGCAATTCGGAATTGTAAAAACTATTTTCCCAAACTGTGTCAGCTGTTTGTTTTAGCCGCAGATTTTACTTTCATTTCAATTAAAATGTTAATGTTACACTAAATAAAAACTGTCTATATGTACTAGTGTTGTTCGCTGTCGTGGGATCGGGCACATGTATCCTGCAATGTTGTATTTAGTGTGACAATTTTGTAGTCAGTCGATTGTTGTAATAGAGTTGTTTTGTCTATGATTTTGGGTGAGAGTGGCCTTGTGTTTCCTGGTACTTTTTTTTTGTTTCTGCCGTATTCAGGACATAAGTACCTTTTAGGATTTTTCTTGTCCTTCGTCGTTCCCTCATTGCTACGGATCGCGACCACATATGACGCATCTCCAATTGATGCAGTCGGTATATGCTGCAACCTTCAACCTTCTTTATTGCGTCGCTCCATTTTGCAGTTCTGTCTTGGACGCGTTTACCTTTCGCGCTTTTAGAACTTTAGAAACTAACTATTGTCATGATAACCCTTCATCTTGGAAAATGTGGAGAGGTTGCTGTTTTTCTTGTGAGACGTATAGACAGACCTATAACGACAAAACTTCCCAGCCTATTTATTCAGCAAGCCTTCATGCATTATATTCTCATTGCCTATAATATGATCATTGGCATTAAGGGTCTACTACCCGCCAAGTAGCGCCCTCACTGAATAAAAAATTGTAGCATAGCATAGAAAATAAATATTAAAAAATCCTACGTCATGTTTGTTACAAAGAGAATAAAGTATTTATGTTTCGTATCCAAAGTAGTAAGCAAAAGAGTCAAAAACGGCCGTTTATCTTCTTTGTAACAAACGTGAGATAAGATTCTTTAATATTTATTTTCTATGCTATGCTATGATTTTTTATTCAATGTGGGCGCCACTTGGCCGGTGGCCTTAAGTTTGATGCATCATCATTTCAGCCAAAATACGTCCAGTGCTGAACATTTGGCTCCCCCAAGTGTGGCCACATCGATCGTCCTGTGCATCTCACATCCAGTGGATTCCTGCAGCTTTCGCCAGGTCATTCAGCCAGCGTTTCAAGCTGCGTCTTCTGGACCCGGTCCGCGGTCTACGGTTTTTTTTTTTACATCCTTATCCAAACTTCTTTTCAGTCGATGGTCAAGGTCAGTTCGCTTAAAACCTGCTTCGATTATCTGTTCCAAATAAGGTGAATTTCTAGATCAAAGTTTTCAGAAAAAATAAAACAGGTTCATAGTTTTCTATAAATGGAAAGGCTCATTTTCCATCGAATTCTTTTTAAATATGATCATCAGCGTAGGAGTGATAGCACAAGGCTTATATTGAAGCCTTTAATAGGTAGGCTAGGCGATCGTTAAATGGAGCAAGAACTATGTTGTTTAATAAATCTTGCAGCGAAACACCGTATAGCGTCAACATGTCACTCTTGGTCTTTGCAGAATACCAGCGCTGTTGACTTTCGGTCCGTCCGAAGCCACAGTATTTTCGCTGAGCAATGACCATTTTTGTACGGATACGACGCACAGTTTCATTTATGCAATATTCCTTGTTTGTATTATGTAATATACGTTCCGTTTTGTTTGCTGTAGTGATCTCCTTCCTAATGTCATTGTCATTAATCGAGGCGTCATAGACCTACGTTTTGTCTATGGCGCGTAGTGGTGCACCGCACCATAAACGATATCACTAGGAATTAGTTAATTAGTTTAGTTTTATTTTATTTTTGCTTGGATACTAGGCTTTTGAAAATTAATGTGCGTTTTGTAATCTGTGCAAAATAAATATTTTTTCTTTCTTTTCTTTTCATTCTTCTATTTAAATCTGGAATGTTTCACCAACCAGTTTATTTTGTGATGACCAAATATCAAATAAAATACAAAAATTGTAGATTGGGATTTTTAAAACCCTTTCCTGTCTCCGGTTCTTTTCAAGGCAGTGGTCACAGTGAGTCCTGTTAACTCCTTACAACAAATTAAAGCTGAGGTGAGGTCTACTAACCATATGAACGTCTCATCAGTTCTGTCTGACGTTTTCCATCTTTACTGTGTATGGTAACTGTGATCGATCGACGGTTGATACCTACGTTATCTCGACAGAGAGTACCTAATTTAATGTCTTACAATCGGTCACCCATTTAATAAAAACTGGCCAAGTGCGAATTGGATTGCGCACATTAAGGGTTCCATATCAAATATTATTATTTGTTAGTAAAGTATACGTTATAATAAACATTATCACCAAATTTCAAGTTCACAGGTCAATGAGAAGTTAAAAAATTTTTCGTAACAAAATTTTGTGACAGACGACGGGTGGACTGACAGACAGACACGTGAGTGACAACAATAGGGCTCCGTTTGGACCCTTCGGGTACGGAAACCTAGAAAAAAAAAAAATTCGGGTTATTTGTAAATTTTCTTATTTCCTATATTATTCATCATCATCATCATATGAGCCGAACGACGTCCACCGCTGGACATAGGCCTCCCCAAGTGTCGCCACAATGACCGGTCCATATTATTAGTTATACATATTTATTGTCCAACCGAAGGTTCGGTTTCAGCCAGTTTTGGCCAAAGAAACTGGTTTTTGCTGATGTTTCGGTTTCGGCCAAAAAGTGGCCGAATGTTCGGCTCGACCTAAACTAGCGTCTTTAAGCTTAAGGTTGTGTTATATACCTAAAACTGTATGTCTCGTTCGTCTTTGGCAGGAAATATCGTATTTTTAATTTATTTGGTACTAGCTGACCCGGCAAACTTCGTACTGCCTCAGAATCAATAAACAAAAAAAGGCGTTCCATACAAAATTAATGTGAAAATGAATTTTGTACATTATTTTTTTTCATGTTTTTCCATAATTTTAATGTTTATTCTGCTATTCGGGGTGGAGATAAATCCAACAGAACAAAGATCATTAAAATTGGTCCCACCGTTTTTGAGTTATAAAGGGTGTAACTAACGCGACTTTGTTTTATATATATAGAATTGCACATGATCATGTCACAAAAAAACAACCACACTCACCTAATGCCGGCTGACATTTTTTTTTTTTCAAAATAGTTATGGCTTATGTCACTTCAGCTGTCAAGACCAATAATGAGACCTCATTTGGTAATATCCATGCAGCCGTTTAGGCTACTGGGCGTGCTAAAGAAATAGACTTACATACAAACTCTCGGTGGATGGATGAAATGGCGACAGGTCTTTGGAACAACTTGCGACCCACGGATGTCCCTCAAGTTAGTAGCCGGAGTCTGTGTTTCCTGATAGCTACAACCTGGGAGTCTTTATCAACAATTAAAAAAAAAAGGTAAAGAGGAAAATCTAGAAGTCCGTGATTAGACCTGTCCTGTCGTACTGTATGGATCAAAATGTTGGGCTGTGAAAAAGACGGATGAAAAAAGATTGCAAGTGGCGGAAATGGAAATTTTGAGATGGATGTGTGGAGTAACGAGAATGGATAAAGTGAGAAATGAGAACATTAGAGGTAGTTTAAAAGTGGCGCCAGTGACAGAAAAGTTGAAAGGGAGCCGCTTATCTTGGTATGGTCATGTGAAGAAGAGGGATGAAACACATGTAACTAAAAGAGTGATGAATTTAAATGTAGACGGATGGAGTGGGAGAGGGAGGCCAAAGAAAAGATGGATGGATTGTGTTAGGAGTGATATGAAAGAAAATGGAGTTAGTGATAGCGTGACGGCTGACAGGACAGAATGGACGAAAAAAACGTGTTGCACCGACCCCAAGTAACATGGGATAAGGGCAGGAAGATGATGATGATGACAAACTCTCTTAAAAACATTTCCCTCTGTCTGGGGCTGTCGGGTAAAAAGTTTAACTACCAACAGTATTTATACAGGACAAGACCCAACAAAAACACGTTTCTAGAAACGTGTTGATTTTTGTGTATTTTTTCGGGCTGTATCTGATGATCTGTTTTAGGTAGACAGTTGAAATTTTCACACAGCGTGTACTAAGCTATTACAATTGTGTAGCTATTGCGGATCGTGAGATACAGCCCGCTGGCAGATAGACGGACAGCGGAGTCTTAGTAATAGGGTCCCGTTGGTTGACCTTTGGGTACGGAACCCTTAAAAAAATTGTACGTTCCAAACGAAGTTATCATCAACTGATCAAAATTATTATGGGAGGTCCAATATTTCTTTTCGGGTTTGATAATGAGTTTCTTGAATAAATTTGGTAATTTCTATGAGCAAAAGTATTGTTTAAAATATGACCACTCATTTCTGTTACACCCTGTATATAGGTACTATAAGTAACAAGACCTACAAATAGTTCGATCTGTAACACTGATAGAATACGAACGCAATCCTTTTACTGATTTATTATAATAAATAATAGCAATAGCGGAATAGTGAAAATGTTCGCTATGAGGCAACAGTTCCGCTTCGGTTCGCGCCGCTCTGTGTAGATCGGAACAGATGGACACTGGTGGCATGGAGTCACTTCACTATTCAAGAAGATTTGAGATATAAATGAGTTAGAAGTATTTTTAACCGACTTCAAAAAAGAGAAGGTTCTCAATTCCTCTGTATGTTTTTTTTTTGTTTGTTTGTTACGCAATATCTCCGCCATTTGTGAATAGATTTTGATTATTCTTTATTTTTGTATATGTCATACTTCAGAGGTGGTCCCATATGAATTTTATCGAAATTGATTCAGCACTTTTTGAAAAATCAACATTAACAAAAAATATGTATACACAGATGACGTTTTGGTCGTTTCCAAATGTTCAAATTCCATGTTATTGGTGTTATCGATATTCGGGCATAACTTTAACATTTTAGTTTTACTTCTGGTGTACAACAAAAATAAAAAAAAAAACTAAAAAGTGAAAATAAAAAAAAACTTTTTTAAAAAAATACAACCGACTACTAAAAATTGTAAAATAACTTAATTTCGGAAGTCAGTGTCAAATAACGAATAAATAAAAAAAACATCGACTTCCAAAATTAAAGTTATTTTGCAATTTATAGTATTATTTATTTTTCGTTTCGTTGATAAAAAAATAAAGCTAAAGACGTTGATTAGATGTACTGTTTTGAATTATTAATCTATGATTGGGAAAAAATAATTGAGTAATAGACTAGGTATGCCCATTGTCATTTTAAATCATAGTTTATCAAATTATCCATTACTTATTAAGTACTGAATAACGGGTAATCGCAGTGCTGTGGTCTGACCCGTGCAGGAGTTAGACTGACAGTTTTTTTTTATTATTTCTAAGGTGCTATAGTGTGTAACGGTAATGGGTTTGTTTTGGTTTCTGCCCATACAACTGAACAACTTTTATCAAGAAAGTCATAGAGTATTTCGAAAAATCAAATTGGACCTCCGATACTAATTTTGGCCAGCTGATGATAAATTTGTACAGAAAATCCATTATTTTTCGGGGATTGATTGACTATGAATCCCGTGAAAATAGTTGTTCATAATAGTTAAAATATGTCCACACATTGGCGTTACACCCTGTAGATAAAAATGGTTCGGTTTTACAGTAACAACAATTTTTTACTGCAGTTGCAGTATCATTCATTAAGGATTTCCATCTCATATGTACATAAATGCGACTAAAACACCAAGCCATGTCCTATTTCTATTCAAAAACTTAAAACCCAATAGCGACTCCACCCCACCTCTACCCTATGTTACAGATTGGTTTCGATATGTCACCTCGCACGCCATTGTTGCGTGCTTTCTCCGCAGTCCGCGGTCCGTACAGCCACACGTCTGCAATACCATTGTGTACCGCGGAAACTAAAAGAGAAAGGGTTGCTTTATTGCTCTGTGCCGTTGGAAGCTTTAGACGGGATGCTGTCGGGAAATTTACTTGAATATATTATAATGTAACATCCCAGAGCCGTCAGGCATCCTACTCGTATCCTACTTCCTATTAATATTATTAGGTCCCCACTTATGAAATCAGCGTATTGTACTTATGTACGCACGTAAGAAGTTATACTTCTTTGGCGTAACAAGATAAAAAACCAAACTGTCACAAAGTTTACAAAAGGAAAACAATCATTGTTCATGAACCAGGGACCATAGCTAACTTCAAGGTGTCGGTTCTAGTTAACTTCAGGGTGTCGGTTTTTTGTGACGATGTGCGCGCGCATCGTAAAAATTACTCTCATCATTTTTCCCTAACCCGCCAAAAGAAGTATAACTTAAAAAAGTAATTTCTTGTTCTTTTAAACATCGTATAAAGTCATTTACTATTATGAACTTATAGATAATTGAGAGCATAAATTAATAATCAATTAAAATCGCGAAATGTAATTTTTACCAAGCAAGTTAGATAAAAGAATAAATTTATTGGTTGATTGTTACAGAATTATCATAGATCTGTCACCGTGAAATTGCAAACACCGTCAGTTTATGAAAAACAGACCTTTTTAATCCGTCAGGCCCCTTGCGTCTCCAACGGCCAAGTGGCGCCCTCATTGAATAAAAAATTGCAGTTTAGCATAGAAACTAAATATTAAAGAATCCAAAGTCACCTTTGTTACAAAGAGGATAAAGTATTTTTACGTTGTTAAAACAGGTCTCTGAATGTTTCGTATTCAAAGTAGTAGGCAAGAGTGTCAGAAACGTGACGTTGGATTCTTTAATATTTATTTTTTATGATAGGCTACGATTTTTTATTCAATGAGGGCGCCACTTGGCCGGTAGTAAGGCCTTAATAGGTTTTTAATTGTGTCTGCTAATGAGGGGCTTGACGTATATGAATACTACGGTTCTAACACTGATACCTATACTTACCTTTTTTTTTGGGGATGGGAAATCATCCTATGTCCTATGAATTCTCCCGCTCTGGGTGGAGCGAGAGGGCGTGTCAGACTCTTACTGACACGCCCTCTGTTCCCACCCTTGTTCCTTCCCTGAGTGCCCAGAGGCGCGGTAACTTTGTTTCGAATTTATCCACGACCCTTGAAAAGCTGTTCCTTTTGTATTGGTCTTGTTATTAGACACCATTTGTATGGAACAAGCGTACTGTATCAAGTATTTGTATAGAATAGGTTAACGTATTCATTCTTTGATGGCCCAGTGGTAATAGCCGCGCCTTGCGAGTTGTTCTTTATCGGTCGTGAGTTTGAATCTGTTTTAAACCTAGCCAGGCGCTTTACTTGTAGTAAATTATTTCATCATCATTGTTCTCGAAATGTTGAAGGAAAACATCGTGAGGAAACTGGCATGTCCTAGAACCACTCCGGGAGTGCCGACAGAAGTGAAAACTTGAAAAAAAAGCCCGACGCGCCTAAAGAAGTTTTCACTTCAATCCAAATAGCGGTGTCGGCGTTGGTGAAGATGTCAGTGTCGGTGGCGAGTTTAATTGTTTGTCCCATCTCAAAAATTCCGAACGAGCCTAAAGAAGTTTTCACTTTAAAAATCGTAGCCATGTGGCATCTACCCGCGTATTGGCTTACAGACCACTCTCACACTCTCACAGAAAAGAGGCCAGCCCCCCTAGCCATATTACTTTTCTATTATCGTTTACGCTAACGCTTAGTACAAAATGTACGGCAATGACATTACCTGCTATAAGTCACGTGACACTTCTCTACGCAGGTAATGTCATTGCCTTACATTTTGTACTAAGCGTTAGTGTAAACGATTATAGAAAAGTAATATGGCTAGGGGGCTTGTATCCCAACAGTTGGCACATTTAAAGGCTGATTATACTATTCTATACTATTCATTCCTTAGGCACGGAACCCTACCAGAGTTTTTTTAAGATTGCTCCTCATTTATTGTATGCTTTCTTAATTCCTTTCTAAAACATTACAAGCACTATACCAAGTCACCACCGAACCGTAACCACTAACCGTTGGTCCTTTGTCTTTCCTACCTCAAAAGCACATGTTAATGAATTAATGAACAAAAATAACTGTTCGGTCCGTCTGTATGTCAGTGGGCTAGTGGGAACAAAAGGTGTTGGATAATATTTATTGTTTTACAGTTTTAGGGCGAGTTTAGGGTAATTTGTTGTTCCATTGTCTTTTGGTCTTTATTGGTCAGGAGGTCAGAGAATAAGAGTCTTTCTTTTTTGAAATATATAAGTATGTTTATCAGTTGTCTAGTACCCATAACACAAGCTCTGCTTAGCTTGGGACTAGATGGCGTTGTGTGATAGTTGTGGAATATATTATTATTATTCCGTTTATTCATTTTTATAGACATATTAATTACATTTTTAAATATTTAAATATAAAGGATAAAAAAAAAACATTTAAAAATATAAAAAATAGTATCCCACCGGTATCGGGAACAGGGTCCAAGCTACCGGCGGTCAGGGCTCCAGAGAGAGGAACCGCCTGACAATGCGAGCAATTATTATTATTATTAGTGTTGGTTGTTGTTAAAATAAATAAATTATTCAGACAGAATGAAAGGCATGAATCTTTTTAATAATTTAGCTTGTTTTCATGGAAAGAAAGCAACAAAACCGGCCAAGTGCGTGTCAGACTTCGCATATTTAGGGTTCCGTACCAAATGTATTTTTGACTATTTGTATGGCTTTGGGTCAACTAGATGCTTATACTGTGAAAATTTGAAAATGGCAGCACTAACAGTGTGGCTGTAAAACTTGTGTGACAGACGACGGACAGACAGACAGACGTACACGTGAGTGACACCAATAGGGCTCCATTTGGACCCATCGAGTACGTAACCCTAAAAACAATAAGATGGCAAAAGGACGGACGGTAAGGAAGAAAAGAAGGATGGAAAGGAAAGAAAAAGAAAGAAGGAAGGAAGAAGGGACGAGGAAGGTCGGTCGGCATCTTATGGAAGCCGAGAGACCTGTACTCACCAAGAAATTGGTGATCCCGGGCTGAAATGATGATTATAATCAGGGGGGTTTGTTTCGTCACTTCGTCTTCCCAGCTAAAACACTAGGAATTGGTGATGAGGGGGATTTTCGGGATACAGTTTTATTTACTTAGAACTTAGACGTTCAAACACTCAGCCTCAGCTTAGTTTGAATAAATGACTTTAGATTTATTAGCTTGAGCTAAGTAACTAACCATGTAAAAAAAAACTTAGAGGTAAATTTGACCCACTTCCCGGTTTCCGATCAAGCTGAAATTTCGCAAACGTGTGTAGTTTGGATGACAATGCGTGGTTTTTTTTATTTTTTTTTTATTGGGTTTGGGACAAAAACAGTTACATGCAAAGCTTAACTAAAGATTCTTAAATTAGCACAATAATTAGAAATACATACCTAATCTATTCTATATTTATGTTACTACACATGTAACCCACACCATTGTCCACGAATTCACATAAACAAAAGTTAAATGAAAACAGACATACAGTGTGCATCATAAAATACTTTTAAAAAGAAGAAGAAAGAAATATATTTATATATATACCTACTTAAGAATTTAGTAACTCTATTGCTCTTGCCTTGAAACGATGTTTGGAAAGAGTAAATATATCAAGTTCCATAAAGTGAGTGTTGTACGCGTCAACGAGACGACGAAGAGGCACGCGCACCCCGGCGTTATTCCTGCACCAGTTTGTGTGGAACAGCTGAGGCACACGTACTCCACGAAGCATGACAGTTCTAGGTACTGTATAATGTAGACTATTTGATAAAGGAATGCAGTCGAATCTATTATTACATATACCATGCAGCAACATTACACCCAGAAGAAATCGTCTAGATTTCAAACTAAGAACATTATATCGTATCAGTAATTGTTCATAGGAGACTTTAGGACGACAACATCTATAATTTATAGTACGTAAACATGTGGTTAGCTGAGTGACATTATTCCTAATTCAATATGGTGGATTCCCAAAGATGGCGGACTTGCAGAGAGACACGAAAACAAAAATTATGTTTTTTGTTTTTTTTTATTATAGAAAATGATTTATCTTGATCTGCTTGTCAGCATGCACCAAGTTCATTGTTAGTGTTACTACTCTCTACTCTAAATAAGTAATGTTGCCTTCAAAGTTGGTAGTTTTGACGACACGGTTGGCGCAGTGGTTGAGCTTTCGGCTGCTGCGCTGCGTGTCGCGGGTTCGATCTTCACACGGAACAAATATTTATAATGCCTACATGTAGTTGTTCCCGGTCTGGGTGTTTGTTTGTGAACGCACCCACGATAAAAAGAAAGAAAGAAAGAAAGAAAAAGTATTTATTTGCCACAAATTAACGACATACACAACAACAGGATACAGAAGTAATTCCTAGTTTGGGGCAACGTTTTATAAAATAAAAAAATAAAGTTATGTTACTGACAGCATAATATGCTCTAAACATGTTTAGCATACGTAATAGGTCTGAATCAGCCATTACATATTCATAACGAGAGGTCGCGTCATTAGAATCATTATCTCATCTATGAGAGTTCAATGATACCTTTTGACTTTGATGTAATCATTATCCGTATTTATTAAATTCAAAGTACCGTCTGACTGATTGACTGGCTGACTGATATATCAACGCACAGCCTAAACCGCTGGTCCTAAAAATTAAAAAAAAAACTTTTTTATAAAAAAATAGAACCGACTTCCAAAAAAAGTGCAAATTAACTTTAATTTCGGAAGTCGGTGTTCCTGTTTTGTGTCTTCGTTTTTTGACACCGACTTCCGAAATTAAAGTTATTTTGCACTTTTTTTGGAAGTCGGTTCTATTTTTTTGTAAAAAAGTTTTTTATTTTTCACTTTTCAGTTGTGGTTTCCCATTAAACTGTGTTAACAATTCATAGATATACGATAGCAGCAATCGCGGTTGATTTGCTGTCAATTTTTGAAGAGTTCCGTTGTCTGTCTCCGAAACCCATCATCAGAACTTTTTGAAATTTAAATGGGACCATTTCGGAATAAACCCCTTTCGAACAAAAAAAGAATTTTGTAAATCCGTCAATATATGACGGAGTTATGCCCGAGCATACAAAAAAAAAAAAAAAATACAAACATCCGAATTGATAACCTCCTCCTTTTTCGAAGTCGGTTAAAAAAATATATAGAATTCATTAATTCTTTAATTCTTTATTGTAAACCAAACAACTAACATAATACACAGTGATTAAATAGTTAATGTACAAAGGCGAGCTTAACTCAATGTTGAGTTTTCTCCCAAACCTTTGTGTGATAGAGAGAGATCACATTTGAGGGTAGGATCCAGTGTACAACATAAACTTACATAAATAAGTATAGTTATCTGAATATATATACTATATACTAAATACCACTATATATCAATATTATGTCAATGTGAAAGGAAGTGCTCTTTTATTTTCTTCTTGAAGACCTCCAGTAGTAAGTAGTAGTAGTGGTAGTGTTAGCATATTTTTTACTTAAAGATTACAGGAAAACCTGTAGTTATAGTTTATTAAGTAGTTTAAAAAAAACCTGGAAAAAATTTGATTGGAACCACCCACCCCCACCCACCCCCACCCTTTGCATGCGAATCCGACTCGCTCTTGGCCGGTTTTTTTATGTAAGAGGAATATTTCGGACATGGTTGACACTTTTATACTCTGGCTGTTCTCCAATAAAGAGTTTATTTACTCCAATATTAACCCCATATTCGTATTATTTCACCGAATATCCGTATCGTTCGATTATTTATGAAGCATAAAACACATGATCTGATATTACACACATCAACACCGTCTAGGGATATTTTGTATAAAGTTCTTAAACTCAAAAAATACTGGCCACTTTTAAATTCTTTTGAAGAAAGTTTATTTTGTAAGCCTTTTTGAACGATTCTAAATTTGAATTTGAAAAAATACATTAAAAATACTTTTTTACAAAAAAATAGAACCGACTTCCAAAAAAAGTGCAAAATAACTTTAATTTCGGAAGTCGGTGTTCCTGTTTTGTGTCTTTGTTTTTTGACACCGACTTCCGAAATTAAAGTTATTTTGCACTTTTTTTGGAAGTCGGTTCTATTTTTTTGTAAAAAAGTTTTTTATTTTTCACTTTTTAGTTGTGGCTCTCCATTAAACTGTGTTAACAATTCATAGACATACGATAGCAGCAATCGCGGTTGATTTGCTGTCAATTTTTGAAGAGTTCCGTTGTCTGTCTCCGAAACCCATCATCAGATGTTTTTGAAATTTAAATGGGACCATTTCGAAATAAACTCCTTTCGAACAAAAAAAGAATTTTGCAAATCCGTCAATATATGACGGAGTTATGCCCAAACATACATAAAAAAAAAAAAAAAAAAAATACAAACATCCGAATTGATAACCTCCTCCTTTTTCGAAGTCGGTTAAAAACAAAAGATTTACGCAGCATAATGGTAGCGAAGTCCGAAGGTTTCATTTACCTACAGTTGTTTGTGGCTATTTTTAACCGACTTCGAAAAAGGAGGAGGTTATCAATTCGGATGTTTGTATTTTTTATTTTTTTTTATGTATTTTCGGGCATAACTCCGTCATATATTGACGGATTTGCAAAATTCTTTTTTTGTTCGAAAGGGGTTTATTCCGAAATGGTCCCACTTAAATTTAAGAAAGATCTGATTATGGGTTTCGGAGACAGACAACGGAGCTCTTCAAAAATTGACAGCAAATCAACCGCGATTGCTGCTATCGTATGTCTATGAATTGTTAACACAGTTTAATGGGGAACCACAACTAAAAAGTGAAAAATAAAAAACTTTTTTACAAAAAAATAGAACCGAATTCCAAAAAAAGTGCAAAATAACTTTTATTTCGGAAGTCGGTGTCAAAAAACACAGACACAAAACAGGAACACCGACTTCCGAAATAAAAGTTATTTTGCACTTTTTTTGGAAGTCGGTTCTATTTTTTTGTAAAAAAGTTTTTTATTTTGTGTCCAATTTAAGTTTTATAACAAGTTATCGGTTAATTCCGAATTTATTAATGTTATTGTGTGCATCATGCAGCGGCGCCATTTAACTAGAGAAGAAATGTTAAGGGCAGTAGGCATGCTCCATGCTGGGGCTACTCAACGGAGTATTGCTGAGGAGTTTGGAACAAGACAAAACGTGATATCAAGGTTATGGTCACGTTATCGTGCTACTGGTGAAGTGGCTGAAAGACACCCAGGCAGGAAGCGCATAACCACTCAACGACAAGACTGATTTTTGCAAGTTGCCGCGAGAAGACAACCAAATGTTACGGCCATGCTGTTGGTTCAGAAGCTCCAGTCAGAGCACCAGTTGTTTGTGAGTGACCAAACTGTGAGGAGAAGGCTGCATGAAGCTAACCTTCATGCTCGCAGACCGCTTCGTACTCCTGCACTACGCCGAGGAAATCGTGGACGACGACTAGAGTGGGCTCGTGAAATTTGCTCTGGGAAGAAAACCAGTGGTCTGTAGTGCTGTCTACCGATGAGTCCCGGTTCGGTTTCCATCCCGATACACGTTTAGTGCGTGTTTGGCGAGTTCCTGGTCGTGAGAGCCGTCTGCAACATCCTCAGGAAGACCATTCATACCACGTCGGGACAATTATGGTTTGGGCGGGAATTCGTGTTGGTGGAAGAACAGACCTCGTTTGGATCAGAAACACCATGACGGCTGAAAAATACCGTAACGAGGTGCTAGTACCAATAATCTACCCCCATCGACTACAAATGGGCCAAGAATTCACGCTCATGCACGATAACGCCCGTCCGCACACAGCGAGAGTGGTGACGAGCTGGTTGCAGGAGCACGACGTATCGGTCTTAGGCTGGCCCGCTCAATCGCCTGACCTAAACCCCATAGAACACGCGTGGGACATGCTCCAAAGAAGGGCTTTGATTTCCCTGCAGACGTTGCGACGGAAGAGCAACTTTTTTTGCATCTTAGCCGGACCTGGGACAATATACCGCAGCAAGACTTGGATAACTTAATCCAAAGCATGAAACACCGTTGCAGGACCGTTATTAACGTCATGGGTGGTTTTACTGACTACTGATTTTTCACAGAACTGTTAAAAACAAATTATTTTTTCCTTATTTGTAAATTTTTCTTGAGAAACACATTCGTTGTTAGTTTACCATTATTTCATGTTTTTTCTTTATTTGAATAAAAATTTTTTTACGCAAAAAAACATTGTTTTCTTTTATTCTGGAGTGTAGTCTGATAAATGGGCTTTATAAAAATATATACATGTTGTATGCTATTTTTAATATATTTTGAGTAAATTGAGTAAATCCAAAATATCCCTAGACAGTGTTGATGTGTGTATTTTATACTGTAGTCTGATGATTATTATCAAAAACCGGCCAAGTGCGAGTCGGACTCTCGCATGAAGGGTTCCGTACCATCATACAAGATTAAGATCCAGCAAAAAAAGCCAAAAAAAGAACACGCTTCTAGTAGGAGAGTCCCCGTTAATTTATAATTTTTTGTTATAGCGCCAATAGAAATACACTTTCTGTGAAAATGTGAACTGTCTACCTATTACGGATCATGAGATACAGCTCGATGACAGATAGACGGACGGACGTACGGATAGCGGTGGATTAGTGATAGGGGTCCCGTTGGTTATCCTTCGGGTACAGAACACTAAAAAGTGTAAGAATTAAGCGAATATAATTAATTGTATTTTAAATTACCAAAAGAGTTACAGTATAAAATAAACAAGATGCAATTAAGGTGGAAGCTCCAGGGTAGCCGGCGAAATTCAAATTTTCTTACGTTTTTTCAATTTGCAGGTCAGTGGCAGGTTGTATCTTGGTCAAAATTTGATTGGCGGCCGTGGCAAGTATTTATCTATAGAATTATAATCATTAAAATCATCAATACAACTCTCTCAGTTACTTTGACGATACAACCTGACACTGACCTGCAAATTGCAAAAAGAAAATTTGAATTTCGCGGGCTACCCTGGAGCATTCACCTTAACTGAAATAATCTTTATTTTGTTTAGCTTTACAGACAGAAGCTTTAACTAAACCAATCGATTACGCAAGTCACAAAGTCGTGCAGTAATCGAGTTAGCACGTTTTATCGATAAACAAAATGTAACTTTGATTCGACGTAAAGTTTCACTCGGGCTCTCTTACTTTCACTCAAAAGTTTAACTTTCAGTTTCGCGTATACGGAGAATACTAATATTGCGTTTTCGATATCGGTGTGTAGTGTGTACGTGCCCTGAATTTTTAATGATTGACGATTGTTATAAAGTTGAGAGAGAACATGTGTTATTAGATTTTTTGGCCAGGGTTTCTTGTTATAAAGTAAGGAGGATTAACATCTCTGGTATCTTTAAGGGTCTACTACCCGCCAAGTGGCGCCTTCATTGAATAAAAAATCGTAGCATAGCATAGAAAATAAATATTAAAGAATCCAACGTTACGTTTGTTACCAAGAGAATAAAGTATTTTTACGTTGTTAAAACAGGTCTCAAAATGTTTCGTATCCAAAGTAGTAAGCAAGTGTCAAAAACGGCCGATTTGGGTACATTTTCCTGTTATTTTCTATGCTATGCTTCGATTTTATATTCAATGAGGGCACCACTTGGCAGGTAGTAGGGCCTTAACCTAGGTTATTATTCAGTGCTCGATGAATGGTTCGGGAGGAAGCACGGCTCCCTGTCGTTTCGGGCGACGCAGGTGCTTTCGGGGCATGGCTGCTTGCACGCTCGGTGCCATCACTGCACCGACTGCCGGGAGGACACGGCGCAGCATACACTGGTGGAGTGTGAAGCATGGGAGGAGCAGCGCCGTGCCCTCGTATCCGAAGTGGGACCCGACCTGTCGCTGCCGGCCGTCGCTCGTTCGATGGTCGGGAGTGCCGAGTCGTGGAATGCGGTGATCTCCTTCTGTGAAGCCGTAATTCCGCAGCCTCCTTGGCTGCGGAGGGTGAGAGGGAGGCCATGGCCACTCTCCCGATCCGCAGCAGGCGTACCAGGTGTCGGCGGAGGGCGGACAACGCCCTCTTCCGGCCCCCCTGAACAGGTCCGGAGGGACGGCGAACTCGGGGTCATCCGCCGCCCCCCATCTAGCAGGACCCGAGGAGGCGGCGCGTAGTGTTCCACGAGCGCCCCTATTAGACGTCGCGGGGAGAGGACACCTCACTCTCCCCGCGAGCCAGAGGTGGCCCGGCACTAGCCGGGGATCATGGAAGTCGTATTAGCTCTCACTATCCCTGGTCCAAGTGTGGGACGGAACACCGGGGTGGTTTTTAGTCAGTAAGAGTCTGACAGACCCCTTCGCCTGCCCCGAGCGAAGGACATCCATGAGGATTTTCCACCACGGCAAAAAAAAAAAAATGTTATTACTACCTAGAAAAGATGCCAGTTTCGATTCGTTATGTGAATTTTAACATTTTTAACAAATGTGAATGTACCTTCGTAAGTCTTTAGGGTTCCTTACCCGAAGAGTAACCAACGGGACCCTATTACTAAGCCTCCGCTGTCCGTCCGTCCGTCCATCTGTCCGTCTGTCTCTCAGCGAGCTGTACCTCATGATCCGTAATAGGTAAACAGTTGACATTTTCACAGAATGTGTATTTCTGTGGCTGCTATAATAACAAATAATAAAAATTGTACGGAGCCCTTCGTATGCGAGTCTACTTAACCGGTTTTTTTTAACCCGGTAATGGTATTTATTGTGAATTAATAAATTATTATTATAATGTTTTTTTTCGGTCCTTTGATAAGCAAACAAGAGTTTACGACTCTACCAAGTCTAAAATTCGTAGCAGTATTAATGAGGATAATATACACATATGCACACACACCACGCTACTCCACTCAATGGATGAATTTTCTTATTTCCTTTTCTAAATAATTTATTTGTCTGTCTACCTCATAGTAAACAATGAGCTCTATAATAAACTATTGGTATATTACCAGAATGATATATATTATATGAACCTACCCAAATACAATCAAGAAGCACCTACTTAAGGGTCGGGCCCAGCATTCTTAACACAAGTTGTCTTGTCAACTTAGCAAAGGTGCTGGTGTCGCCACACTATTGGATAATTTTCCTAAAATTGTATGTACTACCATGTGTTTAATGTAAAATGTGAACTTTCAATGCAAATAAATTATTATTATTCTCATTCTGCTATGAATTTAATAGCACCAGCAAGCACGTAATGCAGTAAATGTGGATGTATGGAGAGGGAGAGGGAGGCAAAGAAAAGATGGATGGATTGTGTGAGGAGTAATATGAAAGAAAACGGAGTTAGTGATAGCATGACGGCTGACAGGACAGAATGGAAGAAAAAACGTGTTACTTACCCCAAGTAACATGGGATAAGGGCAGGAAGATAACGAAGCAAGTAGTGCAGTCACAAGCAATTACAAATAGAATATACTCATTACTCCTACATTTATTCGATCAGTAGTTTGAAAATTGTCGTAAATATATAGGTTGAACTATGCTAAAACTAAAAGTTCATAAATAAACAAACACAAATATAATTAGCCAGCATTTTAAAAATAATAGTAGGGAGAATGTAGGTGAATGCTCACAAAATATTTTCTACTAATCAGAAGTGTGAAGATGAAACAAAAGTACCTTCTTCGCAACCAAAGCCGTGGCACAGTCATAACGAAAATGAGAGCATCTCACATCCGTAATATTCTGGAGAAAGTGTAAACTCTTGCAAATGTCTCTCATAATAAAGTAATTTCATTCATTGACGGCGAATAAAAAGAGAAGCTACCGTCTTATTCAGGTCAAGTGCTGCTATTGTTTTGAACATAAGCCGTAATTTTATATGCTTGCATGTTTTATACAAGGTGCTTGATTTTAGTGACGGTTTTTCGATACTTTGGGGTGAGAATATATTTTCTTGCCCTTTACCCCAAGAGTCGCGAGACTGTTTAAAACAATCACCACCCTCGAACGCAAATAGCAATTGAAGGAATACGAGTGAGTTTTAGTCAGTAAAAGTCTGACACGCCCTCCCGATCCACTCAGAGCGGGGGAAGTTATCTGAAGATTTCTCACCCACAAAAAAAATGCTCTTTCCCCATTAAACTTGGGGTCGATGTAATAAGTTTACTGCCAGGCTCCTTTGTCAACCATCATGCTATCGTTAACTCGTTTTATTTCATATCTTTCCTCATAGAATCTATTAATCTTATCTTTGGTCTCTTTTACCCTGACTCATCAGCATCTCAGCCTTTTAACGTCCCCACTGCTGGGGCACAGGCCTCCTCTTCAGAGAGGGTGTGGGCCGTAATCCACCACGCGGGCCCAATGCGGATTGATGGTGAATGTCACAAGTCTTCGAATTTTTGGTTCTAGGACATGCCGGTTTCCTCAAGATGTTTTCCTTCACCGTTTTGAGAGCAGTGGTGATGAAATAATTTACACAAAGTATAGCGCCTGCCTGGGTTTGAACTCACGACCTACAACTTGTAAGTCGCGGCCAATACCTCTGGGCCACCACTGCTGCTGACTCATACAATCTACTTATTAATCTTACCTTTGGTCTCTTTCTCCCTGATTCATACAATCTATATTCATCTTACCTGTTATCTCTTTCTCCCTGTCTCATAGAATCTATTTATCTTTCCTTTGGACTCTTTCACCCTGAGTCACTATAAATCTTACCTTTGGTCTCGTTCTCCCTGACTCATATAATCTATTAATCTTACCTTTGGTCTCTTTCTCACTGTCTTATAAAATCTATTCATCTTACCTGTTGCCTCTTTCTCCTGTCTCATACAATCTATTCATCTTTTCTTTAGTATCTTTTTCCCTGACTCATGCAATCTATTCATCTTACCTTTGGTCTCTTTCTCGCAGCCTCGTCCAATCTATTCATCTTACCTTTAGTATCTTTTTCCTTGACTTATACAATCTATTCATCATACCTTTGGTCTCTTTCTTCCTTATTCGTGCAATCTATTCATCTTACCTTTGGTGTCTTTCTCCCTGTTCAAAGCTTTTCTACAAATCTAAATTCTCATTCATAACTCTTTTAGATACGAATAGGTATATGCGTTTCATTCCTCTCCATCACATATCCGACGTCTTGGCACAAACGATTTGAGGCGAAAATTTCAAAAGAAAATAGAACTGTATTTTTGAGTTTGGAAAGTGTACCTCAATCTTAAAAGATTGAGGACCAGCAGTAACAATAATAAATCATTGTTACTGCTGGTCCTTCTTAGTAAATCTATAAATGCGAAAGTTTATATGAATGTATGGATAGATGTTTGTAACTCAATCACGCCAGAACGGCTGAATGGATCTGGATGAAATTTGGCACAGAGATAGTTTGAAATAGCACATTAGCTATACCTGTAATTTATAGTAAGGGAAGTACCTCCTAATACTACGCGGGCGTAACCGCTAGCAGAAACTACTTCGTAATATATGGTAAGATATAGGATTCAGGAAGTATCAAGTAACAATAGAAATGATGGTTTGTTATAAATAGCTTTAAAACAGTTTTTCTCCTCAAGATCTCACCCTGTATATTATTAAATTAATTCAAGATTACCAAAGTGTGATTTTCTTTGACATAAGACATCTCCCGTCTCGGTTATGGGTTGTTTGATTAGCTTAAGATTTCTAGTATTAAAGTTAATAACCACTTTCCCTTGGTTTATAATGTCATTTTGAAGTCATGTGATAGCCTGCTAAATGGTATCATCATTACGTTAACTTCTGGTTATGGTCTGGCGATAAATATGCATCTTTTAAGGCGCTATTAGCTGCCAATGACCTTGAGTGGTTAGCTTGCTAGGACTCGCCCATCAAGGAGCGCTGTATGAAATTAGACGCATTATTAATGTATTACACATAAAAGAACAGGTATTAAATTAAAACACTGAGACTAAATTATAAATAATTAAATGATCTTTAAAATGTTTCATAAAAATACGTTTTATAGTTTTTGCGTGATTCTCAATTTTTTATCCGCGTTAGACGTAACTTTACAAATTAATTAAACTATGTTATAAAAATATAATTTCAAATATTCTCAGTTCAAATTACGACGGAAATTGTCTAAAATAACATATATTTTTTTCAAAGAAGTGAGACTAGTCGTTTGGACGTGATGTTCAATTAAAAACCATTAAAAGTCGTGTAACTGCGCCTTAATACGCCTCTGCTATATAAATAGTCTATTACTACCTTCTGACAACGGTTTTGCCCGCATGGAGTAAGTACTTCCCCCACTATAAATTATAGCCTATATGCTATTCCATATTTAAATCTATCTCTGTGCAAATTTCATCCAGATCAGTTCAGCCGTTCTGGCGTGATTGAGTAACAAACTTCCATCCATTCATCTATCCATCCATCGATCCATTCAAACTTTCGCATTTATAATATGTATTAACTTTATTTTTCGAAAATTAACTATCATCTAGATAGTACCATAAGTACGAGGAGCTCGTGGCTAAAGAAATAACAGACGCACGAGTCGTTCCATCAGGTTAAGCTACACTTGCCAGGGTTGGTCCATGGATGGGTGACCATATTTACATACCGAGACTCCTCCGTGCCTCGGAAAGCACGTTAAGCCGTTGCTCCCGCCTGTTAATCGTGGATCTTTGACAGTCGTTACGGGTCGTCAGAAGCTCGAAAGTCTGACAACCAGTCTTACCAAGGGGTATCGTATTACCCAGTAACTGGGTTGTGGAGCTCAGATAGACAGTCGCTCCGTGTGAAATACTGGTATTCAGCTGCATCTGGATAGACTGGAAGCCGACCCCCAGGTATTAACTTTATTAACTAATTGGGTAAGTACGTAAATTATGTTATCACTCATAGAGCTAAGTTATTAATTTTATGGTATTATTAAAAAAACCTTTTTTTCAGGCAACCTTAAAAAGTTCCCGGACTTTGGAGATACTCGTAAGTCCTGGGAGTATGGGATTCTTAGCTCACTGAAACCACCCAGGTGATCTCCGCAGCACATGGACCCTTAAATTCCAGAACCCTGTGCCACGCCTGTTAGGGTACATTCAATTTTTTTTTTAATTGTGGTAAATTATGAAATGACTTCTCCCGCTCTGGGTGGAGCGGGAGGGCGTGTAAGACTCTTACTGACTAACACCAACCTTTGTTCCTTACCCGGGCCTGCGGACGGCGAGCAGTGGGTAGCTCGCCGTCCGATCAGCACCAGGTCCGTGAGTCGACGGCGCGTAGTGCTCCACGCGCACCTCAAAGAGATTAGTGTCAGCCACCACTGACGGGGCCCATCGTGGCCGGTGCCTGCATGTCTAGGGGTAGCGGATAAATTCTGAAAATGAGTTACCCTTAGCGATAAATGGGCACCCCTGGGCACTCAGGCAGGGAAGAAACAGTGGTGGGTTTTAGTCAGTAAGAGTCTGACACGCCCTCCCGCTCCACCCAGAGCGGGAGAAGTCATTGGTTGATTTCCCACTCCCCAAAAAAAATCCCTTGTTCCTTCAGTTGCCTGTGCCAAAGGGCCCGGTAACTCTCTTTCGAATTTATCCGTGACCCCAGGAGGTCACTACCCCCTGAGCCTGGCTGTGCAGGGCAGCACGTGATCACTGTGCCATCGTCTTTCCTGGAGTCACACAGTGGGCGAACAGAGTCCCACTCTGAGTATTAAAGAGATAAAACTGTAGGCAGATCCGATTATGGAAGTTCTTTCATATTACAAAAGCCACACTATTAATGAGTGCTGTTATGTTACCTACTTTCTGTCCTGTCTTTACAATAAATGTATGGCATGGCGCCTTTGGGGTAAGCTGTGGGTAAACGCTAAGTTTGTTATTTTTATGGGACTAGGATTGTAAATAATAACGGTTATTAGTTTTCAAACGATGAATGCTAGCAACCCTACTCCGCTCTAGTTTTGGGGCGTGCGTGAGAACCGTAGCACTGCGCAATGGCAACATTGCACTGTCCTGGTCGCGTATAGATAAAAAATAAGTTCATAGCCTGCATTAGGTTACTTTGTAACTTGTTGCTTTAATTTTATGTAATCTACCGGATACCGGCTGTGAGGTGGACTTCACTGTTGCTGGGTTTGACAAAATTGTCAATATTTTGTACCTACCTAATTTTTAGGTTAACTTTAGTTAGGTGCCTGTTTGTTTTTTAGTTTAATGGATACCGAATGGGGTATCCTTGCCCCATCCCAAACTCAGTGCCAGTGTGGAGCCCCTTCACAGCATGCGCCACCTTCTTGACTGCCCAGCATGCACAACCAACTGCACCTTGGATGTATTAAAAGAAGCCAATGACAGGGCTATCCACTCAAAATTGTCAAGAAAAGAAGAAGAAGTATAATGGATTCCGGTTAAGAGTTGTGCGTGATGACCCCTTTTACATTACAGTTAAACATGACATAAATGGATACATAGAATAGGCACATCCGTACTCCAGAAAAACTTCTGCCTATCTCTTCGTGGAATACCGGCGTTCTGGTATGCTATGTAGCCATTTCACACATTTTTTTTTTGTGGGTTGGGAAACAATCCAATGACATCTCCCGCTCTAGGGTGGAGCGGAAGGGCGTATCAGACTTTTACTGACTAAAACCCACCCCTGTTCCTTCCCTGCCCTCAATGCCCAGGGGCGCGGTAGCTCACTTTCGAATTTACCCACGACCCCTGGGCAGGCATCGGCCATGACGGCCCCGTCATGTTTTGCTGACAACTCTTTGAGGCGCGCGTGGAACACTACGCACCGTTGACTTTCGGGCCTGGTGCTGATCGGACAGCGAGTTACCCACTACTTGCCGTCCCCAGGCCCGGGTCTACGGTTGCCGGAGATCGTCTCGCGACGTCTCCTGCGGCGGCTGCTGCTGAGAGTGTGAGGGCGAGTCTGCTGTTGTTGCCTCTCCCTCATCTGTTCCGCCTCCTCCTTCGCGAGCATTACTGCTTCGCAGACGGAGGAGACTGCTTCCCATTCCCTCTTGCTTCGTACCATGGCCTGGTCCAGGGCCAAGCGCGAGAGGTCGCTGCCGCCGATCGCCTCCACGATGACACGGCGGGGCTCCGCCCAAGCGGGGCAGATCTCCACCGTATGGGCCACCGTGTCCTCTGGGCGATCCTCACAGTGGGGACACCCGGGCGTTTCCCTCCGCCTTATCCTACACAGGAACCTCCCGAAACTTCCGTGTCCGGTGAGGACCTGCGTCAGGCAGAAGGTGAGGACGCCGTAGCGCCTCTCCAGCCACTCCTCAAAGAGGGGCACTACCGCCGCAATGGTGTTGTGCCCAGTAGCCGTCTCACACATCACATGACTGTATCCTCTGCCTGAGATCCAAGATCGGGGGTTGAAAACTGCAAATGAATAAGTAATTATATGCAGTGCAACGTTGCTTACTGCGTTTAGCTGGTACAATATTTTCGCGCACCAACTGTCTTCTTTTTCGTGTTTTGCATGAAATCGGCTATCTCAAAAGCAGCTACAGAGTCAGTTTCACCAGTTCTACTTGTTTTACCAGGCATTTTCAGCCTGCAATATTCCCGCAGCAGCTGAGACTGAGATCTCTCCCCGGGAGAAGTAGTGGGCTAATCCACCAAACAAACCCAATGCAGGTTGGTTCCCAGTTTATCAAGCTTCAATCAATCTGCCTAGCCTTTTCCCAAATATCCTGGGGTCAGCTTCCAGTCTAACCAGATTCAGCTGAATACCAGTATTTTACACGGAGCGACTGCCTATATGACCTCCAGAACCCAGTTACTGGGTAATACGATATCCTTTTTTTTTTTTTGTGGGTTGGGAAATCATCCAATGACATCTCCCGCTCTAGGGTGGAGCGGGACTAAAACCCACCACTGTTCCTTCCCTACCCTGAGTGCCCAGGGGCAACGTAACTCTGTTTCGAATTTATCCTCAACCCCTGGGCAGGATACGATACCATACGATACCCCTTGGTAAAACTGGTTGTCAGATTTTCGGGCTTCTGACGACTCGTAACGACTGACAAAGAACTACGATTGACAGCCGGGACCAACGGCTTAACATGCTTTCCGAGGCACGTAGGAGTCTCGGTATGTAAAGATGGTCACCCATCAATGAACCAACCCCGGCAAGCGTAGCTTAACCTAATGGATCGACCAGTTTTTTTTTTTTTGGGGGGTGGGAAATCATCCTATGACTTCTTCCGCTCTAGGGTGGAGCGGAAGGGTGTCAGACTCTTACTGACTAAAACCCACCCCTATTCCTCCCTGCCTCGAGTGCCCGGGGGCGAGGTAACTCTTTCGAATTTATCCTCCACCCCCGGGCATTTATCCTCCACCCCCGACGGCTGTTATTACTTTAGCCACGAGCTCCTCACCAGTTTTTCAAGCTTGTGTGTCAAAATGATCGATGTCAGTTCGCCAAGCCGTATAATATTGATGCAAATACGCATTATTCATGCATTGTGAGAGCCAAATGAGAGAGAATCATGCAAAGAAGAAAGTCACATAAAACTTGTGTTGTATGTCAGTATTATAAAGTACTTGTTATTCTGCGTAAGCTAAAGATTTCTACGAATCTCTGTCTACTTATTGGAAGCTTGGAAAACTATAAATTGCCTTTTGTTTTATACAGAATACTGGTCTAAAGCCGGTTGCAGACCAACCCCCATATTTTTAAAAATCACTTACTGTATTCTAAATATAAAATTCTCCTTACAAAATCTTGAAATAAGAACCTGCTATTTGTCTTTAAATTAATGACATTGTTTTTTCTAAAGCGTATATAGCCGCCAAGTGGCGCGCTCATTGAATAAAAAATCGTAGCAAAGCGTAGAAAATGAAGATTAAAGAATCCTGTTGCTTTTGTTACAAAGAGGATAAGGTATTTTTACGTTGTGGAAGCATGACTCAAAGTGTTTCGTATCCAAAGTACTTAGTAAGCAAAAGTACCAAAAACGGCCGTTTTTGACACTTTTACTAACTACGTTGAATACGAAACACTTTGAGTCCTGTTTTAACAACGTGAAAATGCCATATCTTATGTGTAACATACGCAACATAGGATTCTTTAATCTTTATTTTCTATGCTAAGATACGAAAGATTATTTAATAAGGGCGCCACTTATGGTGAGGTAGGCCCTAAATAAGGTAATATTAGTTCAAGATCCCAAGGCCGCCAGACATCCTACTAATATTATAAATGTGAAAGTTTGTGAGTGTGTATGTTTGTTACTTCTTCACGCTCAAACGGCTGGACCGATTTGGATGAAATTTGGTATGTAGATATCTTATAGCCTGGATTAACATATAGGCTACCTGTTTTCAAAACCGCGGGGCGCAGCTAGTTATTTATATTTTGACTAGCGACCCGCCCTAGTTTCGCGTGGATAATAAATATGTGCTGACGGTAAATTTTCCCATGCATATTTTTGGAATGACATTCAGAAATTGTATACTTTCACGTTATCAGACACAATAGGTTTAAAATTGTGGTTAACAATAATAATTAGTAATAATAATAATAATAATTTATTTATTTCTTACCACAAATTACAGAGATAGTAATTAAATAGTCTACAGACACAATTTTATAATTAATTTGTGGAAGACTGGTGCCTAAACTAAGTTTTTTGCAAAACCTGTATGTCAGGTCATCAGGCCCCCAAAACAAAGTTTTACATTATTATTGTCGTACTGGAAACGATCTGATTCACATATAATATTCAAAAATATAAAAAAAATAAACATCTCATAATCATATTTCAATATTGATCTTAGAACTTGATTTAAAAAAATAAAAATATAGATTCTTCGTGAAATAAAGTAATTTATTATAATACATGCAAGGGAGAATGTATGTGAATATGTGTGGTGTGTGGGGTGAGTGTGTGTGATGTGGAGTGAGTGTGTCTGGTGTGGGGTAATTGTGTGTGCGTTGCAAAGGGAACATTATGCTAGGATATGGTTTTGAATAGATCTTCAATTTGGGTATAATCTAAGGAGATAAGCCAGTTAGTTATTTTTCTTTTAAAAGTTGTTTTGTTTAGGGTATGAATTGAGAGTACATCATTCAGTCTGTTGTATAGAAATGGGCCAAGAAAAGAAAAGAAATTACGGGCAAAAACACGCAAGAGGTTAAAACGAATCAGTAGTACTGTGACTATTGTAGACACAGCTTAATCTTAGCGGGTCTGTACCAGCCTTCAACTGGCTGGTAAGATTATTGGAGAGCCGTTTGAATTTAGAAGGTGTAGGCATCACATTTGTTTTAGGGATCAGTTCTGCTTGCCTGGCCGAAGTGGGCACATGTATATAATTTGACTTTTATAATATAGTTAGTCTGAGTGCCCTATCCCTCTTTCTTTTATAACACTGCACAATTTAATCAGTCACTCTCATACACAACACTCTCGCGTTGCCAGCGAGTGCGACATACCCTGAACTTAAGAGAACGTCCCAGGATCCCTGCACTACTGGTGCCTTGGGTCCTACAGTACCTACTTCCAGAGATTCTTTTACCAACGAATAAACATATAATTTTACGTGTTCATATTACCTTTTTAACCGACTTTCCAAAAAGGAGGAGGTTCTATGTTCGACTGTATGTATGTTTTTTTTTTTTTTTATGTATGTCCGGCGATTTCTCTGTCAGTTGTGGACCGATTTTCAAAATTCTTCTTTTATCCGAAAGAATATACTCCCGAAGTGGTCCCATTAAAATTTTATCGATATTGCTTAAGCGCTTTTTGAGAAACTGAACAAAAACGAAAAATACGTTTACCTCGATGACGTTTTGGTGTACTCCAAATGTTTAAATTCCACGTTCCATGTTATTGGGGTTTTTAGTTGTGGGGTAACAACTAAAAGTGAAAAATAAAAAACTTTTTACAAAAAAAAAACAACCGACTTTCAAAAAAAAATACACTAAAAATTAAAAAATAACTTTAATTTCGGAAGTCGGTGTAAAATAACGATGAAGTAAATTACAAACACCGACTTCCGAAATTAAAGTTATTTTTAAATTTTTAGTGTATTTTTTTTTGAAAGTCGGTTGTTTTTTTTATATTATTATACTTCTGATTAAGAACTAAGAAAACACAGGCAGAGAATTGGTGTTTTGGCTATGTAGTGGTTAATGATCAAGATAATAACTTAGGTAGTAACTAAGCCACTAGTAAATACAGATAATAAAAACTTGAAACAGAGCCTAACAAAGTTATCTAAGTTACACTATTTCACGTTTTTTATGTTTTACTATGTTATATTGTACCCATAGATTTGCCTTCTCGAGGCCTTTATTTTGATACTCCACATAATTCTGTCACAAAAAATACGTCCTCATTAATCTTATCGCAGCAGCCATTTTACTTATTTTAAAAAACTTTTTTTCAAAAAAAACAACCGACTTCAAAAAAATTAAAAAAATAACTTTAATTTCGGAAGTCGGTGTTTGTATTTTATTTCTTCGTTATTTGACACCTACTGCCGAAATTAAAGTTATTTTTTATTTTTTAGTGTATTTTCTTTTTTGGAAGTCGGTTGTTTTTTTTTTGTAAAAAAGTTTTTATTTTTCACTTTTTCGTTGTTATACCCCAGAACTAAAAATCCCAATAACATGGAACGTGGAATTGAAACATACTCGTAATTGGAGAACACCAAAACGTCATTCTATATATACGTACTTTTCGTTTTTGTTCAGTTTTTCAAAAAACGCTAAAGCAATTTCTATAAAATTTACATGGGACCACCTCGGGAGTATATTCTTTCAGATAAAAAAAGACTTTTGAAAAATAGCTTTTTCAAAGTCGGTTAAAAAATCTTCGCCAGTCAAACCCAATCGAATGGTACCTTATTTGATAAAATCCATCGAGCCGAGGTTATAGGGCGTGCCAAAGAAATAGACACAAACATACATACATAATTTCGAAAAACATTACCCTCCTTCTGATGCAGTCGGGTAAAAAGGCATTAAATCTTAGTGAAAGTGTACTTAATGTGTACCAAAGTTATCTTTACTCAGATTATGTGATCTCATCTCGATTAATGGTGACTAATGGTGAAATTGTACACATAGAGTGATCGTTGCCTTTTTATATGAGAATCGGTAAACACAACCTGTTAGCCGAGGTAAATAATAGCTTTGACTTTATTGCGCACTTACTTAATGCATTATTAATTATAAGAACAGTTATCTTGGTTTGCTAAAGGCTGACCAATTGACCAATGACCAAGTACTAATACTTGGTCAGTGGTCAATGGAGAGGGTTTTGGTTAAACTACAGTGTAGCATAATCCTACTGATATTATAAATTTTAAGGTTTGTGAGGTTGTATGTATGTTTGTTACTCTTTCACGCATGAACTACTGAACGGATTTTCACTAACTTTTTGCGGAACAGGGTGTAAAACCTCCATTGAAAAGAGAGGAGACTCCGACCAGACGGGTGTTGTGTCTGGTCCGGGCAACTGTCCGATGGTTTATTTCAGACTGTTGTATATAGGGTGACTGGTAATTAGTGACCGATACTTAAACACGTGATTGTACTCATGATAACAAACAACTTTCTCAAAAACACATTTAATGAGACAGAACGGCGTCACGCGGCTAACAGCTGATAGTTCAAAGGCGCGCGCGCGCGAAGCTCATACGGCTATTGTGTTATATTGTTATAAAAGTGAATGAGTATAAAAAAATGTTACTTTGGGCAAGTTGTTTGTTATTATGAGTACAATCATGTGTTGAATTATCAGTCACTAATTACCACCCTATATGTCCAAATCACGCGGAGAACTCTGCTTGCGCGATATAGAATTTTGTTGTTTTAGTTCGTTGGCGGCGTCATAGATGTTGCTACACAGTAATATAGCTTATAAGTATATCAGAATAACATCATAGGTTATAATTTCGCCTATAATGTTCCTACTGCTGAGTTACAGGCCTCCTATCTGTTACTACGCGGGCCCAATGCGGTTTGGTAGATGTCACATGTAATGTCTTCGAAATTTTGGTTCTAGGACATGCCGGTTTCCTCACGATGTTTTCTTTTACCGTTTTGAGAGCACTGATGATGAAATAATTTACACAAAATACAGCGCCTGCCTGGGTTCAAACCCACGACCTACAACTTGTAAGTCGCGGCCGTTGCCACTGGGCCACCACTTCTCCAGTCCACAACTTATGATTCATCACAATACACTGTATTGTGGCGCGTGTGCAGTCGGCTCATGCACCACACATATGAATCGTGCATTGCTGGCAGCTTATAACTTTTGGAGAAGCGATCGAATATTGAAATTAGATTAATTTATTAGAACGTTGCGTTTGTTTAAACAGTTCAGTGTCCCATATTATTATTATTATACTCTTTGAGTTCAGTTTAGCTCGCCCGTCGAAGAGGGCGCATGTATAATTTTTAATCAATATAAAAGTATTGAGTGCCGCGCTCTCCTTGTTTTTACTCCTACACTATACACGGTTTTTTTTTGGGTTTGGATATCATCCCATGACATCAATAAAGATGGGGCCCGTCGTGGCCGATGCCTGCCCAGGGGTTGAGGGTAAATTCGATACAGAGTTACCTCGCCCCTGGGCACTAAGGGCAGAAAGGAACAGGGGTGGGTTTTAGCCAGTAAGAGTCTGACACGCCCTCCCGCTCTGGGAAGAGCGACAGTTTATTATCAAGATGAATAAATTAACTACATGTGACGGTTATTAATGAATGAACATTTATCGAGTAACACACGAAATAATATTTGACTCAAAATTTCATCTCATCTCAATTATTTTTAAAGAAACATGATACTTAAATATTATGCTACTTCAGGGATCATTTGAACGACCTCTCGCACCCGGCCCTGGTCCAGGCCATGGTATGGAGCGAGAGAAGTAGTATCCTCCTTCTACGAAGCATTACTGCTCGCGAAGGAGGAGGCGGAACGGGTGAGGGAGAGGCTGCAACAACAGACCCGCCCTCACACCCTCAGCAGCAGCCGCCGCAGGAGACGCCCTGGGCGGAGGACGTCGCGAGACGATCTCCGGCCACCGTAGACGACGCCGAGTAGTGGGTAACTCGCCGTCCGATCAGCCCAGGCCCGAGAGTCGGCGGCGCGTAGTGTTCCACGCGCGCCTCAAAGAGTTGTCAGCAAACAGGACGGGGCCCGTCATGGCCGATGCCTGCCCGGAGGTTGAGGATAAATTTGAAAGAGTTACCTCGCCTCTGGGCATTCAGGGCAGGGTCGACCAGGGGTGGGTTTTAGTCAGTAAGAGTAAAAACTGACTAAAACCCACCCCTGTTCCTTCCCTGCCTGAGTGTCCAGGGGAGCGGTAACTCTGTTACGAAATTATCCGCTACCCCTAGGCATACACTACACCTTTTTTTTTTTGGATTGTGGGAAATCATCCAACGACATCTCCCGCTTTGGGTGAAACGGGAGGACGTGTCAGACTCTTACTGACTAAAACCCACCCCTGTTTCTTCCCTGTCCTGAGTGCCCAGGGGCGCGGTAACTCTGTTTAGAATTTATCCACATCCTCTGGGCAGGATACACTACACACTTAATTAGTACACTTGAATGCGCGACACTCTCGCATGCCAGCGAGTGACACTGCTCCCCAAAGTAATAAGAACGCCCCTGGAGCCCTGCAGGCTCTATAGTATTGAGTTGAAAGATAAGTGGCCGTGTCCAGACGAAACGTTCAATTTTTGGATAGAAATTTGGAGCTCATTTTTAAACATCTAATTTTCTTAGTTTCGTGGTTCTACTTCTTAGCACAACATTAAATAAGCTTAGGGCCATTTCAAGAATTTTAAAAATTGACCACGTGTTGGTCGAACATCATTTCAACACAAAGGGCCGATTTCACCAATGAAACTAATCTCGATTAGCTTAAACTAAACACAGTTCATGCGTTTAATCGAGATTAGAGCTTCATTTTGCGTTTCACCACTACAAACTAAACTAGTTTAAGCTTAACTTAGTTTAAATTCTAAACGCCCAGTTTTCGGCGAAACGCAAAATTAAGCTCTAGTCTATGTATCTATATCTAAACGCATGAACTGAGTTTAGTTTAAACTAATCGCGATTAGTTTTATTAGTTTTTTTATTATTTATTAAACTAATTTTGAATATATCTTGGCGACAATATGCTCCACTATTGAGTGAAGCATATTGTCGCTAAGTCGCCCGTTGGGTTGTCTTAGTGTAAACTGTCTCTCAAGATACAGGTAACCCTAGTTTGAGAGACAGGGTTTGTACTCAATGGTTACATTCCTGATCTTTAGTACGTATAAGTAATAGCGTTAATGTAACCTTTTATTTTTGTGCAAATAAAAACTATTATTATTATTATAGTTTCATTGGTGAAATCGGCTCTTAGTCAGACGAAGAGAAATAACAGAAAAGTGTCCATTAGTTCTTGTAACGTACGAGTAGGTAGGTATCAGGGTGCGCGGAATAGCAGTACATTTGCGCTTCCAACTGATATCATCTGCAAATCACCACAGGAGCAGGTTTTCTTGCTTAGACTAGTTTCAATCACAAATGACTTCCAAGGATAAAATCAAGTCAAAATCAAAAAGGTAATCAGTTTTTGTATAAGTTTATTTAGGTTAGAGTTTTTTTTCAGTCAAAATGTTTCTGCTTAAATGCAGCTTCTAAAAATAACCGAGAAGCCTCAATCAGCTTAGCTTTAAATAAAATGACTCACAGTGCCTAACAGTATTAAATAGCACCAACAATTCTTGAGAGCTGCTCAAATAAATTTAACAGGCGTTAATAGTCTGCTGTAAGAGAGTTACAGTACAACTATTTTCTTAACCTGTGAACATCTTTACGCGCGAAACCGCCACATCCGTCAACATCCGCGCTGTTTCCCGCCATTGACATGTTTACGACTTTGTTTACATAAAACGGATCGCTGACGCTTCTATTGGTGCGAGGCACTTGAAGTATTTTTTTGTGGGTTGTTGAATAAACAGACCATATAATAAAATGTAAACAATACTTGTGTTACGAGAGTTGAATTCTAATCAAATGCTGTTATAAACGATTTGGCGGGAATAGTGTCTGTTCACGTGATAAGTTGGTTTCTGATAAAACCACTGTATCAATCTACACGAAATTTTGCATGTTACACTATGAATAGACAAGTAAACCAATAACATTGTTTTTTTTGTACAGTCTGATAAAATATTTTCCTATTATTCATACTCAAACTTCATATTACGGAAACGAAACAAAGTAACTGCTTTTTCAAATTGCGTTTCTGCGTTTGCGTTGCGTTTTGTGTTGCGTTTTTTTTCTAATACTATGTAATAACTACCTTAGAATAAATACATACCCTCAAACTTTGAATAACACATACAAGCTCACATCATTCACGCTCACATCATTCACGCTCACAATAACAATACGAATAAAATCGGCTGACCTTGATAAAAATGTTATTACGTAATATTTCTTCAAAATATTTATCTAAACCGATGTTATTACGACGTAATAATAACACAGCAATAAATATAATACTCAACATAACACATAAACAAACACAAAACTGTTTAAAACACACAATTCTAGCAAAATTTCGTCCGCCATTTACAAACGTAAACATGCTACTAAAAACTTTTTTTAATTTTTTTTGAAACAGTATTTGTCTATGGAAATGTTTGTAAAACTACTATACTATCACTCTCCGAGTATGTAAAAATTTCCACAGGAATATGTCCTTTAGTTAATTAGTAATAGAGGTTGAAACCGCGCTAGTCGGATCGGCACACTGGGGCCTATTGGACGTTGTCGGGTAATTCCGATTACCGGCACTCTGGGGCCTATTGGATGTTGACAGGTGTCCCTCGTCAATCATCGCATTTTCGAATACAAACGAATGTTCATTTCCCTGTCCATAAATAATTTCATTTATCGTGTCTAATGATTTGAATTCAGAACTAAGTACCTACTAAGTTCACAAGGAAACAAGAACAATTTTTTTTTTTTATATTTACCCCGAAGGGAGGGCTAAAGTCTTTTGACCATATTGCCTAGTCTTACGTAGTGTATTTTTACTTTTTTTCCATTAGAATGCAGATGTATCACATTCTAATGTTTTTTGCAGTATTTGGCAACAAATGTGTCGAGTCAGCCTTCTCGGCAAACTTCGCTGAGGTAGTCAATAATACAATAAAATTATCAGCTCCATTTTACCGAGATCCCGCCTTTTTCAATGATTCCACATATTGTCCAGTTGCGTAGACACTTGAGACACAAAACTACACCAATTTTACATCATAATATCCACAAGGAATCAATAAGCGAATAATTAAAACACAGAACTTCACTCGAGAAAATCCCGCTACAAGAACTCCAATAAAGTGACACGATTTTTTTTAATAGTAATTGATGGACTTGGCACTTAGCATTCGTTTGTATTCGGAAATACGATGATTACCGAGGGACATTAGGAAAATAGTTGTACTGTATCTCTCGAGCTCTTTTAATGTTATGATAGTATTAGCATCTAAATAAATTAAGGCTTATAATTATATCGTGTTCGGGTCCCGTCTTAAACACCACGCCTGTTTGCTTCTGAAATGAAGAAGAAGAGTATTGTGAATAAACTTAAGTTTTTTAAAACATCGAAATGGTTTCCACATTTTATGATAAGAATATTCTATTTATCTATTTATGTCTATTAGGTATTTTAACCATGATCAGCTACTCTGCTTTATGATCATCCATCAAATTGGCAAGGACTGGGTCAGCTCTGTATTCACTAAAGATTATTGTCTGACCGACGACGGTTCGGTTTCGTTTTCGGCCAGTTTAGTGCAAAAAAAATATTTCGATTGTAGTTTCACTTTCGGCTAAAAAGTGGCCGAATATTCGGCTTGACGAAACTAGCTTCCTTGAGACCATTTACAGACCAAAGAACTGACTGTCTCGTTCATCTATGTGTTAATTTATTTAGTACTTGAAAGTAAGATACGAATTTTCAATGATCTGATAACTTTTTCAAGTCCAAATTATTATTTTTTATGAGCTTTAATTTAACGTGAAATGTTTGTATGTATATCTGTTCGGGCCAAATTTGCAAGCTGAATTAGAGGCACTTCCTCTGATCATAAGCGGCCCCGACACGATCAATGGTGATTGTCAATGAGCTACGTTATTGACAATTGCAATTGAAGCTGCCATTGATGCACTTCAATTGTAATTGTCAATTGTTTGTTCTAACCCGGTCCTCGATATTACGTGGGGTATCCGCCATGTTGGTTTTCACTGCTATCAGACGCGCAAATGACGGAAACGATTGTCAATGACTCAGATAAACGCTCAATTGGCAGCTTCAATGGCTCCTGTCAATGAGCATCAATCAAGTTTTTCATCAATTGCTTTCAATCACGTAACTGCGATTATCGATCCCTTCAATTGTACTCGTAAACGAACAATGGCAATTGATAATGACGTAAAATTGACAATCGCAATTGATCGTTTCTGGGCCGCTTTACGGTGTTGAATTTTTACGTGGTGGTGCAGTTCCAATGAAAATACAATTTTATGGTAAGCATGACCAGAATTGACATCCAGGATTAGTTCCAGATCTGCCCAGGGGTCGCAGATAAATTTGAAACAGAGTTACCGCGCCCCTGGGTACTCAGGTAACTGGAGGAACTGGGATGGGTTTTACTCAGTAAAAGTCTGACACCTATCCCGCTCCACCCAGAGCGGGAGAAGTCATTGGATGATTTCTCTCCACCACAAAAAAAAAAAAAGATTAGCTCCAGTTAAAGGAACTCGATGCTCAACAGCACAGATACCTTTGTGTACTTACACATTTAAATGTGATAGCCGGTATGAAGCTTGTTTTAAAAATGTTTTTTGTCTATTAATTTAAAACAAGCTATTATTCAACTTGCAATGTTCTATACAGCCCGGCAAAAAAGAATCTGACGCGGTGACAGTTGAAACTAAAAAAACTTTTTTAGAATAGAACCGACTTCCAAAAAAAGTGCAAAATAACTTTGATTTCGGAAGTCGGTGTTTCTGGTTTTGTCTTCGTTTTTTGACACCGACTTCGAAATTAAAGTTATTTGCACTTTTTTTGGAAGTGGGTTCTATTTTTTTTTATAAAAGTTTTTTATTTATCACTTTTTAGTTATGGTTCCCCATTAAACTGTGTTAACAATTCATAGACATACGATCGCAGCAAGCGCGGTTGATTTGCTGTCAATTTTTGAAGAGTTCCGTTGTTTGTCTCTAAAACCCATCATCAGATTTATATGAAATTTAAATTTCGGAACAAACCCTTTCGAACAAAAAAAAAAATTTGCAAATCCGTCAATGTATGACGGAGTTATGCCCGAACATAAATAAATAAAAAAAATACAAACATCCGAATTGATAACCTCATTCTTTTTGAAGTCGGTTAAAAATAATACTGGGCATTGAAGCCTTACATGGTGTTTGTGTAGCGTCCGAGGGACAACCACCCACTTGGGATTGGAATCATATCACCAAAAATAACAAGTGTCAAAAACTGTTGACTAGTAGTATTCCGGATTGCCACTGCTCACTGGCGACCTCATTTATTCCACACTCTTTTTTGCCAAGAACCACCCACCACCACCACCACCACTCCCTCTCCTCTCCACTTCCTCTGATCTTATGGAGTTGAATATGAACGTGGTGGTCCAGTTTAAATTACAATACATTTTTATTGTAAGCATCAGAATTGACATCCAGAATTAGCTCCAGATAAAGGAACTCTTCAATACTCAACAGCGCTTACATGAAATTTTGTGTACCTACAAAAATTGTGATAGCCGGTATAAAATTGTGATAGCCGGTATAAAAGCTTATTTAAAAAAACGTTTTTAGCTATAACTTATTCTGTTACCATGTGAGTTTCGGTATTAGCCGAAACTGGAAGGGGAACCGAACATTCGGTAACGGTGACACTTATTTCAGGTAAACTAGAAGGCGAGCCAAACATTGGGTAACGGTTACACTTACTTCAAGTAATGGTTGAGTTCTCTCCTATTACACGAGGACCAAGTCTTGGCGGGATTCTTAGGGTTGTACTTAGCGTCCATGATGTGCCTCTGTCCTTGACACTCATTATGGGGTGGCCCGTCGTGTGACATGCCGAGACTGAAAACATAAAATGGAACTTCAATTGAAACAAAATCTTCTAGAACAAAATAGGAAAGGAAATTTGGTGATGGACTGGCTGCAAATGTGGAGACTATAATATGTAGAGAATGGTCTTTTTCTGTAAGAATTAGTGACTTTTAGTAAGTACTTGGGATTTAGGCACTTGTCCCACCGCCACTAACTAAAAACGAGTTGGCGAGCAGCGAGTAGCGAGTGGCAGTTCCGATAGTTGTGTCGCTGGGCTTTAAGGCGCTATTAACTGCCAATGATCTTGAGTGGTTAGCTTGCGTGTTCTGTGCTGCGCTCACGTTACCGCGTCGTACATCCACCCAGTAATAGGGCTCGCCCATCAAGGAGCGCTTGCCGAAATTAGACGCATTATTAATTTATTACACTTAAAACAACAGGTATTAAAACAAAACGCTGAGACTAAATTATAATCAGTTAAATTATCTTTAAAATGGTGAAGGTTTCATAAAAATACGCTTTATAGTTTTTGCGTGATTCTCAATTTTTTATCCGCGTTAGACATAACTTTATAAATTAATTACACTTGTTATAAAAATATAACATTAAATATTCTCAGAACAAATTACGATGAAAATTGTCTAGAGTAACATATATTTTTTCAAAGAAATAAGACGTCGTTTTTTTTTTTTTTTTTGGGGGGTGGGAAATCATCCAATGACTTCTTCCGCTCTAGGGTGGAGCGGAAGGGTGTGTCAGACTCTTACTGACTAAAACCCACCCCTGTTCCTCCCTGCCTCGAGTGCCCGGGGGCGAGGTAACTCTTTCGAATTTATCCTCCACCCCCGGGCAGGCACCGGCCGTGGCAGGCCCCTTCCCTTGGCTGACAACTCTTTGAGGCGCGCGTGGAACACTACGCGCCGTCGACTCTCGGGCCTGGTGCTGATCGGACGGCGAGTTACCCACTACTCGTCGTCCGCAGGCCCGGGTCTACGGTGGCCGGAGATCGTCTCGCGGCCCCTGGCGTCTCCTGCGGCGGTCGCGGCTGGGGGCGCTAGGGCGACTCGGCCGTTGCTGAGCCTCCCTAACGTGTGCCGCCTCCCTCTTCGCGAGCATTACTGCTTCGCAGAAGGAGGAGACGGCCTCCCATTCCCTCTCGCTCCGTACCATGGCCTGAACCAGGGCACGGCGCGAGAGGTCGCTGTCGCCTATCGCATCCACGAGGACACGGCGGTGCTCTGCCCAAGCGGGGCAAACCTCCACCGTATGCTCCACCGTGTCCTCTGGGCGATCCTCGCAGTGGAAACACTCAGGGGTCACCTCCGCCCTGATCCGACACAGGTACCTCCCGAAACAGCCGTGTCCGGTGAGCACCTGCGTCAGGCGGAAGGTGAGGGCGCCGTGACGCCTCTCCAGCCACTCCTCAAAGAGGGGCACTACCGCCTCGATGGTGGCGTGCCCAGCGCTGGGTTGCGACAGTCGCTCTCTCCATGTCACCATGAGATCCTGCCGGAGCTCGGTCCGCCGAGCCGCGAGTTGTCGCGGCAGCGGAGTTTCGCCCCGGCGTTTGGCCTCCTCGCGCCACTCGTACAGGTGCGCGAGGATTTTTGCCTCCAGATCCCACGGTGACAGTCCGGCAAGGAGGCTCGCCGCCTCACGGGAGATCGTGCGGTATCCGCGGATGATACGGATCGCCATGACCCTCTGGGACGCGTTCATCAGGCGAGCTGATCGCTGCCTCAACGAACGCGCCCACACCGGTGCCCCGTAGAGGGCCATGGACCGCACGATCCCCGCGTAGAGCCTCCGGCAGGAGGCATTTGGCCCCCTCAGATTGGGTAGGAGCCGCTTCAAGGCGGCCCCGGCCCTGTCCAATCTGGGAGCCAAACGTCGAAAATGTTCGACAAAGTTCCACCGGCTGTCGAGGACGAGTCCCAGGTACTTCATCGTACCCTCGACGCCGATGCGAACCCCTCCTACCGTGATCTGGGAACCCGCAGGTGGCGCGTTCCGACGACCATGAAAACACATGGCCTCGGACTTGTGCAATGCCACCTCGAGTCCCAGTTGCCGGATCCTCTCTATGACTGTCGCAACCCCGCGTGTCATAAGTTCGGCCGCCGCCTCGTGCGACCTCCCCTGCGCTAAGACCAGCGTGTCGTCAGCGTAGCGCACTACGCTGACGCCAGCGGGGAGGTCGGCGCGCAGCACCCAGTCGTATCCGATGTTCCACAAGGGCGGCCCCAGGACCGATCCCTGTGGAACACCGCACGACATCTCTCGCCGGTTCCATACTCCCTGATGACCGGGGTAGATGACGGCTCTGTCCGTCAGATACGCCTCGACTACGCGACGGAGGTAGGGCGGCACCCGGTGATACCGGAGTGAAGACTAGTCGTTTAGACACGATGTTCAAGTAAAAACCATTAAAAGTCATATAACTGCGCGTGTTCGAGTGCGACGGGCGATTACTCGCACCACTCGCTCGGTTTGGTCTCTCGGCGTGAGTTGTGACCGCCGAGCAAGCATCGCTGAGCGAGTGTCGCTGAGCGAGTAAGCTTTGATAGCTCTTGTCGCTCAGCGACAAACTTGTGGAGCGAGTCCTCACCGGCGAAGTGAACAGTCAGCGATCAACTATTAATATATGCATCTCTTTTGTTTATACGGAATGTATATCTATTGTACGTTTCTTGAGCGTCAAAATAACCGAGTTAGTCGCTTCCTCGCCGGCCGTGGGACAACTGCCTTACCCAGTATTTTTGAAAAACAAATGCGGACATGAAACAGTAAATAACTTAAATATGGCTTACTCAAAAATGAATATTAAGATATCCACTAGAAGTGTCCAATGGGTGTTTTAAAAGGTTATTATCATGCCTAAACGCGTTAAACGTCATCACCGTCATCTTATGAACTAAAATCTAACTGTAACCTCAGAATAAATTCCACTTCAATCAACCAAAATTAGCACTCTCTTCCTGCATACTCAAGAATTTATAGATATTACTTTTGCAGCCAAATTGAACGGTACAAACATACCATATTCACACTTACAAAATATTTCGCACTTATTGGCTAGGATTCTGAGAATAATTAGCAGCTATATCAAGTCACACGTCGTCGCTATTATTAGCCTAAATAAACGACTATCGGTTTGATTGACACTAGGAAACACGGCTTGTGTCCTATATACGGCAATTGGTGATATATCTTCTAAATTTTTGAGCAATTGGCTAGTGGTAAAATTAACACTCTCAATCACGTCATCAATATAAACTACCAATTTAGGAAATTATATGTAGGTATGGGTATGGGTATGGGGCAGATGGCAGACAAGCAAATGGTAATTAATGTTAGTTCTTATTTAATTTCATTTTATTGTAGTTTATTTCTTATGTTTGGCGGTGCCGATTTGACGATTGGTGCTCTTTTTTTATTCTTGATCTCTTATTGTTTGTAGCAAGCCGTGAAAACCTATAATTGGCAAAATATGCTTATTGCATTTATTTAAAGCTGTTGGTTTTCCATGTGATAAATAAAAAAATAAATTAAATAAAACATCAGATTTTTAACAAGAAATTTAGGATACGATGGGACTGACATATTACGCTATGCGTAAAAGCCCTTAAATACAAATAAAGAAAAAAAAAAGACAAGAAGTTATGTTTTAAAAAAAAAATATTGTTGATAAGCACGCGTTTGACCACTATCTCACCTGATGGTAAGCGATGATGTGGTCAAAGATAGAGCATGCTTGCCTAGAAGTAACCTATTCACTCTTGACTTAAAGAGTTTACAAACTACCCATTAGTAACACAGTTGACATACTTAATGATATAGCCATAAATATGCTATCGATAGACAGCTTAATGACATAAAAGCATCGATGATAGGAGAAGAACTGAATCCAACTGGCGTAGGCCAGACAATTTTATAGGTAAAGAGATATTTTTAACCGACTTCAAAAAAAGGAGGAGGTTCTCAATTCGACTGTATTTTTTTTTTATTTTTTTTTTATTTTTTATTTTTTTTTTATGTGTGTTACCTCATAACTTCTAACTACGTGAACCGATTTTGAAGATTTTTTTTTTATTTGAAAGCTGTTGCTTTACATTTGGTCCCATTTTAATTTGGTGAAGATCTGATGAAGGACTTCGGAGATACACAACGGAACTCTTCAATAAATGATAGCAAACCTTCCAGAATTGCTGCAATCGCATGTCTGTATATTGTTTTCACCACTCCACAACATTACATCACGCTGATGCGCTCTGAAGGGGTATACAGATTTGTACAGTTCACCCTGATACACCCTAATTTCACCAACTACGTTCAAATTCCCTATTTTTGGGGCTATCAATTCGAGCATAACTTTACTATTCATTTAGTTTTAGAATGGGGTAAAACAACTAAAAAGTGAAAAATAAAAAACTTTTTACAAAAAAAAATACAACCGACTTCCCTAAAATAATACTAAAAAATGCAAAATAACTTTAATTTCGGAAGTCGGTGTCAAATAACGAAGAAACCAAACTAGAAACACCGACTTCCGAAATTAAAGTTATTTTGCATTTTTTAGTATTATTTTAGGGAAGTCGGTTGTATTTTTTTTTGTAAAAAGTTTTTTTTCCAGAGAGAGGCTTATGCTCTGCAATCTACAATAGTATTTTATTTAAGTTTCCGTACCAGAAGGGTCCATAGTTATGGAGCCCTAATGCTGTCACTCACATGTCCGTCTGTCCGTCGTCTGTTACACAGGTTTAACAGCCAAACGGTTGGAGCTACATTCTTCAAATTTTCACAGTATAAGCATCTTGTTGATCCAAAGCCATACAAATTGTCATATATACATTTGGTACGGAACCCTTGCAAAGTCCGACACGCACTTAGACGGATTTTTTCAATACTAGCCACTATTACAAAAAGTCGATAAAGATATTTAAAAAAAATATATCAATAGATAAAAGTATAACAATAAAATAAAAACCATCGAATACATTGTGCTATAAATCAAAGCATCGATTGTTTATGAGCTAAATATTTTTGCTTCGTGCTCCTTGCAGATATTTGATCACTTCCAGACGCCAGACTAAGCTTTTAGCTTACCATCAATAGCGGCTTTATTCAGATGCATTGGCTATAAAATTAAATGTTCTACTTCTATTGGTTTCATTCAGCTTAGCGTTAATAGCTTCCTTTCATTCATAGACTAGATCGAAGAAATAAACTTTAGTTTACGTAAAAGTAGCTCTTCAGTGTCCTCTTCCATCGTTTTAATATCCCTGTCCCTATTATGTAGTTGTTTCCTTATTTAATGCTTTATATCCAGATTTATTCTTTGATACTTATTTAAATTGTTCTCTTGTTTAATTCTATTTTATGTTGTGTTCACGAACACGGGTTGATCTTGGATGAGCGGGTTGGTAATTTACGTTTTATTTCGTGTGCGTGAGCAATATTTTTTTTTTTTGAGTTTACTTGAACCTAGACCAGCCCACCAGAGGTGAGATAGGACAACTTATAACAAAGGACGAGGGCAGGAAGGTGATGATGAAAGATATAGTTTACCTGTGAGCAATTTCGTGCGTAAGTATGTAGGCAATGTTCTCTGGATGCCACTCGAGGAGAGTACAACTGTTTTTGTTGCTGCACATCCCTTTCATGTAGCCTCGACCTAGAATATTTAGGAAATTATGCTGTCAGGTGAAAATTATATAACATAGGATATGGTCAGGAAGATAATAATGATTCTGATGATGCAGTAAGGTGAAAGCACACAGCGATTTTTGATTTCCCTGACCCTAAAAGAGACTCCTTGATAAACACAAAAAGGATAACTTAATATTATGTTCACCAGAATATTATAAATTCAAATAAAATAAAGACTTTCAAGATTATTTCTGATGGCTTGCGCAAGATATCTGCATTTCCTGTGGTTTCCAATGCTTTGCAGGCTTATTTCCATAATTGGTATAGACTTTTACTGCAAGGAGGATATGGAAACAGGTTGAGTACTGTACGGTTTATTAAATTTCTAGATAAGCTGTGTTTAAGTCTTTAAATAAGCTGATGCATTGACTATAACTGATCTATCTGAACCTTTTTTTAGGAGTGGGTCTTCCAAGTATCAAATGGAAATAAATGGTCGAAAAAATCATAATTCATCCTGTCCTAAATCTGTTTTTTTTTTAAATTTATTTAAAAAGAAACAGGTATTTTACTTGTCTTTTTATGATTAATTTTTTTAAGAATCCCGAGAGTCGGGTAAATAAGCAGTTAATCATATTTAATATTTGTATTTCTTCTTACACCTGCCTATTTTGTATTTTCCCTATCAAGATAACTATTTAAACTTACCCGTACTACTTCTTACTTCAGATCCAAATCGATCCAAATAAAATAGGTCCAATCCCGTGAACAAAATAGAGTAGAACCACCTCTTCTTAGCAATCTTCCTCTCCCCCTGCCACTGGCAGTAGCTTTTCAAATACTTCGATACATTTTCATTCATTACCACCTTTTTCGTCGTATTCTTCAATATCTTTACATCTAGCAATTCTAGCTTCACTTTTTGCTGCAGATTTGGATGGGTGAACAAGTCCTCTACGTCTTTTAATATATCCTTTGCTAGTAGTTTGAATTTCTCTCTTATTTTGTGTTTTGCTTCTTTGGAAAGTATCCTGGTTAGGGCTTTGTCTAGGTGCATCATTACTGGGATTGTGATGTCTGACTGTTTTGTGTAGTATTTGATTGACAGGTCCTTGTGTTGTGTCTTAGGGTTTGTGTGTTTGTTCTGGAAAGAAAGAAAAAAAGTTTTAGTCATAATTATTGATATCTACTCATGTAATAGTAACTAGCGTGTGATATCCACCAACGTGTATTGGACTGCTGGATTACGTCCCGTTTCCGTTTCTCTCACACTGAGGAACACAGGCCGTGTTCCAGCAGCGAGAACATTAAAGGCACACAACTTATCCACACACAACTTATACCACACACAACTTATCCATAACCAGATTTTTGTAAGCTTTTAGATTAAAAAACCATCGTTTTGTATCATAGTATGGTGTGGTAAGGGTGTGCTAATACAAATTTTCTGAGAGAGCCGTTACACAATAGTTGAACTCAAATAGGAAACATAAATTTACTACAGGAGTTATGTTCTACCCACGTTATGAACAAACTAGCAAACGGTAAGTTTAGTATGGCCATCGTAAATTGAGTTAATTGTAGGTAACTATTTAACGTGTTTTATTACATGTATCTCAAGGATTGATTTCATAATATTGATGTTTTCCTTTCAACCTCAAAGCATTTTAATTGAACTATTAATCTCTGTTCCAGCTTTACCGGGTAAATCCTACCTGCTTCATAAGTAAGATTATTTAGGAGGCAAAAATGGTTTTCGAGTAAATATAAATGAGTTACAATTTTACTTTCACAAGTTTTAGACAAATATTGTTATGAAATTTGAACAGCTCAAGTTCTGCATCGTTAATGTAACCCTTTTTTAGGGTTACATACCCAAAGGGTCCAAAAGGAGCCCTATTGTTGTCACTCACGTGTCCGTCTGTCCGTCGTCTTTCACAAAATTTTGTATACGAAGAATTTTTTAACTTCCCATTGACTTATGAACTTGAAATTTGGTGATAATGTTTATTATTACGTATACTTTACTAGTATATATATACACACACCAATATTTAGTACGGAACCCTTAATGTCCGAAATCCGACACACACTTGGCCAGTTTTTTACATTAACGATGCAGAACTTGATCCTTGATGCTTTAATTAATGAAAATGATTCTAGTCTTGAATTCTAGTCTCTAAATGCTGAAAGACATTAGACAGATGGCATTGCAGATTTTTTTTTATATGTCTGTGAAGCCAATTTACACTCCCGAGAAATGGTTATTAAATTGCCTCATGACGAACAAAGTCGACCAGAGCAATGAAAAGTAATTGTCGAAATCTATGACAAGGAAGAAGAAATTGGTATTTATTGGGCAGTTCATTAGAAACGGTAACGTAAAAATCCATACTATTTATTGAAAATGTAAAATCCCATGTGATAAAACTGTTTAAGAAAAATAAAGGTGACTAGTTATTTTTAACCGACTTCAAAAAAGAGGAGGTTCTCAATTCATCTGTTGGTTTTTTTATTGTATGTTTGTTATGTGATATTGCCGCCATTTGTGAATCGATATTAATGATTCTTTTTTTTGTTTGGTAGGTCATACTTCAGAGGTGCTCCCATATAAATATTATCGAAATCTATTTAGCACTTTTAAAAAAATCAACATAAACAAAAATTATGTATACACAGATGACGTTTTGGTTGTCTACAAATGTTCAAATTCCATGTTATCCATTCGGGCATAACTTAAATATTTACTTATACTTCCGGTGTACAACAACAATAAAACAAAAACTAAAAAGTGCAAAATAAAAAACTTTTCAAAAAATACAACCGACTTCTAAAAATTGCAAAATAACTTTAATTTCGGAAGTCGGTGTCAAATTACGAAGAAACAAAAAAATATATACACCGACTTCCGAAATTAAAGTTATTTTGCTATTTTTAGAAGTCGGTTGTATTTTTTGAAAAAGTTTTTTTGATCATTGGTTTTAGACCAAAAACTATTTCTGGAACTATACTTGCATTTCAGTTGCGTAAGATTAATTGATTTAGTCTTTCATAATAATTACGTAAATATAGGCTCGCGTTTGAACAATATCTCACCTGATAGTAAGCGATAATGTGGTCGACGATGGAGCACGCTTGCCTAGAATTTAACCTTTTCACTATTGACATAAAGACCCCTAGGTTGTAACTATCAGGAAACACATACACCGGCTGGGATTTGCACACATTCATGATGCGTACACACTTTGCTGTACGCATCAGGAATGTGCTACCAAAACGTTTTGTGCGTATGGGTGGGACGTCCATCATAATCCAATCCGTCAGCCCCCGCGCGTCTCCAATCGGAGACGCGACATTAGGTTTATAATATTGTGTCTGCTATTCCCGGGAAGAACATGTAAAACCCCATCTGATAAATCTATTTATGGAAAATATAGGGCAATGGTTAGAGGATTTATTCCAGAGACTTTATTTGGTTTGCATAACTGAGTAATAATTGCTTCTGTGGAATTTTGACAGCATAATCTGATTTTCTTCATCTATTAATGAGAGTTCGAGTGTACGTGCTAAATTAACTTCATGATAAGATGAACCAATAAGATGTTGCTATGGTAACTAAATTACTAAATGAAAGACACGCACCATATTATTAATATCATCATCATCATCATCATCAGCCTATTACTGTCCCAACTGCTGGGGCAGAAGCCTCCTCTCTGTGAGAGGGTGTGGGCCGTAATCCACCACGCGGGTCCAGTGCGGGTTGGTGGACGTGCCGGTTTCCTCACGATGTTTTCCTTCACCGTTTTGAGAGCAGTTGTGATGAAATAATTTACACAAAGTAAAGTGCCTGCCTGGGTTTGAACTCACGATCTACAACTTGTAAGTCGCATATTATTAATAAGGTCACAAAAAATACATGCAAATTTTGAGAACATGAACAGCAACCAGAACCAAATAACAACGCAAATTTGTACAAAACCAGTGCAAATGGGCTTGAAAACATAAACAAAAATCATAAAACATTTCTGAGAAACACTGATTTGCTAATGACATGGTTTTTCAGCACGAGTAGGTGGCTTGTAAAATAAATATTACCGTTAACGAGCCAAGCGCTGAACCTGGGACCTTTTGAATGGAGACTTACGTAAGCGGTCAGTTTAGTGTTTATTGCTGGTGTTTATTTGCAAGTTTGAGGATCAAGGCTTTTAGATTTGCATGGAATATGTGATAGTGGTTCCCGAACAATATTAGTGGTACCTACTTTATCAGAGTTACAGGTAAATCTTAACTTATTTGTAGCGTGCGTCTAAATATAGCTAAGTGGAATCTCTTTTTTAAAAACAATGTTACAGTAATCAATATTAAATATTAAACAATGTTATAGTAATCAATATTAAATACTAAAAAATGTTATAGTAATCAATATTAGGTAAATATTAAACAATGTTATAGTAATCAATTTTAACTATTAAACAATGTTATAGTAATCAATATTAAATATTAAACAATGTTATAGTAATCAATATTAAATATTAAACAATGTTATAGTAATCAATATTAAATTTTATTTGACTCTCTTTTAACCCGACTGCCCTAGAAGGAGGGTAAAATTTTTTGAGGGTATGTACATAAGTATGTATGTACACATATTTGTACTTATGTCTATTTGTTTGCCACGCCCTGTAGCCTAAACGGCTGGATTAATTTAAACAAATGTGTCATTGATGTATCATTAAATTGATTGACATCCGAAGTGTCATAGGCTATAATAATACGAGTTTAAAAAAAGAAAAACAAAATGACGGCCGTAATTAGGTAAGTGTGGTCAGACTGCTTGAAATGTGACTTGTTTGAAACTTTATATTATTTGTTTATTGCAGTCAGGTTTATTTCAAATTTTGAATTCTTTTTGATCTCATTGTAATGGAAAAAACGCTAAATGGCTCCAGATGTTAGGTACTTGTACTTGTGCTCCGCATATCATAGAAAATAGGTAGAACCTATATTTGTCATAAAATTATATATGTCGCTCAGATGGTAGTCAATAAGTAGGTTACCATAAAGCTACTTAACCACGAAGATTATAAATTGGGGTTTATATACATAAGTCTGAGTCAGTAGATATTTATTGCTTTTGATATAAATTTGCAATAAGCGGTAGGAACTGTGGCGTATGAATCCGACATACTCGTAAATCTTCGTTCGCCCGTTTTTTTTTTTTTTTTAAAGATGGAGAGAGGGAGTCCCGAGGATAACCCCACATAAAAAAGGTATATGAGGTTTTCCCTAATATCCTAACATATGAATATAGCTCTAATAGTTGAAGGTCAATTTAGATCCAAGATATATTAATAATTCTGGGGAGTGACTGACCGACTAACACAGACCCCTCTTTCCCACTGGGTACTCTGGGCAAGTGCCCGCAATCGATTGGGGTCCCTTAGTTCCTGTCAGATCACCAACCGATAAGTCGATAAAAATCTGGGAAGTAACTGACCGACTAACACAGGCCACTCTTTCCCACTGGGTACTCTGGGCAAGTGCCCAGGGCCCTGCAATCAATGGGGCCCCTTACTTCCTGTCAGATCACCAACCGATAAGTCGATAACCGATATTCATTAACGATAACCACAAATATGTTGAGCAAATCAAACGTAAAGTTACTGAATAGTATACTTACTTGCTTATTAGCTTTTAGCGCGTAGAGTAGGTATGCTCTAAGCGCTAAAAGCTAAAAAAAAAGCATGGTTTTCGAGCAAGTGGCTCGAAAACTAGGCTTTTTTAAAATAAAAACTTTTTACAAAAAAAATACAACCGACTTCCATAAATAAAACTAAAAAATGCAAAATAACTTTAATTTCGGAAGTCGGTGTTTCTAGTTTGGTTTCTTGGTTATTTGACACCGACTTCCGAAATTAAAGTTATTTTGCATTTTTTAGTTATATTTATGGTAGTCAGTTGTATTTTTTTTGTAAAAAGTTTTTTATTTTTCACTTTTTAGTTGTTGTACCCCATTCTAAAACTAAATTAATACTAAAGTTATGCCCGAATTGACAGCCCCAAAAATAGGGAATTTGAACATAGTGAAATTAGGGTGTATCAGGGTGAACTGTACAAATCTGTATACCCCTTCAGAGCGTATCAGCATGATGTAATGTTGTGAAGTGGTGAAAACAATATACAGACATGCGATTGCAGCAATTCTGGAAGGTTTGCTATCATTTATTGAAGAGTTCCATTGTGTATCTCCGAAGTTCTTCATCAGATCTTCACCAAATTAAAATGGGACCACATGTGAAGCAATATCTTTCAAATAAAAAAAAAATCTTCAAAATCGGTTCATGTAGTGAAAAGTTATGAGGTAACAAACATAAAAAAAAAAAAAAAAAAAATACAGTCGAATTGATAACCTCCTCCTTTTTTTGAAGTCGGTTAAAAATCACTTAAATGGTACCTACATATTTTAAAGAAAAATTATCAGTGAACTTGTGCGATGGTTATTAAAGTGGATAATGATAATTTAATCTTTGTACCTGATTTAAAAAAATATTCCTCTGATAAAGTCATAGGGGCCCCATAATCCTAATGTGCCCAGGGCCTCTAATAGGTTAAAGACGGCTCACAGACATGCTCCTGAATTTTAAAGAGAGTGTATTGAATGGTAGCAAGGTGGCAGTCTGTAGTTTCTATCTGCACCCATGGGGAAAAGGCGTGAGTTTATAATATATATGTAATGAATGCTGCACATAAAAATGTTTTCTTATCCAAGCCTCAAGGAATGAAAACTAAACGTTTGTTTGGAACGTCATGTTTTGAAAACATGAAACTATATTAAAAGGAAAATAGCTCTTAAAAAACCGGCCAAGTGCGAGTCGGACTCACGCATGAAGGGTTCCGTACCATCGTACAAGAATATACGCGTCTACTTGTTGCCATTACTAAGATCGAGCAAAAAAATACAAAAAAACACGTTTCTAGTAGGGGAAGCCCTTTCATTTTGATTACTTGTGGCAACAGAAATACACATTCTGTGAAATTTTCAACGGTCACCTTTTACGGATCATGAGATACAGCCCGCTGACAGACAGACAGACGAACGGCAACAGCTAAATTACCATTTATCATTTAACGGACAGCAGAGGATTAGTAATACGGTCCCGTTGGTTACCCTTCGGGTACGGAAACCTAAAAATGCTGATGTACATTGGATATTATTATTTTGTCCGAATTACGCGTTGCAATTATTCTGAGACCAGTATTGAAGTGCATTGGAACATCATCTGCCTAGCCTTTTCCTAACTATCTTGGGGTCGGTGACTGCCTATCTGACCTCCACAACCCACTTACTGGGTAATACAATACCCCTTGGTAAGAATGGTTGTCAGACTTTCTGACGACCCGTAACGACTGTCAAAGATCCACGATTGACAGCTGGGACCAACGACTTAACGTACTTTCCTAGGCACGGAGGAGTCTTGGTATGTAAATATGGTCACCCATCCATGGACCAACCCCGGCAAGCGTAACTTAAACTAATAGATCAACCCGTGCGGCTGTTATTACTCTAGCCACGAGCTTGAAATTGGAACATGAGATTGAAGTGGCGCAGGGATTTAACCTATGTGGACTATGGGCCACGGGATGATTTTCATATAGATCCAATATTTTTATGGAGAGAGATAATTCTAGGGTATAAAAATAATAATCCTAGTTAGTCTGTAATAAGTTAGATTATCAAAAACTTAATATTGGACTCGTATTTTTTGCTTTATCAAATCAATAAAAAATAACAAAGATAAAACGCATCAAAGTTCAGAAGTGGGGGCTTGTTACGTCACCTTTGAGTAAAAAGTGGTACAATTTTAATGCAAGTGTGACGTCATGCGAAATTTCAACGTACTGTATCGTCTTCATTTTTTATTTACGTGACAAAAGATAAAGTACTTGTCCAATATTTTTTGGTAATTTATCTGAAGGTCTAATTAGATTTTTTTAGTCATCAACCCAATTCACTACAAACACGAAACATACCTAATTATGATACCGGATTCGAGTGTTATAGGTACGTAGATAAGATTTGTGTTAGGTACGGGGCACACACTCATCTGATTGAGTTGCAGAGTTTCATACGGTTAATGTTATTTTTTTTTTAAAATTAATTTTAAATTTTGAAGTGATAATATCTACAAAGTGTATCAGAAATGCGTGGTCTTATACATCATCTTCCTGCCCTTATCCCATGTTACTTGAGGTCGACGCAACACGTTTTTCTTCAATTCTTTCCTGTCAGCCGTCACGATATCACTAACTCCCTTTTCTTTCATATCACTCTTCACACAATCTATCCATCCTTTCTTTGGCCTTCCTCTCCCTCCCCATCCATCCACATTTATATTCATAACTTTTTTAGTTAAATGTATTTCATCCCTCCTCTTTACATGACCATACCAAGATAAGCGGTTCCCTTTCAACTGTTCTGTGACTGGCGCCACTTTTAAACTACCTCTTAATGTACTCATTTCTCACTTTATCCATTCTCGTTACTCCACACATCCATCTCAACATTCTCATCTCCGCCACATGCAATCTTTTTTCATCCGTCTTTTTCACAGCTCTACATTCTGACCCATGCGTGTTTTTTTTACATGCTTTTATTTAGTTTCACTTGTCCCATTGTCTGTCGCTCTGTACTTAATCAAATCTTGCAAGCTAAATTAGACCCACTTCCCGATGTCCGATTGGACACGGTGTACTTTCGGCTTATGTATTTTCGGTTACAATACAGTGATATGGTTCCATGGAGAGCGTCTGTTGATGGAGACTTCTGAACTAAACAAGATAAACCCATCGAGTTTGGGCTCGATTGATTTAAATACAACTTCTGCCTATAATATACTTCTGTCAATTCCAAAAACAAAAGGAGCTCCCATATGTAGTAATTGTGATCAGCTGTTGATCATTTTACATAAAATTTTGTTCCGAAGTATTTTTCAACTTCCTATGGACCTATGAACTTGAAATTTGGTGATATTGTTTATTATTATAACAAATATCAAAATTATTGATTTCCCTCATAAGGTACGGAACCCTAAATGTGCGAAGTCCGACACGCACTTGGCTGTTTTTTTTTTTAAATTTTCTATCGCTTCTTTGACGAGAGTACGGGTTATATCAAAAATATGACCACGTAATTCAGTTACACCCTGAATACTCAAAATAAGCTAATTTTGTTATTTCTCTTTCTAAAAAAACGCACTTAACAACCCGAAAAAGAAATTAAAAGCCCAAAAATACAAAAATAAACTCACCAATTTACACGTGCTCCCATCCAAAATAGCGATCACTATTAAAATCACAATACACCTCATTTTGAATATTTTTTTGAATATTGAGAACCGTATGTACAGAATGCCTAAGCAACACTAAGCTTTGCAGCATATCCTAGCCGGCCATATACACATGACACACAAATCAAAAGGCCCATTCAATGCAGACGGGAGAAAATCTCAATAATTATATTTTTAATACAAATTACTATTTATGTAAATACATTTTTAGGTTTATTAAAGATAGAGGTTGAAGAGAAAACCATCATAAAGGCGCGTTACAATATTAGGTATGTTAAGTAAACCCAGCAGGTGTATTCGCTAACTCAGTGGACATCAATTTGATAGGCACTTTGCAGTGCATTTCTCGGTGGACATCGATTATAATAGTAGAATAGAATAGAATAGAATAGAATAGAATAAACATTTATTCGACACAGACACAACACAACAGCAACAAACAAAAGGTAAAGAAAATAACAGTAGGTACACAAAGATACAATAAAATTGTGCTGAGCGTGCCCATACCGAAAGGGTTACCATCTCAGCATTTGCTGGGCGTTGTTACGTTGTTTTGTTTGCGTCGTTAGTACCACGTAGTACATTTTTGTTTTCTTATATGTCAAAACAGCAATGTACTGCATAATGCCAATCAAATTGATGTCAACTGAGTTAGCGAATACACCTGCAGGACGTTTGGTAATAGTCACCGCGGGCCTGAAACGCACAGGCAACAGAAGGAGCCCGGGTGGATTTTACTCAGTAAGAGTCTGATACGCCCTCCTGCCCTACAGAGCGGGAGAAGTCATTTCCAAACTCCAAATAAATAAGATGTCTTGACGGGTTTTTTCCCGTCAAGCCTATCCCAGATTTGTGCTATGTTTTACACTTTTGTTCTATAACTAGGGTAGACCTATTGCTTGGTTTGGCTGATTTAATTAACAGGTTCTTGATAGGTGCTTAATTAGTCAACAGGACATTCATGACTTATGATATGGATTTGTGAAGGTATATGAATGGCTTATTCATTAGTTGGAGTCTACTTTCTGAATGCAGATAAAATATTTGTGCTTTCCATTTTCACTAACTAGTTAACAAAGTTGGAGGTGATGTTGAAGTCACAGAAATGAAATTTATTTCAGTTATACTTCTCAAAGCTCATTCAAATGATACTTCTGCATTTTTCTGTATAGTGTGGCATGTATGTCGGTCATATAACAGTATTATTACTTAGTAAATTATCGGTCGCTACATGAAACTCACAATTAAGTCTTTACAATATGGTTTATCACTAAATTTACTCAGGAAATGATTACACACATTACCATGATCTGGAGTTGACTGTACCTAGTAATTTTTAACTAAACATTGACCTCCCAGAAGACCAGAATAAGCAAAAAGAAACACCTTATAATAAGCATCACACCCATGTATATTATCTACACATGTTTTTGCAAACAAATGAATCTGAATCAGAATCTGAATCTGTAAGCTTCAAAACTTTCTTTGGCTGATTAGGTCTGACGAGCGTCTGTCACCGTCATTTGGCGATTCTTCTTTTTCGTCATCACACTCTTGGCAGAATGGTCACATCAGGGGTAGTGGCAAGCTTCACTGTCTGTCGCCTTTACTGTAGCTTCGTGTACTTTCATGGAGTGCAGTTTTGACTAGGTCTGTCTAACGCATTGATGACATATCGCGCGCTCTTGTGACTTTGGCGACATACTTTGGTAAATATTCTTTTGGTAGTTAATATTAGTGAAGCTAATATACCTACTTACATACTATTATAGTGTTTGACAGTACCTTTATCAAATATGCTTTCGTTTGGTCTGTTGTGGGTTGCCATTGCAGTTATGAGAACAGTGACGAGAATGGTAAAGTACCTGTACTAGGTACGGAGCCTTGCTAATTGCATTGGATGATTTCCCACCCCACAAAAAAAAGCGGTACCGTATTACCCATTAACTGGGTTGTGGAAGTCAGATAGACAGTCACTCCATGTAAAATCCTGGTATTCAATAATACTGGAAGACCCCAACATAGTCATGAATGATGACGATGTTTATGACGGTCAAATAGTTAAGGGAATTGATGACTCTAAGGCTCATGGAAACGTTGAGCTGACAGTGTCATTATTTTACATAAATGTGATCTTTAAATCTGATAAGTGATATACCCAATAGGCAGATCGGTCTCGTATGTCAGAATAGTTTCTACTTTTTCCTCTCTCAACTTGGCATCAGAAATGGCGCCTTGTCCTTAAGGACTGATGTTGGGGCGTAACGTAATGGGGCATTCAAGGATTTCGATCAACTCAGCCACTGCTAGATATTGATCTATCCTTGTGCTTTTCATTATCCAGCTTATGACAGCCTCCTTAACAAGACGTTTATCATCTTCTCATACCTACCTTTACTTTTAATTTTCTCTCTAATGCCTTTCTGTTTCTACATTCTCACAACTCTTCCATCATTAACGCATCTTTTATTTCTTATTCTAAAATTTTCATATCCAATTTATTTATTAGCAATACACCGCTTTCTACTCCCTTTTATCCCAAGATCTTTGTGCCCATCTTAAGGTTGTCTGGTAGGACCGCCATTGTATACTTAGATTTAAGTTCGTGTAAAAGAGTTGTTTAACTGTTTGATGTACATTAAAGTATTATTCTATTCTTTTTTGTGACGTCAGAAACTGCTTTAGAACCACACTGACTTCTTCTGATACTCGTAAACACATTCGTGTTAATTAAGTGCCCTCGCATGCGCTCCGGCACCAACATAACACTCGTGTGTTTTTATTGCATGAGTAAGTTTTAGGGGAATATGTGACTAAAGCGTTTCGTTGAACTTGACTCAATTCATCATCACTTTACATAGTCGTGATCCATATAGTCTGATATACATCAGACAAACCTACCAGTGGCCAGGATACGTCGGCCTATTCGTGCTTGTTCAACCTGGCATATACGTACAAGGCATGACTTCGTATTGTGGAAGTAAACTCGTTATTTATGGAGGGCTTTTCAGCCCCATCGACCATCTGTTCTGCAAGCAATGTGAACCGTGTATTAACACATCAGCACCCTTAGCCAAGTTACATTTTCTGTTAGCGTTACGCAAAACGCTAAGTAAAAAATGTATGGGAATGACATTACTGGACGTGAGCCACATGATTTCACGCTAAATTCGTAGACAAATTGTAACAGTGTAACGAAACGCTCACGCTCTTGATATGCAACGAGGCGTTAGTGTGACTTACTTCATACAAATGGACTTAAATGGTAGACAAGTGGTTGTTTGGACAAGCGCAGACGCCGGTTTCCGCGTTATTTGTTCACGCTCCCTATCGGGCCCTCGAACCCTGCTGCTAACTCAGTTTGGCGATTCCTCGGGCTATGTCGGTAACCCTGGTTCTCCTGCGGATACCTTCATAGCACAGCATAGACTGGAAATATGAAGTAAAAAAAAAATTTCACATCCACAAATCCTATTAACCTTTTGTTTGTATATAGGGAAAAAGGTAAAACAATATATTATTTTCTTATCTTTTTTATGCCGCTTGTACATTTTTTTTTCTTTTAGCTTCTTATCTATATACTAATAATATAAAGAGGTAAAGTTTATGAGTTTATGAGGATGTAGGGGGTAATCCCTGGATCTGCTGAACCGATTTTGAAAATTATTTTACCAATAGAAAACCACGTTATTTGTGAGTGTTCTATGCTATACATTTTTGAAATCCACGCGGACGAAGTCGCGGGCGAAGTGCTAGTATATATTAGCATAAAGCCATACCTACTTAGCATAAAGCGATTCAAGAGTTTTAATATAAACGACTAAGCAAATATAGGTTATATTCATAAATTAAGACATACCAATAGCTATATTATTATCCCAAGAGAAATTCCTATAATCATGCCTTTATATTCAATAATAATTTCTGCACATCAAACACAGTTAATTATTGTAGGTAAATAAATACTTTTGAAATATTTAACGGACATCAATTTACTATGAGACGTTTATGTGAAGGGGACTGATTAAAATACATAAATATTGAAGTATATGGTCGTTATTGGCTACGAAAGACTGTGTGTGTTCTAATGATCTCTGGCCGGATAGGTAGACGTAAAAATGACCTATTATGCTTTCGACAACTGAATATAAAAACACTACTAGCCTGTAATGTTCCACTACAGGACATGAATTATGTGGAATTGCTTGAAGCGCATTTATACGACTTTTAATGGTTTTTAATTGAACATCACATCTAAACGTCTGGTAGTATTTCTTTGAAAAAAATATATGTTACTCTAGACAATTTTCGTCGTAATTTAATCTCAGAAAATTTGAAATTATATTTTTACAACATAGTGTAATTAATTTCTAAAGTTACGTCTAACGCGGATAAAAAATTGAGAATCACGCAAAAACTATAGAGCGTATTTTTATGAAACCTTCACCATTTTAAAGATCATTTAATTATTTATAATTTAATCTCAGTGTTTCAGTTTAATACTTGTTGTTTTATGTGTAATAAATTATTAATGCGTTTAATTTCGGACAGCGCTCCTTGATGGGCGAGTCCTATTACTGGGTGGACATACGACGTGTTACGTGAGCTCAGCGCAGAACACGCTGTACTTGCTTCGGCAGTACATATACTAAAATTGGAACGATAAAGAGAAGATTAGCATGGCCCCTGCGCAAGGATGACATGCAAAATCGTGAAGCGTTCCACATTTTCTGCCCGGGGGTTGATGATAAATTCGAAACAGAGTTACCTCGCCCCGGGCACTAAGGGCAGGAAGGAACAGGGGTGGGTTTTAGTGAGTAAGAGTCTGTCACGCCCTCCCACTTTACCCAGAGCGGGAGAAGTCATTGGATGATTTCCCACCCCAAAAAAAAAAAACCGCAGAACACGCAAGCTAACCACTCAAGGTCGTTGGCAGCTAATAGCGCCTTGAACATAACTGTCGAAATGTAGGTGTACTCCTCTGACTAACGCTTCAAGAAATAGGTTCAGGCGAGCTGATATTACAATAAAAAACCGGCTAAGTGCGAGTTGAACTCGCGCGCAATGTGTTCCGAACGAATATCTGTTTTTTTGCAAAGTGTTCCGAACGAATATCTGTTTTTTTGCAAAGTGTTCCGAACGAATATCTGTTTTTTTTACAAAATTTATGACTAGTGTTGGAGATAAGGGTACGGTCAGTATCATCTATTTATAGACTTTATTATCAGTAACACTATTTATTTCAAAATTACGAAAACCATACTTTTGAGACTTTCACAATATACCATTTTATTACCTGACTGCGCGACGCAACGGAGGGTAATGTGTTTATCAGCCTATGTATGTATGTATGTTTGTTCCTTTGTGGCACTATAGAAATCAAACGCGTGGGCCGATTTTAATAATTCTTACGTCTATTGATTTGTCTCAATCTTGCGAGTGCTACTAAAGAGATGACAGTAATCAATCAATCAATCAATACAATATGGCGACAAAAAAGGAAAAAAATTAAAGTCGACGAACTATAAAGGGTGCAAGGTCAACGCACCAGAAAACGGAGACATGTGATAAGGCCAGTGATTCTCGATACGATACCATCAAAAAATCTGTTTTTTTTTTACCATTTTGCGTACACTATGTATGTGAGAACAGTTAAATGAAACCGTTATTTGCAGTTAAAGGCACCTTTTTCTTTACAATTTTAGTATGCAATGTAATATTCCTAAAATATCAGCTGACGCCCGCGTATTTATTCCTCAAGTTCAAAGTGATCACGCTCTCGCCGGTTGTATATTATATAATCTACGTTCCGGCTTCGGTAGCGTTCCCCTTACACCCTGTATTAAGTGGGGTATCAAAATAAAGGGTTTGAGGAGGGGAATCCAAAAATATAACTCACCAAAATGTATAAAATAAAAAATAAAGAATATTCTAAAAAAATCCGACTGTAAAAAACAACTAAAAAGTTCCAAACAACTCACTTTTCAAACAGTCTGATGCAGTTGGTGGCAGTTATTTTAGTTCAATTATTGATTTCATACTGGTATTCAGCTGCATCCGATTAGACTGGAAGCCGACCCCAAGATAGTTGGGCAAAGGCTAGGAAGATTTTTATTGATTTCATGCCACTAACTGCATCAGACTGTTTAAAAAGTGACTTGTTTGGAACTTTTTAGTTATTTTTTTTTTACAGTCGGGTTTTTTGATAATATGTCGCACGATAGAATATGCAGTTTAACTAACTTTATTTATTAATTTTCTTAATTTTGCACACCAAAAGTGACCTCAATATGCCGAATGTATTTATTTACGATTCATGCTTTTTTTTTTTTGGGTGTGGGAAATCGTCCTATGACTTCTCCCGCTCTGGGTAGAGCGGGAGGGCGTGTCAGACTCTTACTGACTAAAACCCATACCTGTTCCTTTCTTGCCTGAGTGCCCAGGGTAGCGGTAAGTCTTATGAATTTATCCGCTACCCCTAGGCATCTCCTGCGGTGGCTGCGGTTGGGGGCGTGAAGGCCACTCCGTTGAGTCTCCCTCACCCGTTCCGCTACCTCCTTCGCGAGCATTACTGCTTCCCAGAAGGAGAAGACTGCTTCCCATTTCTTCTCGCTCCGTACCATGGCCTGGACCAGGGCCGGCGCGAGAGGTCGCTGCCGCCTATCGCATCCGCGAGGACGTTGCGTTTGTGTTTCGGTCAGACACATAAGCGTATGTTTAGCAAATTTAAACTCATTCGTTTCAGTAGATTTTGAGCAAATTGGCTGTGACAGTCGAACAAACCTACCATATACCATACCTAAAGGTTTGGCTGCGACCTCTCGCGCCCGTCCCTGGTTCAGGCTATGGGTACGGAGCGAGAGGGAATGGGAAGCAGTCTCCCTCTTCTGCGAAGCAGTAATGCTCGCGAAGGCGGAGACGGGACGCGTGATAAGCTCAACAGAGTGGCCCTCACGGCCGCGGCCGCTACCACCGCAGGAGAGATACTGGACGTACTGGCTCTGCCGTCTCGATATTGATAGCGATCGCTACGTCCTAACGATTGGTCGCTACGTCGGAAAAATAATTGATTTTCTTGAAATATGTACAGAGACGGCGTAATTTTTAACTTGTAAGCACTATTTTTCATGAAAACTGATCAACTGATCTGCTGATCTCTGTACATATTTCAAGAAAATCTGTAATTATTTTCCCGACGTAGCGACCGATCGTTAGGACGTAGCGATCGCTATCAATGTCGAGACTGCAGGCCCTGGGCGTAGGACGTCGCGAGACGATCTTCGGCCACCGTAGAGCCGGGCCTGCGGACGGCGAGCAGTGGGTAGCTCACCGTCCGATCAGCACCACGCCCGTGAGTCGACGGCGCGTAGTGTACCAGGCGCGCCTCAAAGAGATTAGTGTCAGCCACCACTGACAGGGCCCATCGTGGCCGGTGCCTGCATGCCTAGGGGTAGCGGATAAATTCTGAAAATGAGCTACTGCACCCCTGGGCACTCAGGCAGGGAAGGAACAGGGGTGGGTTTTAGTCAGTAAGACACGACAAGAGTCTGACACGCTCTCTCGCTCCACCCAGAGCGGGAGAAGTCATTGGATGATTTCCCCCCCCCCCCCTTCCCCAAAAAGAAAAAAAAGGGTTACGTTTTTTCATTTGGACGTTCGGAACCCTAAAAATCAAAGCATTCAAAATGTTTAACTCCTACGTCACAAAGATATCGGTTTTTTCATAGCAATCATTTTTTGGACACTAAAAACATGCTTATCTTTTCAGGGCTTTTCCTGCCTGGATAGATACCTACTGTCACGATTAAAATTATTTTAAAATATCCAATGTTATGTCCGAAAATGATAAAATACTTCCTGGAACTTGTTATCTATGGATTGAAATTTTGGCTTAGGAAGTGTGTTGCATTTTTATTAATTTTAGTAGGTATATGCAATCAGGGAAATTACCTTAAAGCTTATCACCATAAGATTTATCACTTGCTCGTTTTATGACGGCATCGTCTATTTGTGTATATGACAGTTAGATTTTTGATATGAGACGCCGAGAATGAAATAAAATGGCTAAAGATTATTTTCGGTTTTTTTTCGGGGAAAAGAGCAGCGAGTATGGGATTCTTAACTCACTAAAACATTTCTGGTGGTTGCCATCCGCACATGCAACCACTTAAGGCGTATATAGCCGCCAAGTGGCGCCCTCATTGAATAAAAAATCGTAGCAAAGCGTAGAAAATAAAGATTAAATAATCTCTCTCTCTTTCTCTCTTTAATATTTATTTTCGATGCTAAGACACGAATTTTTATTCAATGAGGGCGCCACTTACGGGGAGGTAGGCCCTTAATCAACTCTTAATGCATGACTTGTTAAGGCACATCCCTTAGAAGACTGTAAAGAGGTCTCCCCTAAATCTCGCTGTGTACGGCAGCACTTGATAACAGTGCCGCCACATTCTCTTTAATCACTCGGTGGGTACCTAATCGGACTCCCCGATCTGAGCGCCCGAGATTCCAAAGTCCCGCCTGCATTAAATGATGTAGGGTTTCGGCGTGTTAGGGGCTTCTCCGAGCGAGATCGGCCTTCTCATGAACCCGCTCGGCTACCTACTGCTAGACCATCACGGTCTAACAGGACGAGGCAACTTCCCTCCACTTTACTGTCTCCGCCAGCATAACTCTCACTATTGCTGACAGAGATCTGTCTCGCCTGATCCTGGCGACCAGGTTCAAGTCCAACAGCTACCTACGCAGGCTAGAATTTTTAGTTCTTACAATTTTTTTTTTGTGGGTGGTATATCATTCTATGACTTCTCCCACTCTGGATGGAGCGGAAGGGCGTGTCAGACCTTTACTGACTAAAACTCACCCCTCTTCCTTCCTTGCCTGAGTGCCCAGGACAGCGGTAATTCTGTTACGAAATTATCCGCTACCCCTGGGCATGCAGGCACCGGCCATGATGGGCCCCGTCAGTGGTGGCTGACAAACATCTCTATGAGTGCCCAGGAACGCGTTAACTCTGTTACGAATTTATCAGCGCCCCTAGTTCTTCCAACCTAACAGACAGTGTGTTGCTGGCCCCAGTTTGTTGCTCCCTTTCTTCCCAGCGAAAAGACAAGGAAGTGGTGAAGAGTGGGCGTTTCGGAGGACTGTCTTTGGTATCTTTCAGACACGACAACCGCTGACTCTCAGCTTTATTTTGTATTTTTTTTTATTGTGATGTTGATCTCACTTTCTAGCAACCTTCTTAAATTATTATAAAACTAGCGACTCGCCCCGGCTCCACACGGGTACAAATTAGACACACCAACTCGTGTATTGCTCTTTCTATTAGTGAAAATTGCATTAAAAGACGAAAACAGTGACTTCGTTTTATACTATTTAGTTAGAGACTAGCTAGCAGGTAAACAGGTTATGAATGAATAACTAAAATACAAAGGTATTCTAAAAATAATTTTACGCTGGTATCTAACGGTGTGTCATTTGCGAGAAGACATAATTTTACGAGAATAATGGGTACTGCGAATTAATATTACGATTCGAAATAACTATGGTTACGTCAAGGTAACATTAAGATTACGGAATGGTGTCACCTGTGTGCACGATACATTGTGTTCTTACACGTGTACGAAAAATGTCTAGCTATGGTTCTTATTTTTTGTAAAATATTTTATATGAAACAGCAAATAACACTATAAAGAATTATTTTTTTTGAAAATAGTATCAAAATTGTTTATTAAATGAAGCAGCTATTAGCATTTCAAATACTGGCATAAGGAAGAGTGGGAGTGGTGGGAGCGGGTGGGGACATCTTGCTATCTCTTTTGTACGCGCGTAGCCTAAAGGCGGTGACGTCATACGTCAGTGTGTGCGTCCTTTTTCTGTTACTTGACAGTTTTCCCTTCTACAAGATTTTAAAGGTTTCTAACTTGCTTAATTTTGAACGGATTTGAAAAATTCTTTCGATTTTAGATTTTGAATTAAGTCACTTTTTGATAGAATCAATCTGCCTAGCGTTTTTATAATTGTCTTGGGGTTGGCTTCCAGTCTAACTATATGCAGCTGAATAACAGTATTTCATATGGAGCGACTGCCTATCTGAACTCCACCAGTTACTTGGTAGTACGATAAGTACCCCTTGATAAAACTGGTTGTCAGACTTACGGGCTTCTGATGACCTGTGACGACTGTCAAAGATCCACGATTGACAGCCGGGACCAACGACTGAACGTGCTTTCCGTGGTACGGAGGAGTCTCGGTATGTAAAGATGGTCACCCATCCATGGACCAACCCCGGCAAGCGTAGCTTAACCTAATGGATCAACCGGGCGGCTATTAATACTTTAGCCACGAGCTCCTCTTCAAAGTCACTTTTTGATACAAATAATAAAAGCCATTGAGGCAAATCTATTGACATGGAATATCGAAAATGACGTCATTATCCTCATCATCCACGGCCTGACTTTATCCACTGCTATATACATTCCTCTCTTTTTAACACCTTTTTATTAGCTTCACGTGTAATTAACTCACTAAAGACCCACTTCCTGATTTCCGATTGAGCTGAAATTTTGCATACATGTTTAGTTTCAATGACAATGCTTAATTAACTAAGTGACGTCATTCTAAATTCAGTTGATTGATTCAGTATCCATCAGGGATTTCTCAATAGTAGCTCAAATCATACAACACACTGACATATCAAATTAAAATATTACATTATCATTAAAATAACAAATACATTCAGAATCAATCAATCTTCCTAGCCTCTTCCCAACTATCTTGGGGTAAATAAATTTAATAAATTCAAAATATCATTAAAACATTAAAGATTGAGTGAATTCATTAAAGCCATCTTTTTCCAATTCTGCTCTTAATCCGATGATCACCATCATCATCATTTCAGCCGAAAGACGTATACTGCTGGACATAGGCCTCCCCCAAGTGTCGCCGCAATGGCCGGTCCTGTGCATCTCGTATCCATCGACTACCCGCGACCCTCACCAGATCATCGGTCCACCTTCTAGGAGGCCTTCTAACGCTGCATCTTCCGGTACGCGGTCGCCACTCCAGAACTTTTCAGCCCCATCGGCCGTCTGTCCTGCCCACTGCCAATTCAGATTAACGATTCTTCCGATGATACTGATGATGATATATCTTGGAAAAACTTATAATAAAAGTACCACAGTTTTACGTATCACTAAAATCAATTTATACATTCCATTTATCCAAAACAATCAATCAATATTGCAGATACGTGAGAAATTACGCAATCTTAGTCACAGTTAAATACAGTAAATGACGATTTTGTTTGTCCATCTCTGTAAGCATGATCGATGACATTTAAATCTAAACCGTGTAAATGTGAAATTACCGTTCGAGGCCTAGTCATATAAATGTTAGGTGCAACCAGTTGTAATTTAAGCTCAGTTGCTGAAGAATTTGTATTTTAGGGAAGGCACTACCTGCTCAGAGGTTGAGGATAAATTCTAATCAGATTTACCTCGCCCCTGGGCACTCAGGAAGGCAAGGAACAGGGGTGGATTTTAGTCAGTAAGAGTCTGACACGCCCTCCCGCTCCACCCAGAGCGGTAGAAGTCATTGGATGATTTCCCACCCCCCCAAAAGAAAAAAAGATGCAACCAGTTGTAATTTAAGCTGATGAATTTTTATTTTAGGGTAGGCAGAGTTACCTTGCCGCTGGGCACTCAGGGCAGGGAAGGAACAGAGGTGGGTTATAGTCAGTAAGAGTCTGACACGCCCTCCCGCTCCACCCAGAGCGGGAGATGTCATTGGATGATTTCCAAACAAACAAACAAAAAAATGTAGGAACTACATTAATTTTCTCCTTTTGTATTTCAGGCATGCTGGGGATTTGTTTACATTTCTGTCATTTGAATTCCTTCTTTAATATTTTAGTCATTAGTCATTTTGATTTTGTAATACTGCATGCAATCAACGAATAACTAAATAGAAAACCATCGACTCGAAAAAGGAAGATTATAATGTAGATCTGGCGAAATTTTTCGTACATACCGAAAGTATTCGTAGGAGTGAGAATAATAAGTACCTACTCTTAGTCTATCCTATAGGATAGATTCTCATTCCCAGACCCACAAAAAAAAAAAAATAAGATAGATTCTCAGAAGAATACTTTCTCCTTATTTAGCGTATAGGATTGTGAACATAGAAAGAAAATGAAAACAATGAATGAATTGTTGCGACTGCTAGCTATATTATAATCCTCACAAACAACGGTCTCACAGCAACCGCTTAGCAATCGCTACCGCAAGTTGCATATTAAAGCCACTCAGGGCCTCCTCTTGCCACTGACTGCTCCATAACATTACTCGTGACGAATTCCTAACCGATGGTTAAATAGCTGTTATTCATAAGGTCAACTATACCCTTCGGTGAGATCATGAATCATGAGATAGGTAGTAATGTTGTCTTTTGATCGATAGTTATTGGAATCTGGGTTACTGGTTAACGGTTCCAATTATAATGGAAAGCTCAAAGCTTACATGGTGGTATGTATTTTTTTTTAAATCAGCTTGTGAAAAAGCAGAGACCCTAAAATGGAACCCAGGGCAACACCAAGAATGATCTAATTTTATTTAGACTTTATTGTTAACTTTCCCTATCCACTATATTTTGTATTACAATAGAAAATAACATAATATTATCCTATTCCTAAGAAAGTTTAGTTTAACGGTTTTAATGAAGTAAACTGTAATTAATTAAAACCGTTAAACTTAACTATCTAACTAGCACATAGTTTAGTTTATGTCATCTAGCGAGAATGATCAAGAATGTTGTTTAATAATACTTGGATAAGAGCAGTGGTGGCCCAGTGGTATTGGCCGCGACTTACAAGTTGTAGGTCATGAGTTCAAACCCAGGCAGACGCTTTACTTTGTGTAAATTTTTCATCACCACTGCTCTCAAAACGCCTTACGCGTTAGGCCCCTGCATCGCCACCAACAATAGGTTTGTGTCTGCTAGTGAGGGACTTAACACGTTAACGCCTAATGTATGGTTTACTGCCCGGTCGCATTCTTTATCTTGCAATAGCATAACCGGCAGGCGTTTCGGCGCAAAGAAACTCGAGTTCGATACTGTATCCTGCATTTTTGCATTTCTGCATAAATCGTATGAAAGGTTAAAAAAAAACTAAAACCTGAAATTCTCGACGCAGGGACCTTGAATTTTACTAACACGCACTGGTCAAAGAAATAAAGTCTTTCTTCTTGAGACAGTATGGTTTACGAGATAACAAGTTATGGCACAGCGTCGCGGATGCTGCCCAGGCGGTGCCGCGCCGGCAGGCGTTTAAAAAATAACGTAGAGGACTATAAGTCGTTAAAAGTATATGAGAAAATCAAAAACAAATAATTTACACAGGATTTTTATTACAAAATAATAACATTAACGATTACACACAGGTACTGGCCACTTCGTCCGATCAATCACTGAGAGACTAAACAATAACTTATACTTTAAATTTTGTGCCTGACTGCATTATGGCTGGTACAGTCAATGACTTAGTCGTTAATCTATTTTTTAGTTTGTTAGTACGTTTTTTGTGTTGTGTTAGTTTTAGTAGCCCGCATCGGCGTCGTAGCTGCTTTTTCTGCTGTTGTAGGCACCGGACAAGAAATTAATTAAATTAAATTATTGCTGGACTGGCTCAAATGAGCTCCTTCGGCGTGGAAGCCTTCTCGTCAGCTGTGTAGGTGACGGTATAGGTCTGGCCATCGTCTCCGATGTAGGAGTACGAGCCTGACACCGAAAGGGAACCTTCTTCGGCTGACTAAAACCCACCCCTGTTCCTTCCTTACCTGAGTGCCCAGGGGAGCGGTAATTCTGTAACGAATTTATCTGCTAACCCTGGGCATGCAGGCACCGGCCATGATGGGCCCCGTCAGTGGTGGCTGACAAACATCTCTTTGAGAAGCGCGTGGAACACTACGCGCCGTTGACTCACGGGCCTGGTGCTGATCGGAGCTCGAGCTACCCACTGCTCGCCGTCTGCAGGCCCGGGTCTACGGTGGCCGGAGATCGTCTTGCGATATCCTACGCCCACGGCGTCTCCTGCGGCGACTGCGGCTGGGGGCGTGAGGGCCACTCCATTGAACCTCCCTCATCCGTTTCGCCTCCTCATTTGCGAGCATTACTGTTTCGCAGAAGGAGGAGGGAGACTGCTTTCCATTCCCTCTCGCTCCATACCATGGCCTGAACCAGGGTCGGGCGCGAGAGGTCGCTGCCGCCTATCGCATCCACGAGGACACGGCGGTGCTCCGCCCAAGCGAGGCAGACCTCCACCGTATGCTTCACCGTATCCTTTGGGCGATCTGCGCAGTGGTGACACCCGGGCGTTTCCTCCCGCCTTATCCGACACAGGAAGCTCCCGAAACAACCGTGACCGGTGAGGACCTGTGTCAGGCGGAAGGTGAGGACGCCGTGACGCCTCTCCAGCCACTCCTCAAAGAGGGGCACTACCGCCGCAATGGTGGTGTGCCTAGCAGGACATGACCCTACTAGGCCTTTAGTGTCCCGCCCAAGCCGCATCTCTTGAAAGGACTGTATATTTTTAAACCATAGTTTGTCATCTTAAAATTCAAAAATATTTGTGAAACATTTTACTAGAAACCTCTAAAGCTTTATTTTTGTTCCTAGGTAAAACCGAGATAATTACCACACTTTACAATAACTTTATTTTCGGAAGTCGGTGTTTAATTTAATATTTTGTTTCTTAGTTATTTGACACTGACTTCCGATAGTAAAGTTATTTTTAACTTTTTAGTTGTTGTTACCACAGAAATAAAACTAAATATTAAGTTATTCCCGAAAGGATAATCCACAAAAAAAAAAATTGGTGACAACCAAAACGTCATCTGTGTATATTTTTGGTTCATGTTGATTTATTCAAAAAGTGCTGAATCAATTTCGATAAAATTTATAATAAACCACCTCTGAAGTATGACCTACCAAACAAAAAAAGAATCATCAAAATCTATTCACAAATGGCTGAGATATCGCGTAACAAACACAAAAAAAAAAACAGACGAATTGAGAACCTTCTCTTTTTTGAAGTCGGTTAAAAATACTCTATATCTCTACTACTACTACAATCAACACACATACAATATTTGTAAACACGGTCGGTACTTTGGTTATTTATTATTATCTACTGTATGAAAAAAAACATTATCTTTTATATTTCCGGAGTATTAGCGATTTTTGCGGACCTTTATATTTTGAGACATCTATCCCACATAGGATACCCACACAAAACAAATTCATTTTCTGTTTACCCGCAAACTCTTTCTAAACCACGCAACGGATTTTGATGCAGTATTCACTAATAGAAAGAGCGATAAAAGAGGAAGGTTTTAAAATAAAAATTGCAAGCGTGCAAAGCCGGGGCGGGTAGCTAGTTTACAATAAAACAGAATGCAGCACTTATATTACTCCTATCGTTAGTTCCAAATTTATAACTAGATGGCGTTGGGATCGAATTAGATCGCGCTATGGTTTCGTTACATGAAGTTCTACTAAAGCTTAACTGAAATTATGCTTTATAATGATTGCGTAAAACAAACAAATATTTTTGAAATCAACACGTCCATTGCTGGTCTTGTTGATTATATTGTAAAGAGCTAGTTCCAACAACAGTAACATATAAATCGTCGATTTAAAAAAATCATCAACTCGAATTCTTAGCGGATACTAATCTCCGAAATTTTTACGTGCATTTCGCATCGGTGAAAAATAATTATATGGCATAAATTTTATAAAAGACATTTAACCTTGTTTCCAATTTTAAAACAATCCCCATTTCGGTATCTGTTGCAAATTTTTTTTTTTTTCTTTTAGAAATAATATCGATGAGCAAGTATTAAGTATTTATTTCTATCCCAGAAGTGGCTATCATTAATTTTAGCATTTTAAATACAATGTGGGACTCCTGGGAGTCTTCAAATCAATAGTGAATGCAAGTTCTAAGCAAGCGTGCTCCATTTTCGACCACATCTTCGCTTACTACCAGGTGATATAGAGGTAAAACGCTAGCCTATTTAGGATATAAAAAACAGTTTTACAAAAAATACAACCGACTTCTAAAAATTTCAAAATAAATTTAATTTCACAAGTCGGTGTTTTTGTTGTGTTTTTCTTCGTTATTTGACACCGACTTCCGAAACTAAATTTATTTTGGAATTTTTAGAAGCCGATTGTATTTTTTGTAAAACAGTTTTTTATTTTTCACTTTTTAGTTTTTGTAACCAAGAAGTAAAACTAAATATTAAAGTTATGCCCGAATGGATAACCCCAATAACATGGAATTTGGAGTTCTTTTGTTCTACAACAATAAAAAGAATAATTTAATAATAATCTAGGAATAAGTAGAATAATTTAATAATAATATAAGAATTTCATAATAATTACTTACAATTAATAGCAATTAAATATGCGCAAACCTTATATATATACATAATATTATACACCCAATAAAACACAACTAATAATTATTTATATTGCTTGAATAACTACTTAGCCCTCTTCCTCTCATCTACTTTGCTGTGCCCGACAGGGTCCATATTGATATTTTATTACGAGTATGTTATATTTATTTAATTATTATATTATCTATTTAACACACATATGGAATGCAGTAAAGTATTGAGTATTGAGCCAACCAAAACCTCATCTGTGTATACATATTTTCTGTTTATGTTGATTTTTTCAAAAAGTGCTGAATCAATTTTGATAAAAAAATTATGGGACCACCTGGGAAGTATATCCTTTTAAACAAAAAAAAAAACAAAATCCAAATCGGTCCAGCCATCTTCGAGTAATCGGGGAGAATACATAAAAAAATAATAAAAAGGTTCCGTCGAATTGAGAACCTCCTCCTTTGTGAAGTCGGTTAAAAATAAAATATGTGCTTGGTCTAAAAACCTTAATTTTTGCAGTCAGTGTTGCCCACACGCAAACTTAAGGCCCTTCTCACGGTCCAGTGGCGCCCTCATTGAATAAAAAATCGTAGCATAGCACAGAAAATAAATATTAAAAAATCCAACTTCACATTTGTAACAAAGAGGATAAAGAATTTTTACGTTGTTAAAACAGGTCTCAAAATGTTTCGTATCCAAAGTAGTAGGCAAACGGCCGTACCAAAAACGGCCGTTTCTGACACTTGAATGGTAAATTTTTGCTTATTTTCTTAAATAAATTTAAAAAGATTCATTATAAAATTATGAAAAAAATATATTTGAGACTCACACAATTAACCCTTCAATTTATCGCACGGTGCAGTTTGAAAAACTTTATTTTTAAATTTTCCGACTGTCCCTCCAAAAGTTACTCCCATATTCCTAATTTATTTATTTACATTACTTGTCCATATTGGGGTTATAGAAATACACCTGTGTAGGAAATTTCAACTTAATCGGGCCAGTAGATTCGGAGTAAATTGGCTGTGACAGACGGACAGACAGACAGATAAATAGACGCACGAGTGATCCTTTAAGGGTTCCGTTTTTACATTCGGATGTTCGGAACCCTAAAAACAAATCTTTGTTGGCTTATAACTTTTTAACTATTATATATTGTTTTACTATTCTGTTTCCGCACAGACAAAATGATTATTGAGACAAAACGATATCATGTTTAACTTTGGATATACAATGTCAAACAGTGGAGTATCACCCTCCCGAAATTTGTATGGACAAAATATCGACCAGTGCAACCTTAAGAATAGATTCTCATAGGAATAGTATACCCATATATGATTTAGCGTATAGGGTTGTGAATGAAGAAAGAAAATAATAACAATCAATGAATTGTTGCAACTGCCAGCTTTGTAATCACAAACAACCGCTTAGCAAGTTGCATAGTACAGCCACTCAGGGCCTCCTCTTGCCAGTCGGTGTTCCATAACATTACTCGTGACGAGTTCCTAACCGATGGTTAAATAACTGTTATGATCGATGGACGATGGTTATTAGAATCTGGGTTACTGGTTAACGGTTCCAATGTATAATGAAGCTCTAAGCTTACCAATGCGTCAACATAATATAATTATATATTGAGATAAAAGGTGATTTTTGAAAAACTACTTCTGAAAAAGGAGAGACCCTAAAATGGTACTCAGGGGAACACCAACAATGAAATACAGGAGGAGGCACCCTGTTGCATGTTGTTTGCTGACGAGCAGACAGCATGTGCATGTAAGAACAACTTGCCGGTGAAGATGGACCTGCGATCCAGAGCAGATTGGAAAAATGGCAACAGAAGCTGCAGAAAGTTGGGTTGAATATCAGCAGAACCAAAACTGAATACATGTTCCGCGTCTCTCTCTGAAGCTATAGCGATATAGATGGCGCGCTTCTTCCAGTCTGGTCCGATTTTTGGTATCTCGGTTCATTCGTGCAAAGCAATAGCAAAATAGATGGGACTGTTAAGCACAGAATTAACACTGGATGGCTGAACTGACGGCAGGTTACCGGGACTATCTGTGGCTCCCGCATTCCCCTTACACTTAAGGGAATGATTTATAAAACAATGGTCAGACCTGTCTTGTATGGTTTAGAATGTTGGGCCATAAAAGAGATGAATGAAAAGCAATTGCGTGCAAATGATGATATGCCATTCATAAGTAGACAATCACAATTATTTTAACTATTTGTTGGTATAATTTATTAAAACCGTTAAACTAAACAATATCTGCTGAGCATGCTGGGATATCGTTTACTTCTAATGCCATGTATTGAGAATTATCAAGAATGTTCTTAATTATACTTGGGTACTCATGCCTTTGCCTGTTCTTGAAAAGGTTATGAGAATATTAAATGTGTTTATTTTCTGACAGACCGACACGTTTGAAATTGAATATTAACAAATTAAAGAACTTAGTAGACGATTTACTTCCCAGAACCCGATGGCGTTCATGGCAAATCCTGGGTCCTGGCCTTGCAGGAGGCTCTCGGTCCTCGACTCAGAGAGCTTCCAAGTGCATGTTTGGAGAAGGGCCAGTTTCCACTTTGGAAGACGGGCAAGCTGGTCCTGATCAAGAAGCCGGGGCGCCCCGCGCACTCTCCGTCCGCTTACCGGCCCATCATGCTGCTCGACGAGGTGGGCAAGCTCTTCGAAAGAATAATTGCAGACCGCCTCGTCGGGCAGTGCCCCTCTTTGAGGAGTGGCTGGAGTGTTGCCATGGCATCCTCACCTTCCGCCTGACGCAGGTCCTCACCAGACACGGGAGTTTCAGAAGGTTCCTGTGCAGGATAAGGAAGAGTTAAACGCCCGGGTGTCCCCACTGTGAGGATCGTCCAGAGGACATGGTGGAGCATACGGTGCAGATCTGCCCCGCTTGGGCGGAGCCCTGCCGTGTCCTCGTGGAGGCGATCGGCGGCAGCGACCTTTCGCGCCCGGCCCTGGTCCAGGCAATGCTACGGAGCGAGAGGGAAAGCAGTAATGCTTTAATTGGAGTAGACGAGACGGGTGAGGGAGGCTCATCAACAGAGTCGCTCTCACGCCCTCAGCAGCAGCCGCCGCAGGAGACGCCCTGGGAGGAGGACTTCGCGAGACGATCTCCTGCCACCACAGACCCGGGCCTGCGGACGGCGAGTAGTGGGTAGCTCGCCGTCCGATCCCCTAATAGCATTTTTGTTGAGCCAACTATAAAATGATAGCATTTATTGTTGGCCCAACCAAATGCCAGCAATAAATGCTATTAGGGTCAGCACCAGGCCTGAGAGTCAACAGCGCATAGTGTTCCACGCGCGCCTCAAAAAGTTGTCAGCAAAACATGATGACGGGCCCGTCATGGCTGATGCCTACCCAGGGGTTGTGGATTAATTAGAAACAGAGTTACCGCGCTCCTGGGCATTCACAGCAGGGAGGGAACAGGGCTGAGTTTTAGTCAGTAAGAGTCTGACACGCCCTCCATCCCACGATGTCATTGGATAATTTCCCACTGGATTTACTTGACGGCCAGATCAACGCCTAAATGTATGGTTTACTGCCCGGTCGCACTCTTTATCTTGCCATAGCATAACTGACAGGCGTTTCGGCGCAAGGAAACTCCGAGCATATATGCAAAAATATTAGAGCTCGCTTCGATCGCTACTGTATCGTGCGTTCTAGCTTTTCTGCATAAGTCGTATGAAAGGTCAAAAGAACACCTAAAACCTTAAATTCTCGCGACAGGGACCTTATTTTACTAACACGTACCGGTCAAAGTCAAAAGCTTTTCTTATTTATTTATTTAACACTTCATGCACAGAAGTACAGAGGCAGACTTAATGCCTCAGGCATTATCTACCAGTCAACCTTTTGGTGTTGAAGAGACAAATAGTGGTAGGTGCAATATAAAATAACTATGCGATGAATATTTATTTATATACAAAGATAAGCACAACGCACACGGTTTGCGAGATAAAAATATATGGCACGGCGTCGCTGTCACTGGCAGGCGTTTTAACGTAGCGTAGAGGACTTTAAGTTGTTATAAGTTGAGAAAATCAAAACCAAATTATTTACAAAGGAGTTTTATTACAAAATAATAACATTAACGACTACACACAGGTACTGGCCACTTCGTCCGATCAATCACTGAGAGACTAAACAATAACTTATACATTAAATTTTGTGCTTGACTGCACTATAGCTGGTACAGTCAATGACTTAGTCGTTACTCTATTTTTTAGTTTGTTAGTAAGATTTTTGTGTTGTGTTAGTTTTAGTAGCCCGCGTCGGCGTCGTAGCTGCTTTTTCTGCTATCGTAGGCACCTGAAAAGAAATAAATTAACTTATTGCTGGACTAATTTAGTCTTAAATGCTGTGTATTGACAGCCATTCTTCACTTGCTAAGCTGCATATTCATAAAAACTAGTCTATCTAGACAATACACCAGAGCTTAGGTTTCAAGCTGTAAGATTTTGTGTTATTGGATTTTTCTATTAGGATTTTCTTGCTAGCAGCCCGCAGTCTTGTTACATGCCTGAGCGATGGCAATGGCTTGCCACTTATTATGTCGGACCAAAATTGCTCCACTTTCATGGCATTGTCAATGAAATACTCCCCATTTCATCAATAACGTCCTATAGGACACTCCCCATCCTCACATTTATCAGGATAAGCAGAGGGCCTCACGTCACCGCGATCCAGACTTGAAGATTCCGCAAAAAGAGGAGAGGCAAACAAGTTTGCTTTCTCCTCAGTGGAGTGGGCCAGTGACCCGTCGGGTTTTAACAACGGTGGTAGTGACGGACGGAAGAAGTTCGGTTCAACAGACTTAGCCAGGGACTAAAACGCCTTACTATCAGCTGGTTATGAATAGAAAGTTTGTTCCCAAATCGGAAAATGTGGTCAAACCGATCCGGCCGAAATACCTTCTTGCAGGACTTGGCAAGCCTGTTCTCTTCTTCAGACCCACGTCTGTGTCGTCGCGGGTGTGTGACATGTGTGTGCAAACTATTATGCTCAAAGTTCAGAGGGATTCCCCTCCTCTACTTCCACTTTAGAAAATAGGCGTGACGATAAATATATTAGTTTTGTATAAAATAATTATACATACCTTGAGACCTACTCGTATCCGTGAGCTGCAAGCTCTTCAGGATCTCCTCGGGGATGGGAGGAGGGGTGGGCAGATGAGCTCCTTCGGCGTGGAAGCCGTTCTCGTCAGCTGTGTAGGTGACGGTATAGGTCTGGCCATCGTCTCCGATGTAGGAGTACGAGCCTGACACCGAAAGGGAACCTTCTTCGGGTTGCGCACCGGGGATTACACGGCCTGGAATTTGAAAATGGATTATTAAAGATATGGAAATCTAAAAATTAAATAAGTGTTTGGCCAGATCTATTATAAACGTAACGAAGCAAAAGGATTATGTAAGGAACAAATCATATTCTGTAGGGACAGTGGGGGTCAATGGAACACGGGGTACAATGAAACAAGGACGATAATTTTTCAAATTTCAAACGTTTTCGAGCGAAAAAAAAAATATTTTAAACCTATAATATTATCGCTCTGATACAATAAAGTCTTGAGGTGTTCTGCAGTAAAATGTTAGAATTTCGTCCCAGAGAATTTTCGTTTTTTAAAAAAAAATAATTATAGCACAGCTGTAGTATTTTATCAGAAATTTTAATTATTTTAGCTGTTAATTGCTGTAAAGAGGGTTCCCTTTTTATTGATATGCTCGCGTTTGACCACTTTCTCACCTGATGGTAAGCAATGATGTAGTCGACAATGGAATGGAGCACGCGCGCCTTACTTAAAGTAAATTAATTAATCCGTCAGGCCCCGCGCGTCTCCAATCGGAGCCGCAGAATAGGTTTTTAATTGTGTCTATACTATACGGCCTGACGGTGGTTTATTTAACTTTGTAAAGGTTTATACCCAAAAGTGAACCCTTTGGATATGGAAACCTTAAAAACACAGGACCTTTAGGCCTTTAGAGTCCCGCCCAACCCCGTCGCTCGCAAGGACTGTATATTTTTAAACCATAGTATGCTATTATGATTTTAAATTCTCATAAAAAAACTTCTAATTATGCCGTTATTCATAAAAATTGTCCCACTTAGCACAACTATTTTAGGATCGGCTTTTATGAAAAATATTTGTGAAACATTTTACAAGAAACCTCTAAAGATTTATTTTTGTTCCTAGGTAATACCGAGATAATTGGCAGAATTTACAAAATTACTCTATATCTCTCACTACAACCAATACTAATACAATATTTGTAAAAATGGTCGGTATTTTGGTTTAAAATCTACAAAATTAAAAGTAAAAACATTTGCTTTAATATTTCCAGAGTACTTATTAGCAATTTTTGCGGATCTCTATATTTTGAGATATTTATCCCACTACGGATAGTTGTCTTATCCATAAAAATTACGTTTAGGATAGATGAGCCACCGAGAAACAGGCCATCTATACCGCAAAAACTTTGATCGTATTTTGCGTTCCCATGCAATCGCACATGGTTATAATTGGAAAGTTTTTCGATAGTTTAATAAAATAGCATACGATTCGTCCGCAATTACAATCGGGGTAACTATACCCTTGGGGCAACAATCCCGGTTTTACCCTATTGTACTTCACGACAGTTTCTGCTTAATCTTACTTGCCAGTTTTCGTCAACTAATGAATGCACCATCTCTACATAGTATAAAACAAATTCGATTGCCTTTTACCTGCAAACTCTTCCTAAACTACGCAACGGATTTTGATGCAGTATTCACTAATAGTGTTTGTGGGGATTATTTCAAAACCAAAAATTTAAAACGATCACTTAAAAATTGCTACATATACTGTCAGATCACTCTCGACCTCTGAAAAATACATAGACTTAATGCCCGCTATTCGAAATATCAACATATACATACTTGGCCTTGCGGAAATTAGAAGAATGGGATGTAAAATAGAAGAATATAGCGACCACATACTCTGCTACCTGGTCTGTATGGTGTGGGTTTTCTCATTACAAGTTTTAAACAGTTACGTTACTTCAGATGAAATTCGATGATGCAGTCCTATCAATTATTTAAGCACCTACGAAGGACTCAGATGAAGAGAACATAGAAAAATCTATCGGGCTCACAATCTATCGGGAAACTGCAAAAATATCATGGTAATATGAGACTTTAATGCCAAGATAGGACAACCAAAAACCAACGATAACTTAATCATGGTAAAATTTAGATACGGGAAAAGGAATGAAAAAGGTGAAAGGCTGATTTATTACGTCCTCGAATTTAAACTATCCGACATGAATACGCTCTTTATAATGAAAAACAATCACAGATGGACATGAATGTCGAAAAAATAAGTATGAAATTGACTTTATTATGTCTTATTTTCCTAAAAATATCACAAACGTAGAAGTTTTAAACAAAGAAGTGTTGCCGTTAGCTCACCAAATAGTAAAAGCTTTATTCATCCTAAAAAATCCTAAAAAATCTAGGAAGCACTTCCATAACTCGGTAGCATCACTAAAAACAGACAAAAAAAATAGTAACTTAGCTTTTAAACCTAAAAAAATAACATAATAGACCTATAAAACATCAGCAAAGAGAACATACAAGAAACCTATGATATATTTGAACTCCACATAAAAAACAGATTAAAACTAGAAACCGCAAACAAGAGAAAAGAACAAAGTTGCTATTTCTTCAATCAAACTACCAAACTTTTAATCCAAAGACGCACCGAGCTTACAAAAACCAAGAACAAATCACAAGAAATGAAAAAAGAGCTATCAAGTCTAATCAAACTAACTAGCAAGTCAATAACAGAAAGTTATAAGCAACAGAAGAATAAAATTAACTTAAAATATCGTAGAAGCGCCAAACGAGCTTACAAACAACTTATCACTCATACTGACTCGATCAAATGCTTAAAAGATGAACATAATGAAACAAAATCAAGAAAATACATAATATTCTGCGCTACAATCTTTTATAAAATCTGTATGCTACTAAACTGCAGGCCACAATACCGGATATAGAAACAAATAAACTCGAAACAAGCACGAGTGAAACGACTATTATAAAAGTAGAAGACGTCCTCAAAAATATTAAAAAACTGCAGCGAGAGAAGAGCCCTGTACCTGATGGTTTAAAGAACGAGGCTCTGATAGCAGGAGCAAAATTTCTCACTGTACCACTGACACGCTTATTTAATATGGTTTTAATTACAGGAAAAATACCAGGACAATGGCAAAAATCAGAGATCCAATCGACATAAGCCTGCTCTTAAGTGTGTACAAACTATTTACCTCTATCATACATGAAAAAATTAGTTCCCAAATAGACAGTATACAGCCAGTAGAGCAAGCAGGCTTTCGTTCCGGTTTTTCGACTATGGACCACATTCATACATTAGAACAAGTCATAGAAAATATAAAGAGTTCAAGAAAAACCTCTATGTAGGTTTCGTTGACTGTACAAAAGCATTTGATAGTCTTTATCATAACTCTATCTGGCAAGCTTAGAATAACTGGAACATATATCCAATACTGACGAAAACCATAAAACACATATATGAGAACAGTGTGAGCAGAGTTAAACTAGAAACTAGTGGTGATGAGATCAGAATAGGTCGAGGCGTGAGGCAGGGAGACCCTATATCTCCGAAATTCTTCATAGCGGTCCTGCAGAATGTATTCATCACCTCTGAAGGCAAACTAATCAACAACACACGTTTCACACATCTTAGATTAGCTGACGATATCGTAGTCTTCGCCGAAACCCATAAAAAGTTAGAAATAATGATATCCCAACTATACACAGCAGGCAAACACGTAGGTTTACATATAAATCTAAGTAAAACAAAATAATGACAAACAGCTAAACAAGAAAAATTGTGCTAGACGGTGTTGATCTGGATTATGTGAACCAGTTTATATACTTAGGTAAGCAGGTATATTTTAGTAAAACAAATAGGTAGTGAAGATGAGGTCAACAAAGTAAAGAAGAATCACATCCAGCTGGAACAAATACTGGGCACTTAAGGAAATACCTACTGAAGGGTAACTACGACCTGGACATGAAAAGACGATCATGGACACTTGGATAATAATAATAATAATAATAATAATCTCTCTCTCTCTTCAGACTTGGATATTTACATACAAAATAAAAAACAAAATTACTACTTGTCAGCGGGCAATGGAAAGAAGCATGCTAAGCTTATGGAATTTTCATAAAGTAAGAATTCAAGAGATAAGAAAATAAACCAAACTTACGGATGCCCTACATCAGGCACTAAAACTATAAAATGACACTGGGCCGGCCATGTAGAGGCATACACTGACCAGCGTTGACCTCGATTACTAAATGAACCGGCCCACAAGGGAAGAGAAACATGGGAAGACCACGAAAACGATGGGTGGACGATATAATATCGGTGGTCAAACAGGGTCGAAGATTTTTGTAAATATTTTATAAGATTTTAAACTATAAAGCTTTTTTACTTGTCATTTTATTTTATTTATTCACTTATAGACAGAGCGATAGACGAGCAAGATTTTTTAAGATTTTTTTGGAAGCGTGCAAAGCCGGAGCGGGTAGCTAGTTTACAAAAAAACAGTATACAGCACTTAAACTACACCTGTCGTTAGTTCCAAATTCATAACTAGATGGCGTTGGGATCGAATTAGATCGCGCTATGGTTTCGTTACATGAAGGTCTATTAAAGCTTGACTGAATTTTTGGTGTTTGATCCCTCTGTGTAGTAGTAGCGCAGTATAGTACTATTTTTGAAATCAACACGGCCATTGCTGGTTGTTGTTGATTATATTGTAAATACCGACCAATCATGCAACTTTCAAATGGCCGAAATAAAAAAAAACACAGTGGCACTGCGGGCATGCCGGCAGAAGTGAAAACTTGAACAAAAATGCCCAACGCGCCTAAAGAAGTTTTCACTTCAAAAATGGAACTATACTAACATTAAAAACCATCAACTCGAATTCTTAGCGGGTAACCAATCTCCGAAATTTTTACGTGCATTTCAAATCGGTGAAAAATATGTGGCAATTTTTTTTATAAAAGGCTTTTGACCTTGTTTCCAATTTTAAAACAATCCCTATTTCGGTATCAAATTATAAAATATTTTTTCTTTTCTTTTGGGTAGTTATTACTATCCCAAAAGTCGTTACCATTAATTTTAGTAGTATGGATACAACCTGGGTGTGTACTTCTAGGCAAGCGTGCTTATGGACCATATCTTCGCTTACTATCAGGTGGGATAGTGCTAGCTATCAAGGATAAAAAAACTGGCCAAGTGTGTATCGGATTTCACACATTAAGGCGTATATATCCGCTAAGTGGCGCCTTCATTGAATAAAAATTCGTATCTTAGCATAGAAAATTAAAATTAAAGAATCCCATGTTGCGTTTGTTACAAATAGTATAAGGTATTTTTACATTGTCGTAGCAAAGCGTATAATCGCTTTGCTACGATTTTTTATTCAATGAGGGCGCCACTAATGGGGAGGTAGGCCCTTAAGAGTTCCGTACCAAATATTAGTATTTGTTAGCAAGGTAAACGTTATAATAAACATCATCACCAAACAAGTCCCCAAGTCAATGGGAAGTTATAAATTCTTCGTAACAGCATTTTGTGATAGACGACGGACGGACACGTGAGTGACAACAATTGTGATTGGTCTGTAAACCGTAATTTTTGCAGGCATCTAAGTAACTTAAAATTAATTCAAACCGCCAATTGATTCAGTGTTGCTCGCACACCAACTTTATTAATTTATTGTGTCAGAATAATAACTTATATCGGTACTCTTGTAAACCACCTTTTTAAATATAGAATTTTAAAAAATCAAAGAAGGCAATTAATTATACGTTTCAATAATATCCATGACAGTAAATAAAATATGACTAAAATTGCTGACACATTCGTCAGCGATTGCAGTGCTAAATAGTATAGTAATCTATGGTCTTAATGAAATTATCCAAGATGGTACCATAAGAATAATGAGAAGTTAGTTTTTTTAAATATCGCAACATTTATGCTGAGATAGGAGCCTTTTTGGCCTCGCACAGGTCTTTTCTATACAGGGTGTAAAAAGATACATCACATAGCCGTCAACTACGCATACTGTACATCTAACAAAGTAGCTTTGCGGAAACATTATTGCTGACAAACGACATTTATTTTTAGGTATGAAAAGAAAAACTATTTTTTGTTGCACGCCATGTAACGCGAACCCAGGCAAGTAGAGTTAAACCTCACGCCTTTGCTCTAAGCCACGTAGGTACTTGTCGGCTACATTGATGTTCATTGCCTTTTTGTAACTTCAAATGCGTAATTTCGAAAATGCGTAAAAAAATCGAAAATTCAGGTAATGTTTGTTTGGAAATCAGTTTAGTAATAACACTGAATTCACTTTCGTAAAAAAAGTAAAAAAAAATTGCGACTTTGGTCCTTCAATATCTCCAGAATCAGTGGATTCCCAGGTATGGTCTAGTAGAAATAAAATAATCCAAATAATGGGTAGAATATATGGCTTTCGGCTTCGGAAACTGTCTTATTATACAGCCGATATAGTTGTTTTTATGTTGCTATTTTTTAACATAAATGACCTAGTTGTCATGTTAATATTTTACTTTATTTTGTGTTTTTCTGTGCGAGTCATAAATAAACTTTTTCTTACTTTCAAATTGAAAAAAGGTATAATGATTTGTTGTAACAAGTAATTTATTTAAACAAAGTTCATGACGAAACAATAGCACATACAGAGTTGGTCACTGATGGTCATTAACATTTAACATGCACGCGTGATATAACTCTCATTGCATGTATGCTAGTTACCTCAAATGTTATGGCTAAAGTTATGGCTTTGTATAACTTAAGTTTATTATTTTGAATGTTTAGAGCACGAGTATAGTTGAGATTTTATTTAGTGCGACAAATTTTATTCTAAAGACGAATTGAAAGGGTATCTCTTGTTAGACCTTCATATAAAATATTGTTTAATTAAAAAAGCTATTTTTTTAATTTGTTTACTGATGAAAGACGTAAAGAAATATAAAAAAAAAACAAGTTTAAGACAGGACTCAAAAAAACAAGACAAGTTTAGAGCATTCATGCTATAATTCCAAACCTGATGTAATATCAGGCGCAAATATGTCAAGTTCTGCATTGTCATCTATCATAGTGATTTTTATCTTTACTATATAGATATCAAAGCTAAATTATACGTTAAGTTTGCTAGCTTGCCTTTGCTTTAGCTTTGAGAAGTTTGAAAATCCTCAAAATCCAGAGTCATTAATTCCTACATAACTTCCAGATAATAAAAATATACACCTACCTTGTTGCTCGGCCTTAGTGCCATCACTGGTTTCATATGCATAATGGTACCCCTCCTCATTGATCTCATTCTCATATTTCAAGATCTCAGCCTGACTGCCCGCAGACTGTCTTCCTTGACCTCCTGCATTGTATGCAGCATGATCCTGTCCTCCCAAGGGAGCTTGGAGACCAGCGTTGGCTCCACTTGAAGACCTTGCATTAGGAGGAAGGTAGATGGAGTTGTCGAGGCGAGCGGCTGACGCTGCCGATATGAGTGCTAGTACGATAAACTGGAATTTGAGAATTGGGAGTGTTAGAAGCGTGGTATTGTTTGTAGGGATGTCGTAGAAGTTGTGAATGTATTGATATGTGTAAAAAAACCCTCTACAAGTCGACAAGATAGTCCGCATGCAATAAACAATCATGTTTATCGTAATTCTGGCTGGTCTTGTTCATTGTGTTTAGTATCCTTATCAGTGATTTGAGTGTTTTTGTGCGAATTCATTCAAGACCCGTGCCATCAATGGCAATAGTTTTATTTCATACGTAAATATTTGTAGAAATTTTTATCTTACTTTTAGAATCGTAAAGATTTACAAAGATTCATGTATACGCTGAGCTGAGGTGGAACATATTCTTTAATTTTACGATCTTAAAACAAAAAGCCTCAATTTTTTATACAAACTTACCCGTAAAGCCTATTGTAACTAAGTTTTACAGTAAACTCAAATGAGTGCAGCGAATTGAGGTGAAGGTGGCACGGTGATGGGAAAGGCTAAGGTTTTGAATGTGACCCCATAGAACTTCGGTCACGATCACAACAATATAGAAGCCTTCTAAGGACGTATTGGGAAAGCTGGTATGTTGACTTTTTGAATAGGTATTTCCCAGGATAGAGTGGGATAGAGTATTGACTAGAAACATATTTATTTGTTGGAATGTACTCGTATCGAGTTGCCAAGATATGGATTTTTTGTAAATATGAACAGAAGGATATGATAAAGAATAATTTACTATCGATTTGGTGTTCTGACAGGAAAAAGTAGGATCTATTGACATACATACAGACAGAAGACTATATAAAATTTAAACTCCTCAATCTAGGTTTTTATTTTAATAAGAGTCCTCAGGTTACTTCAACAAACTTAAAATTGCAAAAAATATTTAAAAAAATGTCGACGAACTAATGGACAAACCTTCAAAGACCTAAAATAATATAGAAACTTAGAACATTTACTTTTAAGTATAAATATTGTGTAATCATGTAAATACTCGTACTTGCAAGGGAAAGGATTAAGTACAACTAGCATACTAAACTAGGTATTAAACAGTTTAGAACTTTGACCCACATAATTCTGTTAAGTAATCAGTCAATATATGGGAATATCTCACTTAATACTGGCAAATAGGCAATTACATTTGGACATTATAATATCAAAACTTTATTGGGAGTGCACTCAGCTAGATATATGTTCTATCTTTCTTCATTACAAAATTGGATATAAACGTAACGTTTTGCGATATTATGTATGTTTTGATATCGTCTTTTAGGATCTAAACGCCAATTTAATTAATTCTTTAGAAATACTGAGTACTTCTTGGTAAATTTGATGATACTCACATAGTGATGAGAAGAGTTGACATGCATGTGAAGAGTGATGGATATAAATTTAATGTATATGGCTGGAAAGGGAGAGGAAGAACAAAAAAAAGTATGTATGTATTGTATGAGGAACTACATGACAGAAAAGGGGGTAGTTGGGAGATGAAAGCATGTTGAACCAACCCTAAGTAACATCGGAGAAGGGCAGGAAAATTATGATATTGAATATCGATTAATACTCTTATATCTTTAAACATATTTCCGATAACAGCAATTGAAACAAAATAACAATGCTAAATAGAAATCCACAAAGCATATAATAAGAATTCATTATTTTTGTATTGGAAAAGCTTTACTACAGTTGAATCATCCAACGACCTAAATCATAGCCATTGATAAAACCGCGATCACCTGAACAACCTAACCAAATCTCAATTCCCCGATTGCTCAATTTCGGGTGCCACTACTCTTCCATCTCGCGGCTCCGCCTGCGGTTATTTCACAGATGTCATAACGTTACCACTGGCATTACTGTCACACCAGCAATATTGTGGTGGTATATAACTGCACTAGTGCGGTTATGGAATTAAAAGCTTTGATGAGGAAGCTTGGGACGTTGTGACATTTTTGGGAGATTATGACTGAGAGGAATATGGTCTCTGGTTTACAACGAATCTATAGTAATTGGAGGTAATCTTTGGAAGTACTGATTCGATTATGAACATTCTTTCGGTGGTAGAAAGCCACAGTATCGCTGAATCTCTACTACTACTTCTTTTTATCCAGAATAAATGTACGGTTCCTATGGGGAAGAAACGGGAACGAAGCCAACAGATAAGATATGCTGGTATATTTAATGTGTGAAATATTCAGAAATTAAGCAAGATATTTGGAGTAGAAAGATCGTAGAGATGATCCTGAGATGGTCGATGAACCGTTGACCTGGTGAGGGTCGCCGGAATCCGATGGATGCGAGACGCATAGGACTGGTCGTTGTAGCGTCACTTAGAGGAGGCCTATGTCCAATAGTCGGCGTCGGCTGAACAGCTAAAACGTTGATGATGATGACTTAAGACATAAATGTAGGTATGTAAGTCACTTGTACTTGTAAAGATGATATACATGCAGATAAGTAAATGCAAAAGCTCTGTTTGAGTAGAATCAAAAAGACGTTAAGTAACAGTTTGATGTGTGCTTTGTTCTCTTTACCTTTGAAATAATAAATTATAAAAATGTGTTTCAAAAAGTATGAAGTACTAGCATAAATGTACAAATAAATTAACTGCAAATTTAATTACAAATACAAATAAACTAACAAATACTATCTCATACATCATTACTTCTTCTAATGTGGTGAGATCTGATGAGATTAAGTAGATGTTAATAACATAGTATAGGATTAAGTTAAACCTTTTGACCCAGAAGGTCATCAAAGCTTTAATCTTTACGCAGAGTTTGTCAGTCTGTTATTACGTCACATTATTATAAAATTTTAAAGGAGGAAAAACCGGCAGAGTGCGTGTTGGTTTCCGTATACCAAAATTTTTGTCTATTTGTATGGGTTTAGGTCAACAAGATGCTTGTAATGTAAAAATTTGAAGGCTGCAGCTTCAACCGTTTGGCTGTAAAACCTGTGTGACAGACAGACGGACACGTGAGTGTCAGCAATAGGGCTCTGTTTGGACCCTTCGGGTACAGAACCCTAAAAAGTATGGAATTGTAACTGTGTGTTTAAACGTTAAATAACTTTAAAAGTATTTATTTTTAAATAAAAAAAAAATGTTTTAATTAAGACCCTCACAATAATATACCAATAAGTGATTTGAATTTGATACGAGTATCTTTATTTATTATTTGCCGATTTTAACCTTTGAATATGGGAAATGGATAAAAAATTTGAAATATGGGGTTCCAACATAATTAATTTATGAATTATATTCATTTATTTAGAAATTTATGTATGTACCAAATCTCTATCTCTATATGTATAAATAAAAGGAGAAACTGACTGACTGAATTACTGAATGACTGACATATCAACGCACAGCCGAAACTACTGGGACTAGGAACGTGTAATTTTGCACACGGCTTCCTTTTATAATGTAGGAGAGCACTAAGAAAGGGTTTTTGGAAATTCGACATTTAAGGGGGTGAAAAGGGGGGATTTTGTTTGTATGAAACTTCGTCATTACACTAATCACGGTGGATGGTTGGTTAACAAATTAAAGGTGCACTGAGAAACAAAACCCACCGGTCTCATCTAGCTTAAACTGACAAAAAACATTGACGTGTAAAAGTGTTCCTTGTAACCTATTTACTGAATAAACATCATTTATCATTATCATTTAAAAGAAACAATCGTCAATTGTTATTTCTTGGTTACATAACAATGGATCTTGCCAAAACTGGCATTCAATGTTGTAAAATAATTAGCAAGACATTAACCAACTAGTTGAAATTGTCATTGAATTTGGTATTTTAATAAAATTCTATTTTGAACGAGTACGGAACTGAGAAAGTTTAAATTGTAACAATATCAACTGTAAATAAAATATGAAAAAATCATGCAGTTTGCTTGAAATTCACAGTTTCGGTTTTAAATTTAAACTAATAATATTTATTACATAGGTAACAATGTTCGTTTAAAGGTTTGATAAAGTTTGATAAATTTAATAAAGTCCGTATTAAGAAAATTCTTGCATTGATAGAACGATACACTGTCTCTAAGTATCACAGGCATAGTGGTTCTTGTGGGATAGGTCACAGGAGCAAAGCCGAACGAAAAAGCTAGTATGTACGAGTTAAACAAATAACAAAAGTTGGTTATTCAAGATATGAGTTTAAAATTACAAATCAATCAATCTGCCCGCGCCTTTTCCCAACTATCTTGGGGTCGGCTTCCAGTCTAAACGGATGCAGCTGAATACCAGTATTTTACATGGACTGACTGCCTATCAGACCTCCACAACCAAGTTACTGGGTAATACGATACCCCTGGGTAAGGCTGGTTGTCAGACTTTTGGGCTTCTGACGACCCGTAACGACTGTCAAAGATTCACGATTGACAACCTGGATCAAGAAAACAAATTACAAAAATATCCATTTAAAATTTAACAAGCATTAACTTCTGTCAGCGACTTTGCCTGCGTATAATTAGTACTACCGCCACTATTCCGCCTATGTGCTACTCCTGATTTTCAGATTTTCTTCGATTTTGATCTATCTCTTCGCGAAAATTCAGCCGTTCTGGCATGAATGAGTTACAAACATCCATCCAAACTTGCGTATTCATAATATTATGTACTAATAAGACAGGATTGAATTAACCAAACGATTGCTTAGCCTCAATAAAACTAACCTCCGAAGAATGATAGGGACAATCACGGGCTATTGCCTCTTAAGGTGCAGTCATACGACTTCTAATGGTTTTTAATCGAACATCACGTCTAAACGACTAGTATTATTTCTTTAAAAAAAAATATTATGTTACTCTAGACAGTTTCCGTTGTAATTTGATCTGAGAATATTTGAAATTATATTTTTATAATATAGTGTAATTAATTTGTAAAGTTATGTCCAACGCAGATAAAAAATTGAGAATCATGCAAAAACTATAAAGCGTATTTTCATGAAAACTTCACCATTTTAAAGGTCATTTAATTATTTATATGTGTTTTAGTATATGACCTGTTGTTTTATGTATATTAAATAAATAATGCGTCTAATTTTGGACAGCGCTCCTTGATGGGCGAGTCCTATTACAGGGTACGACGTGTTTTGTGAGCTCAGTACAGAACACGCAAGCTAACCACTCAAGGTTGACAGTTAATAACAACATCTTTTCACCCTAGGCACCAGGGCCGCTTTGACGCCAAGGAATCAGCCACCCACGTCATCCTGGAATACGAGGGTGTGGTTACTCAACGGGCACAAATCCTTGGAACAGTGAGGTCGCTCCGCGAAGCCTGTGATGCTCCCAGGAAGCTTATGTGCTGCTGGGCGGAGTTAGGCTGGCTACGTTAGCCAGGACCCCCATGCAAAACGGACCAAATGGGAGTCTAAGTGCGGAAAAAGGAGTCCCTTACTACTACTAGGATCGAATTGAGCTTCCAAAGTTCATCATCATTGTTTTACTAAATATTAAGGTAATAGATACTGATGGTAGTACCAATTTAGTATCAGATTCATATTTTAGATATATTTTGAAATAATAAGAAGAATGGCACTCGCTAACTATGACATAAATAAAGATACACACAGACTCTTGCAATCAATGCCAAATGGAGCGGCAAGCTGTGATAATAAAATGGTTACAAGCTTGCGAAGTGAAAAGGAGAAGAAAAAATGCCACACAATTGCTTTTCAGTATGATCTTACAAAAGCTGAGAAATAAGAAATCTAATGTCAATATCGAAAATTGATTACAATATGGTCTTGAAAAAACGTAACAGGGATCTTGATAAATAATAAATAAACTTGGACGCATTTCAACAGGTTTGCCTCCTTTTGTTTGTGGGACTCATGTCCTACATAACACTGTATTTATACATAACACAAGTTTAATCTTAGCATTGGTGCCAGTGGATTAAATCTAGAGCTCATATACGATTTGCAAAGCTGCATAGAATTCATTAGTAATTAAGAAAGACGAAACTGTAACTGGAATTACGAAAAATAGAACCGACTTCCAAAAAGTGCAAAATAACTTTAATTTCGGAAGTCGGTGTTTCTGGTTTTGTTTCTTTGTTTTTTGACACCGACTTCTGAAATAAAAGTTATTTTGCACTTTTTTTGGAAGTCGGTTCTATTTTTTGTATAAAAGTTTTTATTTCTCACTTTTTAGTTGTGATTCGCCATTCAATTGTGTTAACAATGCATATTTATACGATAGCAGCAATGGCGGTTGATTTGCTGTCAGTTTTTGAAGAGTTCCGTTTTCTGTCTCCAAACCTCATCATCAGATCTATATGAAATTCAAATGGAACCATTTCTAAATAAACCCCTTTCAAGAATAAAAAGAATTTTGCAAATCCGTTTATATATGACGATGTTATGACCGAACATACATTATAAAAAAAAAATATCTAAATAAAAACATCCGAATTAATTAATTTTTCCTACTTCAATATTTTACATTCGAATGTTTGTTACTCAATCGCGGCAGAACAGTTGAATGGATCTGGATGAAATTTGGCACAGAGATAGATTGTAGTCTGGAATAGCAAATAGGCTACAATTTATAATGGGGAAAGTACTAATTCCACACGGGCGAAGGCGCTAGCAGAAGCTAGTTAAATAATAGTAATAGTAATAATAGTAAATAGTTATTTATACAATGCTGGCAGGATATACGCTAACTCAGTAGACATCAATTTGATAGGCACTATGCAATACATTGCTCGGTGGACATCGATTATATTAGGCACTACAGTATTCCTATAAGTCAAAGCAGCAATGTACGTCAAAGTGCCTATCAAATTGATGTCAACTGAGTTAACGAATACGTCTTCTGGAATGTGAGTGATTTATAAATCTACCTACCTCTTTGTAGTATACGAAGCCTTATTATGTTAGGTTAACTATTTTTTACTGAATTCCCAAACTTTATAACGAATAGTTGGATCATTTTAGCAATCATTTAGATGAGATTAAGAAGGGATTTGTCGCACAGTCGAGTGCTTAAGCTGATCATGATGATATTCAAGCAATTAAAGTTGAATAAATTATTTCGATCGAATTTTAAAACGAAGCTTGCATTAGGTACAGCTTATTAATTTAAGTTAATCACTCATGTTCAAGAGGGTGTGGGCCGAGAGGAGGCCTTTGTCCCAGCAATGGGGACATTGAAAAAAGGGCTGATTATGCTGTACAAATGTCATTGCATGCTTGTGTCTTCTCTGCATTGGAATAGACCTTCGGCCTAGAGTGGGTAATAGGCTTATATAATATTTTTGAAATCCTGAAAAACAGGTCAAAAATATAAGGAACAATATTTTTCTTAGAAGTTCAGTCAAGTAAACATGGATAGCTAAGCCGATAAATTTTGTTTGATCCACGAGCTTCCGATCCCTTAAAAGCACTCGCAACCTTTATTAAATAATGAAACCAAAAAAATATGTAATGTACTAAGAACAATCCCATTGCACAAAACACCCGAAAACCACGAATTTCAAAATCACTGATAACGATTTCTTCACTCACTCAAACATGACACTTGTATTAGAAAGGTTTACACTATTACAATGATTGCTTAAAACATATACAAATATTTGCACAAATACTAACGAATTTCATTGCTGTGTGTCTTCTAAGGAAGATGCTAGTGAAATGTGACTGTTAAGTGAATCTGCCGCATTTTATACTTGGGCTCACTATGCTCAATATTTTGAGTGATATACATTCTGCATTACATTCGTAGTTCAACTCTTACAACTGCTTCTCCCAAACAAATTTTAACTTTATATTGTACTGTTACAGTTGGAATTGCGTTGTGTGGTGCTTAAATTTTTGTATCATCCGCAAGGACCATCGAATTATTTTATTTATTAACAGAATCACTTACAGGTATGCACATGTCTTTTAAAATGACCTTGAGGTTGTCTTAAAATTATGTTTTGACAAATGGAGTTGTAATTTTCAAATGTAAACGGGTCTCCTTATAAGTGTTTGGACTGTCTAATTTATTTTAAGACGTTCTATTTCACCTGTACTTAAAATGTTTGGCTAAGTACTTAGTATCTGAGTTCAACAATGAATAACGTTTTGTAGTTAATGCTTCATTATTATTTTACAAAGGTAAAGGCTATCTGTTAGATAATTTATTGGCAACACTAAATACTGTAATAATTTATTCACATTGTTATCAAGAAAAAAAGGTAATTGCGAGGAAGCATTCGAAAATAATAGAATGGCAAAGCTTTTAGGAAATATGCTTTTATAAATCAAAACACTTAAGTTAATGATGGGATTTGGTCATGAACTTCATAAGATTCGAAGAACTTTTCTAACTGCCTATTCACAAAAACATTAGAGAAAAGAGGCACGTAGAAGCACGGATGCATAACATTGGATGTCAAAGTTAAGTTAACACAATTTTATTAATTCTTTAATCTTAATTTTAAAACAGTAACAAATAACAACTAATCACGAAAATTTGGCAATAACAATCATAACAATGAATGACAAACAAAACATTATTTACGTCAATTTAAGAGATGACATAAACCAGAAAAACCCGGCTGTAACAACTTATATTGAAGGGATCAGGTAACATTTTAGTATAATTTATAGTGACTCGCAAAAATTCTCTCCTACGTCTTTTAGGTTTTTAGCATTGACACGGTAATTTTAAATTAGAACGAAATAATACAACTAATTGAAAGCCACATAATTTTGTAAGATAAATAGATAAAATGGTTACAATCAAGCGAGACAGCTGCTGTCTAAATAATTCGGGGTCTATCAAAACTGTAACATATTTATTGTAGCTTTGTTACAAAGTGTGCACTAGAAATATCCTTTTTAGGGTTCCGTACCCAAAGGGTCCAAACGGAGCCCTATTGCTTAAAACCAAAAATATAGTATTTGTCTACTCAAAGAGCTCTAAACAACGATACCCCATTTGATGGAACAGGTCCATTTTTTTTTCGCGCTCCCCTTTGTCTGTATGGAAGCTTCCATAAACAACATTAAAAAAGAAATTACAATTTGTATGGCTTTGGATCAACAAGATGCTTATACTGTGAACATTTGAAGACTGTAGCTCCAACCGTTTGGCTGTAAAACCTGTGTGACACACGACGGGCAAACAGACAGACGGACAGACGGACACGTGAGTGACAGCAATAGGGCTCCGTTTAGACACTTTAAAACTCTGAAAAGAAAAAAATTACTTCGTATGTACTTCTGAAAGCTTAGTAAACATACCATTGATCGAATCCTGGATCAAACCCTAATCCAAACGACAGTGATGCTATATTCAAGTCTCATGTTTATGCATTAAGTCTCACAAATGTCGCCAGATAATATAGGGCCTCTAAATAGCGTTCACTAACATTTAACTCGACAAGTACTTAGTTATGTACTTGTGTAGATATAGCTATTTGGGTACTAGATGTTTGTGTTAAGGATACGGATTTAAATGATATTTAAGGCTTTAATGAATTGTTACTTAACTTAACAACCATTTTGTTGTTAAGTTTGAAACATATGACGTCACCATTGCTTCTGTAAGTGTATAGATTTTAGTGCTTTGTAAAACGTATCAGTAGGCAAAGCTGTTTGCAAGTGCAGTGGTGGCCCAGTGGATATGGGTTAACTACTTAGGTACGTAAAAATTCGCGGGTTAGAACCCATTCAGGTGTGGTATCTTATTACCACTGCTCTCAAAATAGAGAAGGAATTAAAACATCGTGAGGAAACCGACATGTTCTAGTACCAAAAATTCGAAGACATGCGACATCCACCAACCTGCATTGGGCCCGCATGGTGGATTACGGCCCACACTCTCTCACAGAGAGGAGGCCTGTGCCCCAGTAGTGGGGACATTAAAAGGCTGATGATGATGACATTATGGCTATGTCTGTGTCCTTTATTCGTGTTTGCTTAGTAAACCTTTCCTTTTTGGGTAGACCAATGAAAATCTTATGCAATAGAATTCTAGCAAAGATGATACAAGATATCGTGACGATTTAAAAAAACAAAACGACAGAAAGATTTCTGTACGCATATTCGAACATCGATAACGATATTAAATCTATTTGAAGATGTATTTACGTTTTGCGAAATTTTTATCACGATTTCACTTGCAATGAATCGAAAGGTTACTATCACCAAAAACGTTTTAGGTATAACTAATTACATCATTTTATCAAGATGAAGACTTTGATTCACAATGACATGAGTTAAAACTTTAACTTTTTTGTCGTTTTACTGTTTAGGTTAAGACGCGCGTGGCCCAGGGCTGGCTTTTTCCTCGGCCAGAGGTTAAGCATTGCCATACAACGTGGCTATGCCGCCAGTCTTTTGGGCACACTTCCAGTAGACAGCGATGCGGAGGAAGCAAGCTGTTAGTCGACTCTTTACGTGACCAGAGGGCTGGGCTTTTCTTTGACCAACGAATCAACATTGCTATTTAAGGTGGCAATGCTGCTAGCGTTCTGGGCACTTTTTCCTTTGACAGCGACTTAGATGAATTTTTTGATGCCTAATGAGTTGTTTTCAAACGCATTTGTACATGTTAGGTATTATTATCAATTTGTATATATATCTTTCAAGTTAATTCTAATAAATAACTAATTTGATAGGCACTTTGCAGTACACTGCTGCTTTGCTTGGTGGACATCGATTATAATAGGCACTACATTTTTTTTACGAAGAGTTTTGAAGACTAACAATTGCACCAGAAGCCGATTCAACATAGTAATGTGGCCCAAGCTTTACTCTCACCTGTTACATGCCGTAAAATTTGTTCCATGACACCACGCGGAAAATTGTAATTTTCTACTAATATTTACAGCACCTATAATTACAGCAACATTGCAATAAAAATATTGGAAGACGTATAATTTAATTCATAATAAAATAGCCAATTAGCACATGTCAATAAGGTATTGATTTGGAACTCACTGTGACCTTGCAATCAAATCTGATGATTTCGGTAATAAAATTACATCATAGTAAGAGTAATAAGTAACTACCTACTTAATTATTTTATATTATTAACTATTTAAAAAAAAATATTATTAACTTAGTAATGAGGAACACGACACGAGGAAGAGAAGGAATATTGTGAAGTGCAGGAGCAGTGCATGTTGTCGCCATTATTGATTCAGTTAGGAGAGAAGTGCTATTTGTCCTGGCGGAAGGACTTTACCTTCCGTCAGGACAAATAGCACTTTCACTTTTGCTTGATTATATTGAATCGCAAGAGACCTTAAATATAATAGAATAGAATGCAATAGAATATAATTGGAATGGAAATGGAAATAGAAAGGAAATGGAAATAGAACGGAATGGAATAGAATAGAATTCCATAACATAATTAAAATGGAAATGGAATGGAATGGAAATGGAATGGAAATGGAATGGATATGGAATGGAAATGGAATGGAAATGGAATGGAAATGAAAATGGAAATGGAAATGGAAATGGAATGGAAATGGAATGGAAATGGAATGGAAATGGAAATGGAAATGGAAATGGAAATGGAAATGGAAATGGAAATGGAAATGGAAATGGAAATGGAAATGGAATGGAAATGGAATGGAAACGGAATGGAAATGGAATGGAAATGGAATGGAAATGGAATGGAAATGGAATGGAAATGGAATGGAAATGGAATGGAAATGGAATGGAAATGGAATGGAAATGGAGATGGAAATGGAATGGAATGGAATAGAATGGAATAGAATAGAATAGAATAGTTTACTGATCAAAATTCTCTTAGTCTATGTACAAAATCATGGCAAAGAATACATATTTATAAATAGAAAGTAGAATAACAATTTTCAAAATCTTTCAGTAGATCTATAGACTACCCCCTACAACCTCACAAACTCACAAACTTTACCTATTTATAATATTAGTATAGATATAGATTAAATGAAGATGTATTAAAGGCATTCACACCTCTTTAACTGCCTCGATAGTCTCGTGGTTGCAAGCGCGGCTGCTCTGCGTGAGGTCCTATTTTCGATTCCCGCGTCTGGCAAGGGCGTAGCTAGGATTTTGTTAAGGGGGGACAGGCGTAGACAAACCAAAAATATATCTAAGGTAAATGCTGCATGAGCTATGGAACAGGTTACGTTATAAATGAAAAACAAAGTAGTCGACCAAAGATTACAATAATCTATATATATGTCGACGAGGTTCTTCACAAAACCGTTTTAACACCTCAGATTCAATTGTATCCTTAGTTTTTTGTACCATGGTTCAGTGTACACTGAGCATACATAGGCCGTTCAAACGGTATTCAGTCAACCTTGATCTCAGCCATGTTTTAATACAACGCAGTGTAGAAAAGGACCTCTATAAGCATAAGCTTTCTTTGCTGCCTGTATAATTTCGATCTTGATGACAAAATCTTGCATAGCACAATCTTATAAAAATCTCCTGTCAATAGAATCAACTTTGTCGAAAATAAAGTTGATTCCATTGACAGACGAATTTTAGAAAAAAATTAATAGGCTACCTACGTAATATTATTTTACGGTTTGTGAAAATTCCTGCATCTTTTCAGGGCAGGCTCAATATAGTCGGTTGGAGAGGGATACATGAGGAGCCTCAACTTTTTTTTTGTTTCGCTAGTTCTGTTGACATTTATAGGTTTTGCCGACGTCAAAAGCTGTTCTGACTCTTCAGTCTGCCGCTTGGCTTCTCTACACACTTCTTGAATACTCCACAAACTTCCTACACACAATGATTGTCGTTTGTGTGTCTCTTGCTTGTGTTTGTCTCTCCCTTTCTGGACATATTATCCTCCCTCAATTAATCCATTCATAGTGAACTTTGTCTTTTTCTACTCTAATAGCCTTAAACATTCAGTAAGACAAATACTCGTACATAATAAGAGATGTAAAGGAGGCAATGCACTACATTTTGTGTTGTGAAAAGGTTGGGTGCATTATTATTAGATTAGGTATACTTTCCTGAAACATTGCACGTCTGGTGTTACTCTTTTTATTTATTTATATAATCAATTTCAATGACCTTATTCAAAGAGTTAGCTAATTCAATAAAAACATACAGTTACTTATAAGAAAACACATGTAATTCACTTAGAACATGAAACACGTGCATCAGTCGCAAATTAAGATTGATGCTTCATTCTCTATGTGGTCCAAGGCTAACTTTGTTTTACTCAGAGAATTTCAAAAATAATTGTTTTAGTTACAAATTGGTTCAAAGTTGCAAGGTTCGTAAAAACGTAATGGGATCTCATAAAGTGTGTGTGTTTTTCTGATTTAATCTTTCTCAATTTAGATTAAGGAAACTAATAAGATTCTATGGTACATTACATACTCATAAGGAAGTTAACTCTTATATTTTACTAATATTATAAATTTGCGAAAGTTTAGAAGAATGGATGTACGTTTGTTAGTCAAGCAGGCCAGAACGGCTGAACGGATTCGAATGAAATTTGGCACAGAGGCAGATTATAGTCTGGAATAGCACAAAGGATACTTTTTATCCCGGAAATAGGTTGCCTTGGAATAATTTTTGACTTACGCGCTGCCAGTAGCTAGTAGGTATATGTTCCTCAATTGAGAAACCATTTTGAAATACAAAACACAAGGTTTTGATAAAATCCGGGTTTGCCCAAATCCCTACGAGTTCACTTATCAATTTGAAGATTCCTGAAAGAGATCAAGTTGTAGATTCCATCATACCCGAAAAAATATTTTTATTTGGTACTGCTATTCAGTTGCCTCCAATTAGAATGGAAGCAGACCAAAACAGAGTTCAGAAAAGGCTAGGCAGATCATTATCAATCCTTCTCCTACTAATATTTAGAAATGCGAAAGTTAGGATGAATGTTTATTACTCTATCACGCCAGAATGGCTAGAAAGATCTGGATGAAATTTGGCACAAAAATAGATTATAGTCCGGAATAGTAAAAAGGCTATAATAGAAAAAATATCTAAATACGGTCGAATTGAGAACCTCCTCTTTTTTTTTCGTCGGTTAAAAAGTGTCTTTATCTGTAAATAACGGTTTCATTTAACTGTTCTCACAGCAAAAGTGTACTGTGTGTGTAGTGTGTTTTATATATTTTGATAGGTATCGTGGTACCGTAGGTGGTATCGTATAAAGAATAACAAAAAAAAAAAAAAAAAAACCTTATCACCTGTCTCCGTTTTCGGGAGCGTTTATCTTACACCCTGTATATAATAGGGGAAGAACTAATGCCCCGCGGGCGAAGCCGCCGGCAGAAGCTAGTGTTTAATAAAAATCGGCCAAGTGCGAGTCGGCTTTTGCACATTTAGGGTACCGTAGCAAATGTTCATATTTGTAAGTAAAACATACTAAACATTCTCAGCAAATTTCAAGTTCATATGTCAATGGGAAGTTAAAAAAAAAATCGGAACAAAATTTTGTGACAGACGACGGACAGACAGACAGACAGACGGAAACGGTGAGTGACAGCAATAGGGCGCCATTTAGACTCTTCGGGTACGGAACCCTAAAAACGAAAAATTTAAACGGAACCTCTTGGGCCAGTAGGTACTTAGCCTATTTACCATTGAACTATAGAGATCACATCACTCACCCTGACCTCTTGACCCTCATCCCTATAATGAACTTAGAAAAGTAATCAATCTTGTATTGCCTAACTTTGTTTAAGGCGCTATTAGCTGCCAATGACCTTGAGTGGTTAGCTTGCGTGTTCTGCGCTGAGCTCACGTAGCGCGTCGCATGTCCACCCAGTAATAGGACTCGCCCATCAAGGAGCGTTGTCCGAAATTAGACCCATTATTAATTTATTACACATAAAACAACAGGTATTAAACTAAAACACTGAGACTAAATTATAAATAGTTAAATGATCTTTATAATGGTGAAGGTTTCTGAAAAATACGCTTTATAGTTTTTACGTGATTCCCAATTTTTTCTCCGAGTTAGACATAACTTTACAAATTAATTACACTATGTTATAAAAATAAAATTTCAAATATTCTGAGATCAAATTACGACGGAAATTGTCTAGAGTAAAATATATTTTTTTCAAAGAAAAAAGACTAGTCGTTCAGACGTGATGTTCAATTAAAAACCATTAAAAGTCGTGTAATTGCGCCTTAAGACAATGATGTATCAGCACATACATTTTGTAGTCAATAAGCTAGGTACGGACTACAGTCAACTAAAGTCGGTGGACTTTGTAAAAATAAATTGTAATTTACCGTTAAGAACCGAAGCAACGGCAAATCACAATCCTAACGCGTCATCACACTCGCGCCGTGCCCTGGTTCAGGCCATGGTACGGAGCGAGAGGGAATGGGAAGCCGTCTCCACCTTCTGCGAAGCAGTAATGCTCGCGAAGAGGGAGGCGGCATACGCTAGGGAGACTCGAACACAGCCGAGTCGCCCTAGCGCTCCCAGCCGCAACCGCCGCCTGAGACGCCAGGGGGTTCGGACGCCGCGAGACGATCTCCGGCCACCGTAGACCCGGGCCTGCGGACGGCGAGTAGTGGGTAACTCGCCGTCCGATCAGCACCAGGCCCGAGAGTCGACGGCGCGTAGTGTTCCACGCGCGCCTCAAAGAGTTGTCAGCCAAGTGAAGGGGCCTGCCACGGCCGATGCCTGCCCGGGGGTGGAGGATAAATTCGAAAGAGTTACCTCGCCCCCGGGCACTCGAGGCAGGGAGGAACAGGGGTGGGTTTTAGTCAGTAAGAGTCTGACACACCCTTCCGCTCCACCCTAGAGCGGAAGAAGTCATAGGATGATTTCCCACCCCCCCCAAAAAAAAAAAAAAAAAACACGTCATCACATTACACGGGTGGGTATTAGTCAGTAAGAATCTGACACGTCCTTCTGCTCCACCCAGAGCGGGAGAATAAAGGTTACTAAATACATAAATATATATCTTTTTTGTTTTTTTTTTCCCATTTTGTCTATAGAATCTGGGCGACATGTACCTAGAAATTAAATTTATTAGGAACTGGTGAGTTCCTGACATACTTTAGATACTTTGGTGATAATAGGTTTATCATTATCAGGAAAAAAAATCCTACAGCACGGTAGGTTTATTCTATTATGTGAGGCTAACATAAGAAGGGACTCATACTAAAATAAATAAAAAATATATAAATTAAAAGTTTTTTTTACAAAAAAATAGAACCGACTTCCAAAAAAAAGTGCAAAATAACTTTAATTTCGGAAGTCGGTGTTTTTGGTTTGGTCTTTTCGTTTTTTGTCGTCAGAAATTAAAGTTTTTTTGCACTATTTTTCGGAAGTCGGTTCTATTTTTTGTAAAAAACTTTTTTATTATTCACTTTTTAGTTGTGGTTCCCCATTAAATAGTGTTAACAATATTTATACAAACGATCAAAGTAATCGTGAATCATTTGCTGTTAGTTATTGAAGAGTTCCACTATTTATCTCCGAAGATCTTTATCAGATCCCAATGTATTATATACTAAAACCTTCTTTGAAAACTATGCAATTGAATAACGAAAACCCCATCCAAATCGAATGAGTAGCCCAAAGTCAACTGTCCAACTGTTTGACATTAGAGATTTCCAGTCCCTACAATACGGCGCCATCATCAGTCCGATGGTATCATAATATTACATTATTACCGGACTTACCATAATGGAGATACATCTATCGTATGCCAAATTTCAGCTCTATTGGAAACCAACAAAGTGTTCGAAAAATTATTTACATTTTTTTTTTTACAAAAAATTTCACAATTCAACAATTAACATTGCAATTTAAATTTCACAGTTCAACAATTAACATTGCAATTTAAAGTAAACTGTTCTAGAAAGTATTTTTCATTTTTGTTAAGAATAATGATGTCCTTTGGCAAATTAAGCCACTTTCGCTGCCGACTGTACTACGTCATTACATTTGAAATCTTACGTCACATAATCAAACATTTATTGTAATGATTGATAGTTTTACCATAAGTACGTACTTGTTAGCACATTATTAGATCATGATGAATTGTATTCATGATAGATGATACTCGTAGATCACAAGAATTTGATGAAAGCTCTTTTGATAGAACACCATTGAACTATTAGTGTTCTGAAATCTATAAGGTCAGTCGGTGTGTGTTACTGACTAAAACCAACCCTTGTTCCATCATTTGCCTGTGCAAATGGCCACGGTAACTTCGAATTTATCAGTGACCCCAGGCCCTAACAGGCCCACTGCTGACATCTGGACCTGGTGCTTACCGGTCGGCGAGCTACCCACTACTCGCTGTCCGCAAGCCCGCGTCTACGTTGCCGAAAATCGGATTGCGAAATCGGTTTGCGAACCTCGACGCACAGGGGTCTCCTGCGGTGGCTGCTAGGGGTATGAAGGCGTCTTCATTGCGAATAATACAGGAGCCTGAGACATAAAATTTAGCCTTGTGTGCCTTATTTAAGCATTGTACTTGTATTATAATTAGACATGAGCATGACATCGTTAAAGTTATTATTAAGATGACCTAGATAGTTAATCCGTTTGTGAATTGTAACAGCCAGCAACAGTAACAGGGGCATAGAATACGCGGCTTTTTACCTGACTGCGCGACGCAAGGGAGGGTAATGTGTTTATCAGCAGTATGTATGTTTGTTCCTTTGTCTCATCATCTTTGAGGAGTGGCTGGAGAGGCGCCACGGCGTCCTCACCTTCCACCTGACGCAGGTCCTCACCGGACACGGAAGTTTCGGGAGGTTCCTGTGTAGGATAAGGCGGAGGAAAACACCCGGATGTCCCACTGTGAGGATCGCCCAGAGGACACGGTGGAGCACACGGTGGAGATCTGCCCCGCTTGGGTGGAGCCCCGCCGTGTCCTCGTGCAGGCGATCGGCGGCAGCGACCTCTCGCGCCCGGCCCTCGTCCAGGCCATGGTACGAAGCGAGAGGGAATGGAAAGCAGTCTCCTCATTCTGCGAAGCAGTAATGCTCGATAAGGAGGAGGCGGAACGGGTGCGGGAGAAGCTGCAACGACAGCCTCGCCCTCACGCCCTCAGCAGCAGCCGCCGCAGGAGACGACAGGGGCTTCCGGCGCCGCGAGACGATCTCCGGCCACCGTAGACCCGGGCCTGCAGACGGCGAGTAATGGGTAGCTCGCCGTTCGATCAGCACAAGGCCCGAGAGTCGACGGCGCGTAGTGTTCCACGCGCGCCTCAAATAGTTGTCAGCATAAATGACGGGGCCCGTCATGGCCTGCACTAAAATGTAGAAAATAAAAATACTAAGGCCCAGAAACAGGTTTCTACTTTGGCACAGAGATAGATTAGTCTGGAATATGCTATAATTTAAATTTATAATGGAGGAATTACGAATTTCCACGGGTGAAGCCGCTGGCAGAAGCTAGTATTACCTATTACGTGGGGCATACTGAAAGTTTCTGGAGCTGGCCACTTTCAATAAAAGGATGAAGAAAGTGTATGTGTACTTATGTACGCACGTAAGAAGTTATACCTACTTCTTTGGCGTAACAAGATAAAAAACCAAACTGTCACAAAGTTTACAAAAGGAAAACAATCATTCTTCATGAACCACAAACTATAGCTAACTTCAGAGTGTCGGTTCTAGCTAACTTAAGGGTGTCGGTTTTTTGTGACGGTTTACGCGCGTATCGTAAAAAAATAGTCTCATAATTTTTCCCTAACGCGCCAAAAGAAGTTTAACTTCAAAAACAGTTTATGAAATTCTAAAATGGAACTCTTTGATGAGACTGTCATTTGTTTTTTCAAAATTGTGTGTCGCTATCAAAATGAATATAACTCGTGAACATTTTCGTTTAATGATTTTTTATGATTTTCGCTGTGACCCGTCAAGCCCCTCATTAGAAGACACAATTAAAAACTTACTGTCACGTCTCCATGAGGAGACGCGAAGGGCCTGATGGATTAAGTCAACAAGAGAATTTCCAGAGACTTGAAATGACTGCGTGTCCAGTGGTGCCATAAAATGCAAAAAAAGTATATACTATAGACAGCCAATGAGTGTCTTCCGTTAAGTAATATTGTGACAGGTGACGAAACCTGGGTGTACTGCTTTGAACCTGAAAGAAAGCCGGCATAGTGGGGTCTTTCCTTTTGAAAAATGCATTCACTGCGAGGGAATATACTTTCAAAAACAATAAATGTATCGTCTTATATCTAGTCTTATTTATACGAGTCCAGAAAGTTTCAGTCTTTTTTTTATGGGGTGGGAAATCATCCAATTACATCTCCCGCTCTAGGTTGGAGCGAGAGGGCGTGTCAGACTCTTACTGACTAAAACCCATCCCTGTTCCTTCCCTGCCCGGAATGCCCAGGGGCGAGGTAACTCTTTCGAATTTATCCTCAACCCCTGGGCAGGCATCGGCCATGACAGGCCCCGTCATGTTTTGCTGACAACTCTTCGAGGCGCGCGTGGAACACTACGCACAGTCGACTCTCGGGTCTGGTGCTGATCGGACGGCGAGCTACCCACTACTCGCCGTCCGCAAGCCCGGGTCTACGGTGGCCGCGGATCGTCTCGTGACGTCCTCTGCCCAGGGCGTCTCCTGCGACGGCTGCTGCTGAGAGCATGAGGGCGAGTCTGTTGTTGTTGCCTCTCCCTCACCCGTTCCGCCTCCTCCTTCGCGAGCAATACTGCTTCGCAGAAGGAGGAGACTGCTTCCCATTCCCTCTCGCTTCGTACCATGGCCTGAACCAGGGCCGGGCGCGAGAGGTCGCTGCCACCGATCGCCTCCACGAGGACACGGCGTGTGCTCCACCGTGTCCTCTAGGCGATCCTCACAGTGGGGACACCTGGGCGTTTCCGTCCGCCTTTTCCTACACAACTTTCAGTATACCTTATGTATTTTTATAAATAACTCTACTACTATATAATTTTCATAATAATAATATTCTTCCTACATTACATGCATTTTAAAATAATCATAGATTGAGACTAGATAGCAATCAGTTCTATTTCAGACTGCTCATAATATCGATCTGATGTCATCCCATTGACATTTTTGTCTTGAAAATTACACGCTTGACCGATGACTAGTCGTTTATTTCAGAGTTCTTTATCAAAAACAAACTTTAACAGTGCACTTGTTAACCTTGTTATTAATACTAATGAATAACACATAAATATTTGCTAATTGGAGTGCCGGTATATGAGTATCCTTATCGACCTACATGAAAAATTATGTACGTCAACGTGGGTCCGTCTGTCTGTCTGATTTATAACGAAAAATATTAATTTTGATGATTTTTTTTTTCTGTAACTTGTTTCATATTCTGAGTTGAGTTGGTTTAGCGTGAAACCTTTCCAAAATTTTGATTAAAGTTCGGCTGAAAAAGTTCTAAACTTCAAATACTCGATTCAGAAATTAATAGAACGGTTATTTCAACTGATCCACAGATATTTAGGTCTAAACTCTACCAAGCTTAGACCACATGCCATTTTCAAGTGGCTATAAAACTGGAACGACATATTTAAAGTGTCGTGATATTAAAACGAAATAAAACTTTTTACAAAAAAATGGACCCGACTTCCAAAAAAAGTGCAAAATAACTTTAATTTCGGCAGTCGGTGTTCCTGTTTGTGTCTTCGTTTTTTGACACCGACTTCCGAAATTAAAGTTATTGTGCACTTTTTCAGAAGTCGGTTCTATTGTTTTGTAAAAAAGTTTTTTATTTTTCACTTCTTAGATGTAGTTCCACATTAAACTGTGTTAACAATTCATAGGCATACGATAGCAGCAATCGCGGTTGATTTGCTGTCAATTTTTGAAGAGTTCCGTTGTCTGTCTCCGAAACCCATCATCAGATCTTTTTGAAATTTAAATGGGACCATTTCGAAACAAACCCCTTTCGAACAAAAAAAATAATTTTGCAAATCCGTCAAAACATGACGGAGTTATGCCCGAAAATACTTAAAAAAAAAAATACAAACATCCGAATTGATAACCTCCTTCTTTTTGAAGTCGGTTAAAAATACGACAGAATACCAAAACGTTAAATAAAGAACGGCATTGGTCCTCACGGGTGGGTTTTACTCACGGGTGGCTTTTAGTCAAAGTTCCCCTTCCGAACCACCCAGAGCGGGAGAAGTCATCTGAAGTTAGACCTACCTTAAAAAAAAGAAAGACAGGCACAGGTCCCACACAATAATTTCACCTTCCACAATATTTTCCGTTCCACCCAAGATACGTCTAAAGTAAACGGATGGAGAAAGACAGATAACCCAAAGGACTGACAAATAAGAATTCTGTAATAGGATTTTCGAATTTTTTTTTGGTTTTTAACTGACTTCAAAAAAGAGGAGGTTTTCAGTTCGTCTGTTGGGTTTTTTTTTTGTATGTTTGTTACGCGATATCTCCGCCATTTGTGAATCGATTTTGATGATTCTTTTTTTGTTTGGTATTTCATACTTCGGAAGTGGTCCCATATAAATTTTATCCAGATCGATAGCACTTTTTGAAAAAATCAACCTAAACAAAAAATATGTATACTCAGATGACGTTTTGGCTGTCTCCAAATATTCAAATTCCATGTTATTGGGGTTATCTATTCGGGCATAACTTTAACATTTAGTTTTACTTCTGGGGTACAACAACTAAAAAGTGAAATATAAAAAACTTTTTTACAAAAAATACAACCGACTTTAAAAATTACATAATAACTTTATTTTCGGAAGTCGGTGTCAATAACGAAGAAACATAAACACCGACTTCCGAAAATAAAGTTATTATGTAATTTTTAGAAGTCGGTTGTATTTTTTGTAAAAAAGTTTTTTTACTAAGTGAGCAGCTCACTAAAATTAAAATTGAAGGACACATCAGTCACAGAACAATAAGAAAGCAGACTGGTGTTATAAATGCCTTGTCCTTCACACGAGGTCTGAAATGGAGGTGCCCGGGTCACGTGGCACGCTACACTGACAACAGGTGAACGAAGACCGTGACTATGTGGAGAGGATCTCATGGGCACAGAAGGAGACTGAGACCAAAGGCAAGGTGGAAAGATGAGATCGAGACCGTCGGAACACGAAATTGGTCCAACCTCTGGCGGAGACCTTCACCCAAAGATGGGTCCAGATGGCATGTATTTTGGTCTAACAATATCCATACCATCACTATTCATACGATTTTACGTATGCCAATGGAATTATAAAGGCTTTTTTATTTTATTTATGTGTAACTAAAGTTAAATCGATTAGTTTTTTTGGGCAAAAAATGTATTTACTATCTGGCTGTAATGAGATAAAAAAAAATTTATTTAATGTGTTACGAGTGAAACCGCAAGCCTTGCTACTAAAACTATATTATGACCTAAATGTTACAAGTAATAACATCAATTAAGTTGATACTTAACAAAATAAAAAAACAAATATTGATGCTAACGGAAGCCTAGCAATAAAGATAAATTGATGCACATAAATATTTGTATCAAAATGTCAAGTTCACCATATATTGGTGTAGATATGTAATAATTGAGTTTTTAATTGGAGAACGAATTGATTTTAGAGATCATGTGTGGTCGGCTAAAGCATTAACAGCCGCACGGGTCGATCCATCAGGTTAAGCTACCCTTGCTGGGGTTGGTACGTGGATGGGTGCCCATCTTTACATACCGAGACTCCTCAGTGCCTCGGAAAGCACGTTAAGCCGTTGGTCCCAGCTGTCAATCTTGGATCTTTGACAGTCTTTACGGGTTGTCAGAAGCCCGTAAGTCTGACATCCAGTCTTACCAAGGGGTATCGTATTACCCAGTAACTGGGTTGTGGAGGTCAGATAGGCAGTCGCTCCATGTAAAATACTGGTATTCAGCGGTATCCAGTTAGACTGGAAGCCGACCCCAAGATAGTTGGGAAGAGGTTAGGCAAATTGATTGTGTGGTCGGCGATAGCTAAAGTGGTGAAGGGCGAAACATTTTTTTCAGAAGGCTCTGGATATCAAAACTTTTCTGTACTAATAATTATTATAAAGAGGTAAAATTTGTTTGTAAGTTTGTATAAAGCTACATTTTCTGTGAGTGTTAGGTATAAGTATTTATGTTATTTTTGATTTAATAATGTTTTTTATAATGTTTCAGGTGGTGAAAGTACAACTAACAATGATTACAACCCTGAAATTGTGAAAAAAAAAACAGCATTACCCTACTTTTTGTTGAGTTTTGTGAGCATTCGTTTTCTTTTATATTTTCTCCTTTCCCTTTTTTTTGGAAATGGTGTTCACATAATGGATTACACTAGGCGTTTTGTTAATTATTTTCTTCATAATGAAACAGTGCTTCTAGTGCAGTAAATATAAAAACTTTTTTACAAAAAAATAGAACCCAATACCAAGAAAAAACATAAAAATTGCAAAATAACTTTAAATTTTTCTTCTCAATAATATTTGTCATCATCATCATTCTTGACCGCAGATTTCGACTTTCTCATTGCAGTCCTTACGCCATGCAGCTTCTTTGCCCTCTCACTTACGTCATTCTTCACCTTGGGAATCACTATCCCTAAAATCTAGTTATCAAATATGATTATTCAATTGCACTTTTCGTCTTTTATGCTTAATTAAGTCGTGATGTCCGTAACAGCTACTAAACCTGTACCTAATGTAATTTAAACATTGAATTCTAAAGCTGTAAAATGATTGATTATAATGTAATGTAAATGTGGACCTATTATCTGGTAAATATTGGTCTTAGAAATGTGTAAAAAGTCAAGGTGAAGTTTATCCAGAAGCTCGTGGAAAATTACAGAAGGACGGCAAATTCTTAAATGCAGCAAATGAAAATGAAAGATTGGTTTTTGAAGATTGGTTGAAGATTTTTAATGTTGTCAGTCATTCTGTAAATAGCGAAACAAGGATATCAAAATCACTTTGACATGTATATTTTTTATGGTACAAATATTCTTTGCGGACCTCTTATCTGATGAAACAAATTACAGAGGTCAACGTCTTGGGCACACCTCAATTGCAGCGGTAAGGCTCCTCTTTGAGGAGTGGCTGCAGAGGCGCGACGGCGTCCTCACCTTCCGCCTGACGCAGGTTCTCACCGGAAATGGCTATTTCGGGTGTCACCACTGTGCGGATCGCCCTGAGGACACGGTAAAGCATACGGTGGAGTATTGCCCCGCTTGTGCGGAGCACCGCCGTGTCCTCGTAGAGGTGATCGTCGGCAGTGACCTCTCGCGCCCGGCCCTGGTCCAGGCCATGGTATGGAGCAAGAGGGAATGGGAAGCAGTCGCTTCCTTCTGCGAAGCAGTAATGCTCGCGAAGAAGGAGGCGGAACGGGTGAGGGAATCACTCTCACGCCTTCAGCAGCAGCCACCGCAAGAGACACCCTGGGCGTTGGGGGTCGCAAGCCGATCTCCGGCCACTGTAGGCGCGGGCCTGCGCACGGCGAGTAGTGGGTAGCTCGCCGTCCGATATGGACCAGGCCCGAGAGTCGACGGCGTGTAGTGTTCCACGAGCGCCTCAAAGTCAGCAATACCTGACGGGGCCCGCCAGGGCCGATGCCTGCCTGGGGTCGCGGATAAATTCCTAATAGTTCCCGTGGCCCCTGGCACTCAGGCAACTTAAGGAACTGGGGTGAGTTTTAGTCAGTAAAAATCTGACACGCCCTCCCGCTCCACCCAGAGCGGGAGAAGTCATTGGATGATTTCCCACCCCCACAAAAAAAAGGTCGCGTCTCTTTTTAACTGACTTCGAAAAAGGAGGAGGTTCTATGTTCGTATGTTTTTTTATTTTTGTCCACCGATTTCTCTGTCAGTTGTGGACCGATTTTCAAAATTATTTTTTTTTCCGAAAGAATATACTTCCGAGGTGGTCCCATATACATTTTATCGAAATTACTTCAGCGCTTTTTGAAAAACTGAACAAAACGAAAAATACGTGTACCTAGATGACGTTTTGGTTTACTCCAATTACGAGTATGTTTAAATTCCACGTTCCATGTTATTGGGGATTTTAGTTCTGGGGTAAAACAACTAAAAAGTAAATAATAAAAAAAAAATACAAAAAAACAACCGACGACGTCCAAAAAAGAAAATACACTAAAAATTAAAAAAATATTTTTAATTTCCGAAGTCGGTGTCAAATAACGAAAAAATAAAATACAAACTACCGTGTATTCACTACGTGTATTTTCTTTTTTTGGAAGCCGGTTGTTTTTTTTAATATTATATTAGCTTTTATGCTAGTATTATAATTTTCTGTGATGATTTACCGGAATTCACAAGAAACCGGCAGTACCCACTAATAGGAAAACCTAGAAGTAGAAATAGAAGTACAATATATAATTTAATAAAATCCTGAAAAAAGAATGTTCGGCACCCTATGCGTGCAAGTCCGACTCGCTCTTGGCCGGTTTTTTGCATAGGTACATGTTGATCGTATTTGAAAAGCGTTAAATATGTGCTAGAAGATCTAAAATTATTAGGTATTGTATGTATATTTGTGTGTATTAATCACATCTAATTGATTATTCCTGAACCATCGATCCCAGTGAGTAATGTATTCTTGACAGACATATCGAGAGCCGAATTTGCAAGCGCCGTGATGTGCGAAAGGTGACAAGTTAAGTAAATACGATTTACTATAAAGTATTGTTGGCTAACCGTTAAGGTATTTCGTAGTAGGTATTATCAAAATAAAGTAATCTTCACGCTTGTGGCGTGTGGGCAGAGTTTGAAACGTGTAAGGATGAGTTTTGAAACCACTTTGAGATTATACAGCATGTAACGAAAACCGTGTCCGATCCAATAAAGTCGTGTTCCTGGTTAAACCAGGATACGTACTAGAAAAAAATGGAAAAAAATGTAACTCATTTAAACCAAAAGTTATACATCTTTTTATTAAATATGCGAAATTTAACACTAAATATGACATATTTTCATAAGTTGACAACACTCCACCGGCCAGCGAAATCTTTTCATTTTTACCTATTTTTATTTCAAAGGGTACTACCGCCCCGCACTAGCCGCGCTATAGGTACTCTTTAACAAAGGATAAAAAAACCGTCTCGCTCATGAGGCGTCTTTGACACGAAACTGTAGGTGAGCTTTGTCGAGCGCTCAGTGTTGTATTTGATACGTTTTTCTTTGCTTTTTTAATTAAAAGTTTTCATTGGTAAAAATAATAATCTCGTATCCATTAAATGATTACGTATATGCGTACGCAGTACGATAACAAATAATACCCTTCAGGACCGGACAAGGTTTTTGTTACATGCTGTATAGGACGTCGAGGGCTTGCAACAAGGGGAAATACACTATAAACATCAGCATCTCTAAGTATTAAAATAAAAACTGCCATTGGAGTGAAAATGTACTGTTCAACAAACGATGGGGCACCTTGACATCGTGACCAGTATGTTACAGGAATTTTGAAAGCTATGGACAAGAAGTTCCGAACCAACATCTCAATCCTGCAAGAACTCGGTATCAAACAGCGTCTTTCTTCCATCGTCCAATGTCGTATTCTCACTTTCACACGTCAACAAGACACCTCTGTGGAACGACTTGTATTTTATTTCTTCGTTATTTGACACCGACTTCAGAACCTAAAGTTATTTTTTAATTTTTAGTGTACTTATTTTTTTTTGGAAGTCGGTTTTTTTTTGTAAAAAAGTTTTTTATTTTTCACTTTTTAGTTGTTACCCCAGAACCAAAAACCCCAATAACATGGAACGTGGAATTTAAATATTTGGAGAACACCAAAACGTCACCGAGGTATTCGTATTTTTCGTTTTTGTTCAGTTTTTCAAAAAGCGCTGAAGCAATTTCGATAAAATTTGTATGAGACCACCTCGAGAGTATATTCTTTCGAAAAAAAAAGAATTAAAAAAATCGGTCTACAACTGACGGAGAAATCGGCGGACATACATAAAAAAAAACCTACATACAGTCGAACATAGAACCTCCTCCTTTTTCGAAAGTCGGTTAACAAATGCGCTGACCTTACCAAGTCAAAACTGTACTAAATGGTCTACACCACAAATGTACAGGAAGATCTACAGTAGGTACGGGAGGAATGGCGACGGGTTGTGAGTGTAACGACAAAGACAAAGAAGACAAGGTAAGACCGTACATGGATGTGTTTAGAGAGAGGTGCTGTTCCTGAGCGTAATGATCTAGGAATCCATGAGTACACACCGTAACAGCATATATATACTCATCAAAATAATGATTATCAATCATTATTTTTCTCACTTTATTTAGAGTTGGCGCATCATCTGTCTTCTTACATTTCTCTGTTAACTGTTATTTTGTAATCTAAATAGTCTCTGCTTTACCCGACTGCGCGACGCAAGGGAGTGATTTTGATAATTCTTTCGTCAATTGATTCGTCTTAATCTTGCGAGTGCTACTAAACACATGACAGTAACCAAAATACAATATGGCGACAACTAGACGCCATATTGTAAAAAAGAAAAAAAATGAAGTCGACGAACTATATTAAGTGGGATATCAAAGTAAAGGGTTCGAAAAAAAAAGGGAGCCGATTCCAAAAATATAACTCATTAAAATGTAGCATATATAAAAAAAAAAAATCAAAAATCTCGACTATTAAAAACAACTAAAAAGTTCTAAACAAGTCACTGTTCAAGCAGTCCGATGCAGTTGGTGGCATGAAATTTATAATTGAACTTGTGTGTGTGAGTATACATGTTTGTGAACGCACCCACGGTACAGGAGTAATTCCTAGTGTGGGGCAACGTTTAAAAAAAAAAAAAAATACTGCCACCAACTGCATCATACTGCTTCAAAAGTGACTTGTTTAAAACTTTTTTTTTTAGTTGTTTTTTACAGTCAGGTTTTTTGAAATATTTTTTTTTCTTTATGTATAGTCATCTTTCACACAATCCATGTAATGGCGATAGAATCTAAAGAATAGAAATTCAGCAGAACCTAGAGTGGAATGTCTCTCTCTCAGGAGTCAAGGGTGAATAGTTTTCTAGGCAAGCGTGCTCCACCGTCGACTACATCATCGCTTACCATCAGGTGGTAAGCGATGGCTAAAGTAATAATAGCCGCACGGGTCGATCCATCAGGTTAAGCTACGCTTGTCGGGGTTGGTCCGTGGATGGGATCTTTACATACCGAGACTCCTCCGTGCCTCGGAAAGCACGCTAAGCCGTTGGTCCCGGCTGTCAATCGTGGATCTTTGACAGTCGTTACGGGTCGTCGGAAGCCCGAAAGTCTGACAACCAGTCTTACCAAGGGGTATCGTATTACCCAGTTACTGGGTTGTGGAGGTCAGATAGGCAGTAATTTCATGTAAAATACTGGTATTCAGCTGCATCCGGTTACCGGCAAGATAGTTTGGAAAAGGCTAGGCAGATTGATTGCTTTCTTACGATCAAAAATGTCACCACACAATCATAAATTACAACTTCGGTGGCAAAAAGCTCACGTTTTGCAGTTAAACAATTACTGCACGCAGTAAGCCCTTTTACTAGGCAGAGTACCATTCAAAACACAACCTTAGAAAATCTGTACCTAAAGTCTAAAACACCTTGTGCTGGCTTTCTAAACATCAATGGGAGATAATATGGTAGAAGGAGAAAGGAAAATGGATTTCATATTTATGGATTTACGGTTGGTTTTGCCATGTTCAGGAACTAGATGAACTTTAGGATAGGATATAGAGCACATGCCGTTCTAAGGTTGGCCCGGAACGACACGTTCCATCCGTTGAAAACTTTATTAAACCTTGGGATTAAATGATATTTTGTTAGACTGTGGTATTTGGTATGATCTCGCTTGATGATCGAAGGTGCTTCTTGAGAAAGGCTCTGCTTTGAGTGATAGGTATTTATCATAACAGACGTTCACTACCGAAAATGGGGCTCTCAATGACGGCGTCAATGAAAGAACGTCGATGAGTAGTACTAGATACTTTTAGCAGGCACATAGATGCATTTTTTGGTTTAATATTTATTTATGTACACACAAAACACTTTAAAACAGTAGACTTCTAGGTTTCGGTCTTTCGGAACCCATTTTTTTTTGGGGTTGAGAAATCATCCTATGACTTCTCTCGATCTGGGTGGAGCGGGAGGGCGTGTCAGACTTTTACTTACTAAAACCCACCCCGTTGCTTCTTTGCCTGAGTGCCAAAAAAAAAGGGGAGCGATAACTCTGTTACGTCACTTACCGTCAGTGGTGGCTGACATCTCTTTGAGGAGCGCGTGGAACACTACGCGCCGTCGACTCACGGGCCTGGTGCTGATCGGACAGCGAGCTATCCATTACTCGCCGATCCCCGACGTCCAGGGGGTATCTGCAGCGGCTGTGGTTGGGGGCGTAAGCAGAAAAAGTATCAGAAAGATATTATATACTAATATAATAAGCTGAAAGAAGTCCTATTTTTAACTCTTTTTACTAAAAAGTTGTACCTGACGACTTACATTCTATCCCAAGCTATGCTTAAACAAAATGTAAAAACATTGCAAGTTTGAAAAACTTGATTAATGTAAAATTGTCTTCCATAGAAAAAGTATACAAATTAAAAGCTGTCCTACTATTTGCCATCAAAGAATTCCAGTGCCTATAGCCCGGTCATCATCATCAGATTAGCTTGATGATATCATAATATTGGATTTTGTTTGCAAATGAACAACTTCCTTACGAGCATTGCAAGTTAAGTAAAAGCTTATAAAAGTAAAAAAAAAAACATTACAAAAAAACTTTTTAACAAAAAAATTAACCGACGAAAAAGAACTAAAAAGCAAAAAATAAATAAAACTTTTAAGTCTTGAGTAATGAGCATATTTACCTACATAAAATATCAAATTTTATATAAACTAATTTTGAGTCGGCGCCAAACAACAATCTGATTATTAAATATCTAAATTTTATAAGTACTTACAAATGAAGAAGGCTGTAAGTAGGTAATTAATCATTTCATTAATTGGCGCCGACTCAAAATTAGTTTATATAAAATTTGATATTTTATGTAGGTAAATATGCTCATTACTCAAGACTTAAAAGTTTTATTTATTTTTTTCTTTTTAGTTCTTTTTCGTCGGTTAATTTTTTTGTTAAAAAGTTTTTTATTTTATGATTTTTTGTGGCTCGCATCATCTTGTAACACTCTGAGGCTAATTTCTAATTCTTCATCATTCCTCTTGCCAATGAGCTGATGAAATAACCATCCTTCCATGAAGTTCCCAGGATATTGACCAGTTGAGGTTACCTCCAATACTGTAAAGACGTCTTTTCTTCAAACCATATTAAGTGGTATTTGTCACTAAAACTAGTTTTTATATCTAACTTCTATTGTTTAGGAAAGCTATGGTTTCCATCATCAGCTCAGTTTCATGATGTGATGGTTCCTAAATGCAAATACCTGTTTAGTTATGAAAAGTAAACAGAAACAATATTCGTGCCCAATTTTCGAGGTTCTCTCTCAATTTTTTCAGGATCCCATGATCAGATCCTGATGTCCTTGACATGGGACCACCCTTGATGTATACCCTATCCAATAAAAAAAGAATCATCAAAATCGGTTCATAAATAACGGAGTGAGGGCCGAACATACATACAGAAACGCTAAACGTATCCACAATTTTCGAGGTTTTCTCTCAATTTTATCAGGATTCCATTGTCACATCCTGACTTCCTTATTCTGGAACCATCCTTGAGGTATACCTTATCTAACAAAAAAAGAATAATCAAAATCGGTTCATAAATAACGGAGTGAAGGCCGAACATACATACAGAAACGCTAAACGTGCCCACAATTTTCAAGGTTTTCTCTCAATTTTATCAGGTTTCCACTGTCAGATCCTGACTTCCTTGACATGGGACCACCCTTGAGATATACCCTATCTAATAAAAAAAGAATAATCAAAATCGGTTCATAAATGACGGAGTGAGGGCTGAACATACACAAAAAAAAAAAAAAAATATATATAATACGGTCGAATTGAGAACCTCCTCCTTTTTTTCGTCGGTTAAAAATGAAATACTTTATTAGTGTAAAATTGTCTTCCAAAGAAAAAGTAAGTTTCAAAATTCTCCACAGATGTTCGAGATTTCGAACTAAGCACTAAAATTTTAAATTCCATCCAACTTGACACTAAAATTTTAACTTAATTATTTTATTATTTATTTATAAATCACCTAGCCTATTACAATTTTGTTTTAGCCACACATCGAAGAAAACCTCTCAGGGTTTATCTGTGTGCTGTCGAGCCGCTCATTAAATTTTTACAAAAATATTACTACAATGACACATTTATAATCAATACTTTTTAATGAATTCATAGTTACATTAATTAATACATAAATCATTCATGAAAAATTTTTTGTAAAGAAACGCTTGGATTTGTTCTTATAACTCTATTTACTTTATTCATCAATCACAAGCTATCTAACTCTTTTTTACTTTCATATTTGACAACCTTGCGCCATTACATAAACAAATCATGGGTTCCGTAACAGTCTGAGACCGCTTAACCTATTGCATCCATGGTACGAGTAAATGAAAAAAAATAATGTGGTATGCACATCAAGTGATATTATTAAAGTTGCCAAATGTTACTGAGATTAGAACAACCTGTTAATTGTAGGGTATTCACGGTTCAACTTTGAACTTTGGGCTGGCCCAACTCATAGGCGACGCGACAGATAATTCAGATGAGATGAGGCAAATCAGAAATTAAATTCAAATTCAAAGCATTTATTTCTAACAAACTATTTAAAGGCACTTTTGAATATCAATAAGTCGAAAGTCAGAAAGATGAAGCTTGCACATTCAAAGACGTAGATCTCTATGGAAGAAAAACGTGCAAGAAATTCCATGGACACTCTTTTAAACCATGTTATGTATTACAAGGCACAGGGTATGAGTTCATTTAGGCAAATGACCCAAAATCTGATGAAATAAGCAAGTGGGCATGCCACGCAAACATCCACTTGAAAATTCCGTACCATTTTTTACCTTTGGAAATCCTACTAGATGTCCTCCACCCTGGGGTGGGTGGAGGGGTCTGTCAGACTCTTACTGACTCAAACCACACGCTGTACTGCAGCTGCCTTTGACCGGGGCGATGGAGTGCTTGCGCATTTCATCACGCTCCTTGTCGTTTCGTCACCTGAATTCATGTGAACCCCGTCACCCTATGCGGCCGCGTACAACTGGCAAATATTGTATCTATCTGTAGAATATTGAAGAGAATCTTTCCTTAAAACAATGAAATTTTAACCAGATGTTCGCAAATGGTGGTTACCGCTTTATAGGTAAGGCGTCTCCTTGATTATCACCCTATCTCATTAGAAAAAGATTTATTTGATGAAGAAAGAAAAGTCTGAAAATCTGTTAAAAATATGAAAAGAAAGAAAGTAAATATATTTTGGTACAAACACAAAACCACACAAGTTTTCAGTATAATAAATCGTAGCAACAATCCTACTAATATTATAAATGCGAAAATTTGGATGGATGCTTTTTTATTTAACCACACCAGAACGCCTGCACGGATATGAATGAAATTTGGCACTGAGATAGACTATAGTTGAGAATAGCACATTTCCAATGACGGAAGTACTAATTCCACGCGGGCGAAGCCACTGTCAGAAGGCTAATGGAATATAAAAAGTCACAAAAAATCCGATAAGCTTACAACTTGGACCACACTTGTTCAAATAATATAACATGCATGTTAATTAAAATCACCTGCTGAATACTCCGACTCGTTAACTTTTGTGGTCATAACAGACTTAGTTCTTTCTATTATTCTCAGACATTTTGTAACTGTGAATCTATTCTTTAAAAAAAAAAAAAAAAAACTTGCCCCACACTAGGAATTACTCCACTCCGCGATCAATAGTCTAAGTCGGCGTGCTAATAGACATTTTTAATATTTTAAAGATCGACAGACAATGCCTGAAGGCTTGATCACTGTCACGATAAGAGACTTTGGCTGTGTAAAAAATGACGTAATTAAAGATTCGGTAAAGCGCATTTTAAATATCGATCAAGATAAAGGCTCCGGAGATAGGCGCGACACCACAAGTAAACGACGATGCGACAACGCGTTTTCATAAATAGTTTTTTTTTAATCATTGATAAGCACACGTTTGACCACTATCTCACCTGATGGTAAGCAATGATGTGGTCGAAGATGGAGCGATTGCCTGTTAATAACCTATTCACTCTTGACTTAATGACTCCCAGGTGTAGCTAACATACCCGGGCCTGCGGACGGCGACCCGGGCGTGCGGACGGCGAGTAGTGGGTAGCTCGCCGTCCGATCAGCACCAGGCCCGAGAGTCGACGGCGCGTAGTGTTCCACGCGCACCTCAAAGAGTTGTCAGCATATCATGACGGGGCCCATAATATCTGCCCAGGGGTTGTGGATAAATTCGAAACAGAGTTACCGCGCCCCTGGGCACTCAGGGCAGGGAAGGAACAGGGGTGGGTTTTAGTCAGTAAGAGTCTGACTCGCCCTCCCGCACCACCCAGAGCGGGATATCTCATTGAATGATTTCCCACAACCCAAAAAAAAGGTGTAGCTATCAGAAAACAGACTGTTCTGTGTTTCTATGCAGAACGCGCTGTAGCACTTTCGTCGCATCACACCTGTCTGCGGGAACCTTTAAGATGATCTTCGATCAATCATCATCATATCAAAAATGTTGTGTACGGTTTCCTGAGCTCTTTAGATTTAGGCTGTTTCTTCCGGAATCTAAGGTCATGGCCAATATTAAAATTTTAAAGACTAAATTCCTGTGGTTATTTCTGGGCCTCAAGCCATAGATCTAGAGACGTTATGTAAAATGAACGTAGCACAAATTCTTTTTGTCCCACATGTTTACAATAAATTTGCTAGAGTAAAGATGAATAATCTTTCTATAAGTATCTGATTATTTGAACTCGGAATATTTGACCTCTGTTACTCAAATATATCCTTTTATCAAAACTGGACCGGGCGAGGTTTCTTCTATAGAATTCCTTAATAAAATATTCTGGGCCACTTAATTTCAATGGCTATTTGGTTGGTACCGATACGTCAGATTTGCATGGAGCTATATAGTCATTACAATATGTAGGTACAATCGCAAAACATAATTGTTTAATATCCCATTTTGACGCACTGTAGCTCGGTCCATCTCCCATGTCAGGGAGCGTGCATGAACTATAGGGGGTAGCACCAAGCTGACAGCAGACACACCGTGCGGATAGAAAGAGAAACTGTCGCAGTCTGTCATCGTGTTACCATCAAAATAAACAAGACGAATTGTTTGGAATAGTATGATAAAATAAGGGTTCTGGCTTATTTAAAATTATCGACAGCGTAGCAAGAATATGTTGAAAGACCAAAAGCTCTTCGAGTCCGGCCATGTTTTAGAAGATAAAGCGAAAATTGGTACGTGAATGAGGCAGTGTTAATTAACTGGCAAAATTCTGCCCTTTTATGGTGTCTTTCACCACAAAATCTTCACCTTTGAAAACTTAATGAAAATCCATTTTGAGTACGCAGAAAAATAGTCAATAAATAGTCACCAAGGTTAAAAAAATAGTTGCATTATGATTCCGAAGTTACAGCTATATGTTGGTGAGGATTGTGGTGTAAAAGTCTCCACACAATCCTCACTTCAGTGCAAGCAGACTGCTGGGATTGTCGACTTGGTTTAAATTTCAAAAAATAGTCGTAACGCTATGCCAAATCTCGAAAATAGTCAATAAAACCTCATCTGCCACGTAGGTCATATGTGACCACGAACAATAGATTTTCTTTTGTGTCTGTTGTCTGACAGATCGGCCAATAAGGGATTCCAGATATATAAAAGTGTCTTGGTGAGGATAGCGCGGTGAGCCTTTCTCGCCACAATCCTTACCTGATTGTCACGGAACTCTTACGTTTTTGAATTTGATTTTGGTGTCAAAAAATAGTCAAGAAATGGTCGTCTTCAACCATGACAATTTCGACCTGGTTTACTATGTAGAAGTATGTTAAACTTCCATGTGAACTTCTACATACATTTTTGAGTCGAGTGCAGTCGAGCACAAAAACATTATGTACGTATTTTAATAGTCACCATTTATGGTTGTATTAAACAGGGTATAATTGTTAGATAAGTAGCTATTTTAGGTACATAATAGGTTTATATGTAATCTATATCATAATCATGATATATTATAAACCAAAGTTTTTACTAAAAGACATAAATATTACATAAATGTTTATTAGTAATTTCTAAATGCTTTTAAAACTCGCGAAGAGAGGCCGCATGGGTGAGGGAGGCTCAACAACAGAGTCGCCCCCCTCAGCAGCAGCCGCCGCAGGAGACGCCTGGGGCTCCCGGCGCAGCGAGACGATCTCCGGCCACCGTAGACCCGGGCCTGCGGACGGCGAGGAATAGGTAGCTCGCCGTTCGATCAGCACCAGGCCCGAGAGTCGACGGCGCGTAGTGTTCCACGCGCGCCACAAAGAGTTGTCAGCAATAATGACGGGGCCCGTCATGGCCGATACCTGCCCAGGGGTGGGGTTGTGGATAAATTCGAAATAGAGTTACCGCGCCCTTGAGCACTCAATGCAGGAAAGGAACAGGGGTGGGTATTAGTCAGTAAGAGTCTGACACGCCCTCCCGTTCCACCCTAGAGCGGAAGATGTCATTGGATGATTTCCCACCCCACAAAAAAAAAAAACGGGTAGGTACTTACTTAAACATGTATTTTTAATAGATTTATATATTTTTTTTTTGAACATCACCACGGCACGTGAATAAGTACTATAAACAGGAAAGCAACATGATTTTATACCATTTCATTTTGATGTTTTGGAGCATCCAGAAATATAAAAATTCATTTTAATCCAATTAAACGTATTTTCACTCCTTTAATATCAACAGTTTATCATTGTTATATAGTGTCACTGTCAAATATTTGTAGTGATCGATTCGGATTTGCTTTACCAGATGGCAGAGCCATCGTCGTGCACGTTCCCTAGTTTTGGTGGTACATTGTTTAATTCATACTGTTTGTGCCCAGTAGGTGGTCATGATTATTTCTTCGTTGGAATCTTTACTCAGGTCTTCCAGGGTACAGGTGAATGGACATTTGGGATTTTCTTACCATTTGTACTTTTGCGCCTTCTAGCTATATATGTTGGTAGATAATTATGGACCGGGCAAGTTGGAATCAGTAGCGACGAAGCCACATATTTGCTGATGAATGGAAGACGATAATGATAAGAGATTTGAAAAGATTAACTTAATTTAGTATGAAAAGCTAATTTACAGTATTATATAAATATAAATGGTTAACCGCGAACTTCACAAGGTCGTCTGTGTCCATCCCAATTGCTTATGCTTACTCTCACTTGAGTAAAAAGCTTAACAAACCGTACTAAGGCCCACACATGGTTGACCACGTAATCTGTTAATCTGTATAGTGTTGTAACACATGCGCATGCGCAGTGTCAATTTATAGAGCTTTAAGTATTTTGATTTGCGTTTTATGTAGGCACTTGACGTGATTCATTTGAGTTTTAAATATTATTTGTGAGGAGGCTTTTAGTTGTGAAATGAATTAATAGGCCAGCCACCGAAGACAAAAAAAAAGCGTTAGGTCGGAAATTATAATGTCGGTGTGCTAATTCTTTGGGTTGCTGATAGAATTAATATCATACATTCTGCTGCTCTTATCCCAATTTATTTGGGGTCGGCGCAATATGTCTTTTTTTTCCATACTTCTCTATTAGTCGCCATCTCTGTAGTCACCCCCTTTTTACCCATATCCTCTTTCACACAGTGCATCCATCGTTTCTTTGGCCTTCCTCTACTCTTATAGCCATCCACATACATACACAAGACTTTCCTCACGACATTTTCTTCATTCCTTCGCATCACATGCCCATACATCTCATCACATCACATAGTTTTCTGGGTAGAGGAAGAGCCTATGAGGAATCTTTAGTTAAAGCAAGATTAAGTCTCTTTAGTAGGTATATAAATTAAACACGAGAAACTTCAAAAACAAATTTAATAAAACGCATCACACATTATCGTGTTCTGTCAGAATTAATAACACAATTAGATCCTTCTTCTTACAAGGTCGTCATTGTTTATGAACACCAATTTAAAACATTTAAATCTAAGACGTCATTAAATAAATTAATGGTATTTCAAACAGTAGTACAATTTGATGCACGTGAAGATGAAGAGATCAAATTACGTGTACTTGAACTATTTAACTTAAGTATGGCTTAAGCTGTAAAAGTTATGGGCCTTTGAGGCCGCCGTTAAGTGATGTCGATTCTATATTGTATGTGCGAACGGAATCAATTATTTACTTGGTTATACATGGTGTACAAAAACTTTTTACAAAAAATACAACTGAGTTTTAAAAATTGCAAAATAACTTTAATTTTGGAAGTTAGTTTTTGTAATTTATTTGTCTTCGATATTTGAAACCGACTGCCGAAATTAAAGTTATTTTGCAATTTTTAGGAGTCGGTTGTATTTTTTGTAAAAAAGTTTTTTATTTTTCTCTTTTTAGTTGTTGTACCCCAGAACTAAAACTAAATAGTAAAGTTATGCGCAAATGGATAACCCCAATAACATGGAATAATTGGAGACAGCCAAAACATCATCAGTGTGTACATACGAGTATTTTTTGTTTATATTGATTTTTTAAAAGTGCTGAATCAATTTTGACAAAATTTATATGAGACTACCTCTGAAGTATGACTTACCGAACAAACAAGAATCATCAAAATCTGTTAACAAATAGCGGAGAAATGGTGTTACATACACACAAAACAAAAAAAAAAAACATACAGATGAATTGAGAACCTCCTCCATTTGGAAGTCGATTAAAAAGACAGCGATGTAAAGAAAAATCAGTGTGATTGTTTTATTTCATGCCTTTTAACAAACTATATTTAACATGCAATATTCGTATGTACTATCAAACGGGGCGAATAGGAATACAGGGGTGATTAGAAACAAAACTTTGAAGGGGTTTTTTACGTTATTTAGAAACTGTTTGTAGCATTTAAGTACTCCGACATAATGATGAATTGTTGTAATAACTAAATCGATGCTTTGCTAGAAACCAATAATAAGTTATCAAAGCGAAAATCCTAAACAATGTCTTGTTTCTATTTACCCCCTTCGTTCCTATTCACCCCGTTTCTAGGTAACTTGTCCGCTCAAAAATACGCAAACCATTTTTCGACTACTTATTGGATTCCGATAGAGCTGAAATGTATTAGGTTCGTCTTGACAACGAAGATTCTAGCGTAGTGGTTTCAGGACCGATTTGCAAGTCTGAAGATGGAAGTTCGAATCCCAAATTTTATTATTATGCTACGGGAGTGTTTCAAAGAGTCACGTAGCTCTGGTACAGGCAACTGAAGAAACACGGGTGGGTTTTAGTCAGTAAGAGTCTGACACGCCCTCCCGATCCACCCAGGGCGGGAGAAGTTATTTGATGATTACCCGCACTGAAAAAAAAAAATCATCTTGTCGTTTCTATTTTTAATGAACGTCCGTGGAATTAATAAGTGCTATAATATATATACGTCTTTGGTCCTGTCTAGACTAATACATGGAATGGTATGGAGAGTAAGCATTCTGCAAGGTCCATCTTGCTGACTGGATACTCCGCTGCACTTACTTCTACTGTCCAGGGTGTGAAAGACGATCACAACCACACACCTAGATCAGGTACTATCGTTTGTTACGACATACAATAGAGAGGTTGTATAGACATATAATGTATAGGTATGTAGTGGTTTTTACCCAGTAAAAGTCTGACAGTCCTTCCCCTGAGGCAGGCGAAGGGGACGTCCATGAAGATTTTCCACCATGGCAAAAAGAAAAGGTAAGTCTATCATTTGTTACGACATAAAATAGAGAGGCATTTTAATTAAACGTGTATCAAGATTCGTAGCAAGACTTATGCTGGTTACTTACGCACTTAAATCACGAGGCATTTACCAGCAAGAATTCCTAATGACATTTTCTGAACACCTTGTATCACATAGATAAGTACGGAATGCGGTGCGCAGGCGCAACCGGAGACGTGTCCGTAGATCACGAGCGTCGATCACGCGTCGATCTAGATCGCAGCGTTCGCATCGATCATCAATGTCGAATGTTATCATATTCGTCTTGATTGCGCTTACGCAGAAAGTTAATCAACAATTAGGCAATTGGCTGATTAAGTTATTACTGATGATTTTGTAGAGAGTAATTGTAAGGGTTCTAAGGTCGAAGGTCATCACGCTTTGCTGATGAATTACAGGTCGCAATTCGTTATTTAAAAGACATGATGACATTTATATAGTGATAGTTCATAACGACTTTCAAATTTGGGCGCGGTAACACAAGTGCATTTTATTTTGTAACTGAATGTAATGCTCCAACGTTACTTCCATAGGCTTACACATTCCACGGACAAGTAGACAAGTTGTCACTTTATATTTTAATGCTATACTGACAAACTTAACATAGGTACCTAACTATTAACTTGTTTAAGGTGAAAGCTCCAGGGCAGCCCGCGAAATTCAAATTTTCTTAGGTTTTTTGCAATTTGAGGTGGTATCTTAGTCAAAATTTGATTCGCGGGCGTAGCAAGTATGTATTTGTAGAATTATAACCATTAAAATCATCAATACAACTTTCTCACTTAGAATTGACCTGCAAATTGCAAAAACGTAAGAAAATTTTAATTTCGCGGGCTACTCTGGCGCATGTGATAATATTCCGGGAAGTGTATTGCTCTCTTGGAAACTTTATAACTTATTATAAATCACTTCTTTAGATGGCTAACGTCTATGGTCCTCCAATCAGAAATTGCTATAATTCTAAGATTGACTAACAGATTTTTTATCAAATCTTATACAGTATGGCATTTGTAGAGCAAAGTAAAATTTAGTACCTACTCGTACCTAATCAAAATAAATGCCAAAATAATTTTCGTCACAGGTTAATCATTTTATGCAATATTTTTTTTAGCCTATCCCGTCCCACTGCTAAGAAAAGGCCTCCTCTAAATCCTTCCAGGTATTCTTGTCACGAGCCACGTCGAACCAGCCCATGCTGTGCCTACAGCATGGGCTGGTTCGACGTGGCTCGAAGTGAAGTGGCTCGTGAAGAAGTGGCGATACGACCTAGACGCCTGTCTAGGTCGTATCGCCACTTCTTCCTTGGCCGGCCTCGGCGGCGCGGTCTGCTATGCGATTTAGGTCATCTTATATTAAATTCTTATTGTTGACCAAGTTGTGAATGCTTAAGAGCGATGTATGGTGTTACGCGTATGGATAAAATTAGGAATGAGTATATGAGAGGAAGTCTGAAAGTGGCACCGCTGACTGAAAAGTTGTGTGGAAATCGGTTGTCGTGGTATGGGCATGTGATGCGGAGGAATGAAGAAAATGTCGTGAGGAAAATCTTGTGTATGGATGTGGATAGCTATAAGAGTAGAGGAAGGCCAAAGAAACGATGGTTGGACTGTGTGAAAGATGATATGGGTAAAAAGGGGGAGACTACAGAGATGACGACTGATAGAGGAGTATGGAAGAAAAAAAAATGTTGCGCCGACCCCAAATAAATTGGGATTTGGGGCAGGAGAATGATGTTGACCAAGTTGTGAATCTAACACCATTATTGCACAGACACCTCAAAACATGACTTCGTATACTAGTTTTACTGATAACCCCTTCCAATCTGCAATCTTCCTAGCCTTTTCCCAACTATCTTGTGGTCGGCTTCCAGTCTAACTGGATGCAGCTAAAATACCAGTATTTTACATGAAGCGCAACCCAGATATATGAAATAAAATAAAATTTATTGAAATAATAATACGTTTACAAAAACTGATATGATTCAGTAGTATAATTATATTAATCTAGAACTTTAATAGTGTTATAATAATCTGGATAAAAACTATGATATGACAAATAAAATTATTACAGTTGTAAATAAATAGATAATAAGTAGTAAGACTGGTTGTCAGACTTTCGGGCTTATCCGACCCGTAACGACAGTCAAAGATCCACGATTGGCAGCCGGGACCAATGGCTTAACGTGCTTTCCGAGGCACGGAGGAGTATTGGTATGTAAAGATGGTCACTCATCCATGGACCAACCCCGGCAAGCATAGCTTAAACCTGATGTATTGGCCCGTGCGGCTGTTATTACTTTAACCCCTCCATATACTAGTTCTGATAGCCTCTCCAGCTAAATAAACATCTTATAACAATGGGTACAAGTCAATAGATCAACAAGAGTCATTTATCCAAAGTATCGATTGACCGATGACAATTGAAATAGTGACAGGTCATTAGCACCATGATATATGACAATGACCCGACTGTATCTACTCTTGTGATGACAGTCATTGTGTAACTTGTTATCACGACACGTTACATAAGATTCAATATCGTGTGAATTGTTTGGCAAATGGTAAGGAAGTTTTTGCTATAAGGAAAATTAGCTTGAAAACAATAAAAAAGGCCTGAAAAAAGGTGACGGTGGTTTGGGATCCGTCCCTTTTTTTTTTAAGGGGTGGTAAAACATCCAATGACATTTTCGGCTCTGGGTGGAGCGGGAGGTTGTGTCAGACTCTTACTGACTAAAACCCACCCCTGTTCCTTCCCTGCCCTGAGTGCCCAGGGGCGCGGTAACTCTGTTTCGAATTTATCCACAACCCCTGGGCAGGGGATCCGTGCCTTGACAGTTGGTATCGTTGGGTTTTTTTATCAGGACGGCAAGCAGTAGGTAGCTCGCCGTTCGATAAGGACCACCCGAGAGTTGACGGGGCGTAGTGTTCCACGCGCCCCTCAAGGAGATGTCAGTAGTACCTGACGCGGCAACAGTACCTGCACGCTGCCTGACCGGGGTCGCGGATAAATTCAAAATAGAGATACCGCGGCCCTTGGCACAGAGGCAACTGAAGGAACAAGGGTGGGTTTTAGTTTTTCAGTCTGACACGCCCTCACGTCTCAACAAAGAGCGGTAGAAGTCATTGGATGATTGCCCACCCTCCCAAAATAAGTGTCTTTCTATCAGGATAACTTCAGAAGTAGCCAAATGTCTTTATTTATACCCGGGTATATAGTCAAATAAAGACGAGATGTTTTAAGACATGGCGCTTTAACACGATTGTTAAATTGTTGTACAAAAAATTCTTCACCAAAAAATCGTATGGTAGACATTCGTCGTATGATGGTGACGCTGATGAAAGAAAGCCACATAGGTAAAGCTGCAGCCAAACAGTAAATCTCGGCAACAGCGCCTTCTATGCATTGTAAATTAAACTTAAAAAAACTTAAAAACTTACCTGCGTGAGCGAATTTCTTACGCTCGCCCTGGTGACGCGCCGTGCAGATCTCACCTTAGATCCCTCCTCAAAACCCATCCTCATAAATCCAGTTACTATTCCTACTCTTTCTCTGTCCATGCAGTAAGATTGTGGAACTCGCTTCCGCCTAGCATTCGAGACTTGAAGTCAATTTCTCTCTTCAAAAATCGTGTTAAAGAGCACTACCTTTCCTCTCTATTATAATATTTTTTTATATATTTGTATGTCATGTATCTATTTACAGTATTAGGTATATATTTATGTAAGTATATATATATATATATATATATTTACAATATATGTGTAGGTTTATTTGATACCTTAGTATAGGACATCTTGTATTCTTTTTTCTGTTTCTTACACACTTTTGTCTACATTTCTTTCTCACTTCTCCTATCGCAGGTCTGCTGGTAGAAATTTCTTAAGAAATAAGCAGTTCCTTTGTACTATATTTATAATTATGTTTATTGTTACTGTGTCTCTGTGTGTACATAAATGATTAAATAAATAAATAAAAGTCGTATGATAGGATTCTTACGATAGTGATGCTGATGAAAGCCACATAAAGCTGCAGTCGAACCGTAAATTTTGGCAACAGCGCCCTTTAGGCATTGTAAAATAAACTTAAAATTATAGTGATGCTGATGAAGCTGTACTTCAGCCGAACCGTAAATCTAACTCTCAGCAACAGCGTCCTCTAGCCACTGTAAAGTGAACTTCTACTAAGTTTAATAAAGCTGATCGAGTACAGTATAAAGTCTCTATTCTTTGAATGATATTAGAATGTACATTTGCAGTGTGAGTTGTGAATCTAATAGTTAAATATAAGGCCGTTAGATGGCGTTGCCCATTCTTTCGTCAGTTTTAAAAGTGTGCGTATGAACGTTCACTTGTTTTGTTTTTTGCTCGAGTCGAGTCTTCGAGCTCAAATACTTTAATGAGTGAAAGGCTTTAGCTTCGTCGAAGGCGTCTTAGTTTCATCGTATGCGATTAGATGGAGTAAGTATAGGCGCGGGGATATGGAAATAATTATGTGTGAGTATCTAAATTAAATAGCCATTTTTTATTTTAATCCGTGAATTTAAACGCTGCGTATGAAGAAACACTAAGGTTTTTCGTAGCGTAAAATTTTATCTCAAATAAAAACTCCCATGTTCTCATGGGCTTTCTCATTCGATGTGAATCGCATACAAAACGAACCTTGTCCGCAGACAGGCTGGTCGGTAAAATATCATCATCATCATCTTCATCAGCCTTTTAATGTCCCCACTGCTGGAGCACAGGCCTCCTCTCTGTGACCCTCTCTGTGGGCCGTAATCCACTATGCGGGCCTAATGCAGGTTGGATTTTTGGATCTATTTAGGATAGAATTGAAAAATGTTTAAAAATTATTGTAGGTAAACGTTTAAAAAACTAATCTTATGTGAGTTGATGATTTTACAATAAAAATATCAAGTATTACGGTCCAGTGTTTCTTTTTAAACACACCAGAGCCTAGAACTACATAACAAGAAGTACACACCCGGAGCCCACGTCCCTATAAGATACTACAGCACCTACTTATAATATTGTCTCAGAATCAATTTAATGTACCTACCAGCAATCGCTGTATATTGCAATTACTCAGCAGAATAAAGAACCATTCACAGAATAGTATCTTTTGGGTATAGTAAAAGGCAATGACTAAAAGGTGAATCAAACTTAATTGCCACATAAAAGGTGTAACGGAATGGTGTGGTCATATTTTAAGAACTGGTTCTGCCCATGGAAATGAACAACATTCACTAAGAAAAATTTAAAAAATCCCAAAAAAAGAAATTGAACTTTCCTTATAAACTTATCATCAGCTGATCAATATTTGTATACACAACACTGTCTCTCAAGATACAGGTAGCCCTAGTTTGAGAGGCAGGGCTCACCAATTATTGTATACAGATTTTTTGTAGCATAGGTTATTAGTAGTAGCATAGGGTATTTGTTAACCATATTTTGTTACTACTTTTGTTAACCATTTAAATTAAGTCTGTAACCTTTTGGATATGAATAAATTTATTATTATTATTCCGTTTATGCATTTTTTAAACATATTAATTACATTTTTAAATATTTAAATATAAAGGATAAAAAAAACATTTAAAAATATAAAAAATAGTATCCCACCGGTATCGGGAATAGGGTCCAAGCTACCGGCGGTCAGGGCTCCAGAGAGAGGAACCGCCTGACAATGCGAGCCGTGTCCAGAAGTACTGCTTTCTGAATCAAGCCCTTGATCCAGCCGCCTAACGAGAGCCTCCTGAGGTGTTGGTCGAGGCTCGTGGCTATTAAGCCATTGGCTGACACGACTATCGGTACAATGATCGCTGAGTCCACATCCCACATGTCGACAACCTCGCGAGCCAAGTCAATATACTTGATTTGTTTATCTTTCTCGGCTTTCACGAGGTTCTCGTCATGTGGGACGGTAATATCAACAATCATTGCACGCCTCTCGATTCGGTCCACCACCACTATATCAGGCTTATTGGCTACAATAGTCCTGTCAGTGATGATGGACCGATCCCAGTACAATGAGATATGACCATTTTCGAGAACTGGGTCGGGCGCATATCTGTAGTACGGCACTTCCGATTCCACAAGAGAGTACTTCAGAGCAAGTTGCTGATGGATAATCCTGGCTACAAGGTTGTGCCTGTGCAAGTACTCACCGTTAGCTAGACGAGAACAACCAGAGATTATGTGGCGGATTGATTCTCCCGGACGATGACATGCCCGACATATGTCAACCGTGCCGTCCTTCACAATAAATCTCCGGTAGTTTTTCGTCATGATAACTTCGTCCATAATTGCACAGACAAAACCTTCGGTTTCCCCAAAGAGGTCACCGACACGCAACCAGGTTACGGACGCTAGTTGGTCTACATCGGACCCATGTAGGGCCCGGAAAAAGCGTCCGTGAAGTTCCTTACTCTGCCATACTTCCCTGCGACCGTTAGTGTCAAGCACTAGAGGTTTGCGCCAGTTCTCGTAAGCCAAGGAGAGTAGGGTAAGGCCCTTGTCCACCGCCACTACATCTCGATGCATACCCACGTCAGCAGCTAGGAAATATTCCCTCAGACTGCATACCTCGCGGTTGTGTAGGGTCTTAGCATTTAAAAAGCCTCGGCCACCACACTTCCGCGGAATATACAGTCTCATCACTGACGAACATGGGTGATGCATTCGGTATGCAGTTAGTAGTGTACGGACCCGCCTATCCAGGGTGTCAAGTTCTGTTTGAGTCCATTTGAGTACGCCGAAAGAGTACATGAATACGGGCATGACCCAACCGTTGAAGGCGCGCACCTTGTTTCCGCTCGATAGAAGGCTATTAAATACCTTCTTCAGGCGGCCAAAGAAGCGCTCCGTCAACGATTGCTTCATGTCAGCAACATTGATACCTAACGCTTCCGACATACCCAAATACTTATAGGTTTCGGTTGGAGAGAGGGATCTCAGGTTTATGGAATCCGAGAGTTGTGTTCCCACGGATTCCACAATCTCCCCTCGCTTTACATGCATGACTGCACATTTGTCCACACCAAACTCCATCCTGATGGCACTACTGAAGGTTTCAGTTACCTTCAGTAGCTCCATCAGTTGCAGATTGTTGGGGACAAAAAGTTTCAGGTCATCCATGTAAAGGAGGTGAGATATTACCTGACCACCTCTCTTCAACCGATAGCCCAGCCCTGAAGCCTCCAGCAGTGTGCTTAGAGGGTTCAAGGCTAGGCAAAACCAAAGCGGACTCAAACTGTCACCCTGGAATATACCCCGCTCGATCCTTACCGGTTCGCTATTCCTCTGGATATTTCGACATCCTGGATAGCGAAGGACCGTCCTCCATTGCCTCATACACGACATCAAGAAGGTGCGTAGCATTGCATCAACTTTATACAATTCTAGCACCCTCATGAGCCATGTATGAGGAACTGAGTCATAGGCCTTCTTATAGTCTATCCAACATGTCGACAGATCCTTTCGGGAACGCCGAACCTGCTGGCTAATGGTCATATCTATGAGGAGAAGCTCCTTAGTACCGCGGGATCCATTCCTACATCCATTTTGAGAGGCAGACATGATACAGTTACTATCAATATGTGTGTTAATCTTAGCTCTCAAAATGGATGTAAGAACCTTATAGACCGTCGGTAAGCACGTGATCGGTCTATAATTTTTAGGTTCCGCAGTACTACCTGTTTTATGGAGCAGGTGGGTTATTCCAGTTGTAAGGAACTCGGGTAGCGAACCAGACTCCAAGGCTGCCTGGTACTGAGATGCCAAGCGAGCGTGCGAAAAATTGTGCAGCCCGTCCGGCCCTGGAGATTTCCAATTAGGCAACGGACGGACTGCACGGGCTACATCTTGGGGGCTGATAGTGATTGCCCCCATTTCTGTTATTGGATCGCACGCTCGCTCGATCTCCCGAGTCCAGTCGCCTTCGGTGTGACTGACAGGCACCGACCAGATGTTGCGCCAGAATGAACTCATGGCGTCATCATCCGGCAGACACGTGTCAGTCACACCTTGTTCCGGTCGCTCCCAAGTCCTATATACCCACCTTTCATTACTCCGGAATGTGCGATTCTGGGTATATCGCTCCACCCGCCGCTTATACCTACGGATGCGGTTTGCCCATGCATACACCTTCTGCTTCAGGAAGTCGATGCGCTCTGTGACACGGGACATATAGTCTCGGGAGCTGACTTCAGTCCCCGAAAAAGCCCGTCTCACAAAGCGCATCACTCTTGGGCGAGTGTTGCCCTCCCTGAAGCAGATTAGTTTGCCGATAAGTGCTCTGGCCCCACCAATACGACACTCGATCCTGCGCTGCCAAGCCGGCACGGCTGGTTTTGGTCGTGTAGCTCTGTCATTAGGGAATTTGACGTGAGCTACACGACATGCCGCCACAGCCGCGCAGTACATTATCGAGTGTGTGTCGGTGAGGTCTTCGCAGTTATCAAAATAATTTAATAACTGCGAATCCAGAGCAGCCACCAGCGCCTTATTCCTATTATGCATGGGCAAACGAGGCAAGCGTGGCCTAAGTTCGGGTGGCATGTTGCGATATTCCCGAATAGCACACTCCAAAGCACTCCTCAATTCGTCTTATTATTATTATTATTATTATTTGTAAGGAAGGTAAAAAAACAAATTGAGGATTTCCTCAAGTTTTCTTAAAGAAAGTTGCTCATATCGATTTGCAGATGCAGTACTTAAAATATGACCACACCTTTCCGTTACATCCTGTATATGACAGAGCATCATTTATGAACGCCTCGACCGATTCGGCTCATTTTGTGATTCGCTGACAAAGTTTGGATGAAAGAAAATTTTAGAAGATCGAAATGAATAAATTGCACTCGTGCGAGCCAGAGCGTGTTACTAGTTGATTATAAATTAATACTCGTATTTATTTTAGATATCTAAAAATCTATTTGAGCCATCAGTTTGATTACAAAAAAATTTTGGACTCATATATTTTCTGTTGTCTCGTAAACAAAAAATGAGGACGGTACAGTTCGTTGAAATTTCATGTGACACACCTACGTAAAAAATGTACCAAGTTTTACCTACATATGACGTAATAAGCCCTCACTCCTGAACTTTGATGCGACTTTTATCTTTGTCATTTTTTATTGATTTCGTAAAGCAAAAAATATGTGTCTAATATTTGAAAATCTATATAGTATATAAGAGGAAGTCTGAAAGCGGCACCGCTGACTGAAAATTTGTTTGGAAATCGGTTGTCGTGGTATGGGCATGTGATGCGAAGGAATGAAGAAAATGTCGTGAGAAAAGTCTTGTGTATGGATGTGGATGGCTATAAGCGTAGAGGAAGGCCAAATAAACGATGGTTAGACTGTGTGAAAGAGGATATGAGTAAAAAGGGGGTGACTACAGAGATGACGACCAATAGAGGAGTATGGAAGAAAAAGACATGTTGCGCCGACCCCAAATAAATTGGGATAAGGGCAGAAGAATGATGATGAATGATTTGAAAATCTAACTTACGGACTAAATAAAATATTTTTGTACCCAGGTATCGTCTCTATTGCTACTGTAGCCGATCTTTGAATTTCAAAACGCAGGTGATTTAATTATCTGGGCAAAGTTAAATCAAACTGTTATCAAAGTGCTACAGAAAGGACGAGCATAATCTCGGAACCTGATTCATTCACTTGACTTTTAGCTACTCGTATTTTGCATAATCAGAATAATTTGATCCATATTATGTTACTCCTTGAACATTGAAATTAAACCACACCTTTGTCGTAAAGACTAATTCAAAACTTGATTTATTATTTTACGACACCGACAATCATTTTCTAAAAATAATCACGTCTTATTGCATTTCGTCGCAAGTTCTAACACCAAGTAAGTATTTTTTTGGCAAAATACGTTTACGTAAGTTATTCGATAGGGACTAACGACGCAGCGTTTGACAAATAAAATACATGAATAAAAAGGTGCCGCGTATTTTTACAAGTTTTTATTTAGTTTCACCTGTCCAGTTGTCGGTCTGTAATCAAATCTAGCAGGCTTTGTTAAACCCTCTTCTCGATTTCCGATTGGACTCCAATTTGGTGTACTTATGTATTTTTGGTGATACTACACTGATATGGTACAATGGTCTCATGATTGAGAGGGAAGATGGCTTAAAGAACTTTTGAACTAAATAAGATAAACCCATCGAGTTTGGGCTCGATTGATTCGTCTTGAGGAGCACTTTAAGCCTAAAAAATATCCAGGGTCTGCTGATGAAGCTGGAAGGTGGCCAGGGCATATCTGTGATAAAACAACATAACCCCACCGAGTTTGAGCTCGATTGATTCTTCTTGAGGAGCACTTTACACCTATACGCTATCCAGGGTCTAATGATAAAGTTGGAAGGTGGCCACGGCATCTCTGTGATAAAACAACATAACCCCACCGAGTTTGGGCTCGATTGATTCTTCTTGAGGAGCACTTTACACCTAGACGCTACCCAGGGTCTAATGATGAAGCTGGAAGGTGGCCACGGCATCTCTGTGATAAAACAACATAACCCCATCGAGTTTGGGCTCGATTGATTCGTTTCGAGGAGCACTTTACATCACATTATAATATCCGTAGAATATTTTAAAATATTACGCCTACTCTAAAATACTAACTTACTAAAAAGTTAAAAATAATACAAAAGTAAAAAAATATTTACAAAAACAAGCTTTAATCTGGTACAAAAAGTTAAAAAAAAAATTTATTAAGTATTTGGTGTGTAAGTACTTACCTGTATTCTTAAAAGCTTGAGGCACAGAAGTATAGTAATACCTAACTTGTAACCTGCAACGGGTAGTGCCTCAAGCTTTTAAGAATATAGGTAAGTACCTACCAACACACCAGATACTTACTAGAATTTATTTTTAACTTTGTAATTAACTGTCTCAGATAAAAGGTTGTTTTCAAAAATATTTAATTTATTAAACACTAGCAATTTGCTCGCGGCTTCGCTCCCGTGACCTATCCGCGGGAACTATTTTCTAACTTTTCCCGGGATAAAAAATAGCCAATGTTACTCGCTGATAATTTAGATTTCTATTGATGAAAAAAATACAAGCGACTTCCAAAAAAAAGTGCAAAATAACTTTAATTTCGGAAATCGGTGTTTCTGGTTTTGTGTCTTCGTTCACACCGACTTCCGAAATTAAAGTTATTTTTCACTTTTAGTTGTGTTTCCCCATTAAATTCTCGCAGCAATCGCTGCTGATTTGCTGTAATTTTTTGAAGAATTCCGATGTCTATCTAGAAACTCATCATCAGATCTATATGAAATTTAAATGGGACCATTTCGGAATAAAGCCCTTTCGATCAAAAAAATAATTTTGCAAATCCGTCTTTAAATGACGGAGTTATGCCCGAACATACATTAAAAAAAACAAACCTCCGAATTGATAACCTTCTCCTATTTGAATTCAGTTAAAAATGGTTAAAATCGGTCCAGTAGTTTTTAAGTTTATTCGTTACATACAAAAATGCAAATCTTTCCTCTTTGTAATATTAGTGTAGACTGAAAACAATAGACGCATATGTGTGTACAGTGTTGTACAGAAAGTTACAGCAAAACCGTGTAACTTAGTTATATTGCCATAGCAACAGAGCGTAAGTCAGTTTTTTTCAAAACACTGAGTTACGATATCAATCGAATAGTATTAAATGGACCTTCGATCCTTGGTTCACGCAGCTGCGCTGTGTCTTCTCGTCTCACATGCCACAGTGTCTTAAAACGAAAGTTATTGACCAGTGCGCGTTGCTCATCACTAGCATATGGCACTGAAACGTGGTCGCTCACAATGAACCTTATCAGAAGTCACCCAAAGAGCAATGGAGAGGACTATCCTCAAAGTTTCCTTATGTAAACGAATCAGGAATAAAGATATCCGCAGGAGAACCAAGGTTGCGATATAGCCCGAAGAATCACCAAATTGTAGTGGCAGCGGGCAGCGTACATTGCTTGCAGAACAGATGGTCGATGGGGCCGAAAGGTTCTGAAGTGGTGACCGCGAACCGAAAGACGCAGTCTTGATAGGCCGATAACCTGTTGCGGGAATCCAATGGGTGCGAGACGCGCAGGACCGGTCGCTGTGGTGACATTTCAAGGAGGCCTATGTCCAGCAGTGGACGTCTTATGGCTGAAATGATGATGATGAACTATACCTTCCTAATCTCTGATGGAAGGTGGGGTACCATTCAGACTACCTGCTTTATGGAATTAATGGTAACTTGGTGTGCAAATCAGGAATATAATTATGAGCTTTGGAAACCCTGCAATTAATAAATCAATCGCATTCAATACCTACTCGATTGGCTGATGAAATAAATAATTGCGAATTATTCAACACTTCAATAACGCATGGGAACTCGATTAGTATTTTAATTGAAATAACTCAAGAAATCCGCTATTAATCTTAATGTTCATATTTGTCTGATATTATTTATAACCGTTACGAGCTATTTATGAGTTGTATCATCTAATCATTTCCGGTAGGACTATAACGTAGGCATAATTTGGTGTTATCTGCCTAGCCTTTTTCCAACTATCGTGGCCTCGGGCTTGGCTTCCAGTCTAACCGGATGCAGCTAAATACCAGTAGGTATTTTACATGGAGCGACTGCCTATCTGACCTCGACATCCCAGTTACTGGGTAATACGATACCCCTTGGTAAGACTGGTTGTTAGATTTTCGGGCTTCTGACGACCCGTAACACCAGATAAAGTTAACTAAAACATCAGCACAATAGATACCCATTCACTTCCTGAATATTAACCATGACTCACTATGGTACACCTACCTGAAACCCTGCTAACATCCGAAACACAAGCGTGGGACGTACACACATGCATCTAGACGCAGATCTCACGAGTGTACTCTAAAATCTGCATTGTTGTGCCATGTTGTAACTTGTTACAGACCGACTATTATATTCATGCCGCGGTTTTGGTTGTGTGGCAATGATTAAGTTATACAAGAGGGAAAGTTGAATTTCGGGCGTTTTGTGCCTACGGTGTGGTTGCTTCTGTGAGGCAAATTAAAATAATACTAACTGTGAGATGAGATTACTTAGAAACATGCACATTTAGGTAGGTACAGTATAACTATATTTAGAGAAAGTTACGTTGAAATATCTAATACTTGGAAAAACTTCAGAAAGTCCTATAAAAATTAAGAATAGAATAGAATAGACAACATTTGTTCGAAACAGACACAACACATCAGCAATAATCAAAAGGTAAACGAAAATAGTAGTAGCTACACAAAGACACTATAAAATTGCGCTGAGCGTCCCTATAGCGAAAGGGTTACTATCTCAGCATTTCAGCAATTCGTAGATTTTAAATATTCGCAAAGGTCAAGTCATCGAATCACCTGGCAAAGATATATTTTAGTGTAACATCTACCTACCAATAAATTTATCAGGTAAATGCATTCTTAGCTTTTATCTATACTAATATTATAAAGAGGTTAAGTTTGTGAGTTTTTGAGGTTGTAGGGGGTAATCTCTGGATCTACAGAACCGATTTTGAAAATTATTTTACCAACAGAAAGACACATTATTTGTGAATTTCATAGACTATCATCATCTTCCTGCCCTTATCCCATGTTACTTGGGGTCGGCGCAACATGTTCTTTTTCCATTCTGTCCTGTCCTCACTCAATCCATCCATCCTTTCTTTGGCCTCCCTCTCCATCCATCCACATTTATATTCATAACTCTTTTAGTTACATGTGTTTTATCCCTCCTCTTCCCATGACCATACCAAGATAGTATCATAGACTATAAATTTTTCAAATCTACGCGGATGAAGTCGTGGGCGAAGTGCTAGTTTCAAATAAAGCGGTTTTATTGGAATAAACTTCATTACTTTAAGCGAGTTTATAAATTACACTCTCAAGCTTTTTGTGCCTCATCTTACGCCAAGTTATTGTAAGTGAAGAAATATTCTAAACTTCTAATAAGAAAATGTCACCGCGTCACCTTTCGTTCGATCAATCAATGTGGAGCTCCATTAATCTAATCTAATCAAAATAATGTCAGTATGTTGTCTGTCCCGTCATTATGAGTGCATTATGGACATACGGAACCTTTAATGAACTGGGCTTTCGTAAATGTCACTTAGGAGGCTTTAGGATATCGAATTATTATGGTCTTCTAAATTTTGTTAGGTAGTGAAAATTAAATGTCAAGTAAGTTTTTGTTTGATTTTTTGCTCGTCTCACTGGTCAAGTGTGCAAGACATTGGTGCAGTAAATTGAGATTTTTCTCACTTACAATATGACTTGATTAAGCTATAACTAAATTTACGTAGACTCTGAAAACACAGTCAAACTAGCACAAATTTTTTTTTACTTTTCCTTTTACATAAAACTCTACCATTTTTTGTAAAACTTTGAATATAAAAAAGAAAAATATAATAAAATTATACAAGATGTTCCTGTCGATATCCCATAACTCTAGGGTATTAATGAGACCACGTCAAAGAATCTACTGGCATATGAATTCATTTTTTTTTTTTTGGAACACTTGTTTCAAGACTTAATGTATTATTTATACTTATAGCATAAAACCTTAGAGTTATAGGCCATCAAAAGAAACACATTGTATATTCATTCTCAGTATTCAAATACATGGAACAGGGAACCACTTTTTTGGAACCAACTTAAGAAAGATCAGTCTGGCAAATCGGCATAAAATAAAAATATTATCAAAAATGACGCCTCTGCATAAAAACGTTTACTCTTTGCCAGGGTGAAGGCCACCTATTCATTTTTGTGAGGTCACCCGAAATACATCTGCCGATACCATCTCAGTGACCAGGGAAATGTTTTGATCAGAAAACAATTGAGATGTTAAGACATGTTTGATATTTATGTATCGCGATTTGAACTGAGATTGTAATGATAGCCTTGTGTTACGAGGTAATTAGATAGTTCGTAAAATCTATTTTAATTTTGAAGATTTGTAACAGTAAATTCTAAAATTTGTGAAACATTAATTTTAGCCGAAAGTTATATGTCTTGTATGCGTTTAAATATCTTTTACTATTGCCGCTGCTTCGATAGGGTGGAAGTATATTACAAAAATCTTGTCTATTGCTATTTCCATGACGACAACACTCGCCATAAAAAGAGGTTATGCGCTCCACCCTCAAGAATTAAAATGTTAAGCAATAGCCCATATTACATGGCAATAAAAATATATAATAAGTTGCCCAACATGTTTTAAACTGAAAAATCAGTAACGATATTTCAAAAAAGGCTAAAGCTATACCTCATTCAAAAATGTTTCTACTCAATAAAAGAATATTTAGAGTCTAGCCAAAAATAAAAAAATCTCTAATTTACAAAAGTGGTGATCTGACCTAGATAAACAATAAGATCTAATCTATTCTATTTAACTTAATCTATGATTATAATTTAATATATTGTAAAGAATGACATTAATATTGCTGTTTATTTGTAATAAATTAATTATTATTGACATTTAATTTTGACATAACTCTAATTTTTCTCAATTTAATTGTACTAATAAAAAGAAAATAATTAAGTATTAATAATGTTTAATGCATGCTAATCTAGGTGAATAAAAATTGCAATGCTTGCAAAAGGCTGCTAAGTCATAAGTACCAAAAAAAATATAACACCAACATTGTACACTTAGTTCGCAATAAACGTTTTGACTTTGACTTTGACAAACTGCATCAAAATCCAATGGTTTAGAAGAGGAATGCGGAGAAACAGACAGGGACCTTACTTGCGATATGGGAAACAAGTCGGTTGTTTGTGTCTGTAGATTCACGAGCAAATTGTTTCTGTGTGCGTAACATTTTTGAGTACAACATCTTACTGTATCACCAAGTCGATTTTACACATACCTATTAAACTATCTACAGCATGTAACAAAAACCCTGTTCGATCCTGAAGCGTAATTACTTGGTATCGTACTGCGAACACATATACGTAATCATTTAATGGATACGAGATAAAATTTTTCCCCAATGAAAATAATTAATTTATAATAAAAAAATAGAACCGACTTCCAAAAAAAGTGCAAAATAACTTTAATTTCGGAAGTCGGTGTTCCAGTTTTGTGTCTTCGTTTTTTGACACCGACTTCCGAAATTAAAGTTATTTTGCACTTTTTTTGGAAGTCGATTCTATTTTTTTCCAAAAAAGTTTTTTATTTTTCACTTTTTAGTTGTGGTTCCCCATTAAACTGTGTTAAAAATTCATAGACATACGATGCTTTCACGTTGATTTGCTGTCAATTTTTGAAGAGTTCCGTTGTCTGTCTCCGAAACCCATCATCAGATCTTTTTGAAATTTAAATGGGACCATTTCGGAATAAACCCCTTTCGAACAAAAAAAGAATTTCGCAAATCCGTTAATATATGACGGAGTTATGCCCGAACATACGTAAAAAAAAAAAAAAAAAAATGCAAACATCCGAATTGATAACCTCCTCCTTTTTCGAAGTCGGTTAAAAAAAGAAAACCTTATCAAAGGCAACACTGAGCGCTCGACAAAGTTCACCTACTGTTAAAAAATAAAAAGAAAAAACAATATATAGGTACTTAACTTTTGGTTTTTATGAGTCAGGTACATATTTTTTACAACATTTTCTAGTACGTATGTTAAACCAGGAATACGCCTTTATTGGATCGGACAGGGTTTTTGTTACATGCTGTATGTATTATAAAATGTACATTTTTTTTTCGAATTTGTGTGCCTCCTCCATAATTATTTTTTATGACACCAAGCGCTCCGAGCTTACACATACCAAAAAAAGTGTAGGAACCTCCGGGAAAGTTCACGGAGGTACGCACACATCGAAGACCATCCTACCTTGGTGAGATAGAACAACGATAACTTTGTAAAGAAATTTTTCTTCCACCGGCTAGCGTCAGAGATATTATATGGCATGAGACCCTAGTTACCTATCTTCGGGTTTTTTCGCATGTGGTTTGTCTGTAGAAAATAAGAGTCCTTTGATTTGGTCTTCACATATATCACATTTATTGTCAACACTGCATCACACCAGATAGCACTCAGTACACAGAAAATTGTATGTTGAACTTACAATTTATGATGAATCACTTTTACCCTATCGTTCGAAGATCGAAGATTAAAGGTCCAGTGAGGAGATCCACAAGCAGTATTTAAGCCGTGGTCATCTAATCATGGTCATCTCTGGACACGTGGACGTTTGTGTTCGGAACCTTTTGCTAAGACCGCATTGTTCTTCCAAAAATAAAGTGAAGTTTATGATCCGACCATTTTATAAAGTTTTTTCCATAATAAATTAAACGTAAAGTAGGAACCCTGCCAACAAGAGAAAGATTTGGTGAGACTCATAAATGCCACGCTTGATTTAGCATCATTACAGAAAATCCCAAGAAAAGTACTTACATCGTCCTACATCCCAATGCTTAACACATTTGAACTTACTTTATAATAATATTTTATTATTTTAAAATAATTATTATTTTTATAATAATTATTATTTTTAAAATAATAATAATATTCTAATGTCTAGGGGCGCCGAACTAAGTTATAGTGTACCTAAATGGAAGTACAATACCTATGTACCGTTAATGGCCGGAACAAAATATGTGCGTAGTACCCATAGGGAGGCTCGACTTTGTTTTCAGATGTGGCTATTACAGGGTAAACCTAAATCCGGACATATTTATAATAAAATGTGTAAGTCTGGCAAGCTTCTCCCAGCGGCTTCGCTCACGTGGAATTAGTACTTCTCCCACTATAAATTATAGCCTGTGTGCTATGCCCGACTATAATCTATATCTGTGCCAAATTTTATCAAGATCCGTTCAGCCGTTCTGGCATGATGGAGTAACAAACATCCATCATAATATTAAAGTAGGATTATTCAAGGCCATTACGAGAGTCTGTTATGTTCAAATTTAACAGTAAAAGAAGATCAAACGTCAAACAAATCATTTTATAATGACGAATTAATTGCCTGATGAAATTACCTACTCTAGATTTTTAAAGAGCTCATGAATACCTATTAAACTAGTTTTTTTAACCTAATGCTTTTTATACGTTTTATGTTTAGTAATAAGATGGTTTCTAAAGTGAGTAAAGAGCAGTTATGAATTAGGATTTGTAGATTTTAACTGTGGCGCCGATTCTCTTGTTCAATAACTAAACTAAAATTAGAGACTCGCTATCTTTTACTAAAAAGCAGCGCGAGTAAAGGACGGCTATAGCTATGAACTAAGTTAGAGATGTCAAACTAGTTTACGCCTTGCGCTTCGCCGTGTTTTTAGTCGACATTTTTTTTCGTGTCGTCTTAATTTGTATGGAAATGTTAGATCAACTAAATTTGACAGCTCTAATTTACGTCCGTCTCTTTCTTGTTTTATTAGAGAGAAAAAGATAGCAATAGCCTAAATTAAGTTTAGTTTGTGCCTAACGAAGAAACAAAATACAAGAACCGACTTTCGAAATTAAAGTTATTTTACAGTTTTCAGTGTAGGTATTTTTTTTTTCGGAAAAAGGTTTTACATTTTTCACTTTTTAGTTGTTGTACCCTAGAACTAAATATTGAAGTTATGTCCGAATTGATAACCCTAATAATATGGAATTTGAACATAAATGGGGAACACCAAAACATCATTTTTTATTTTTGTTGATTTTTTCAAAAAACCTTTGAATCAATTGCCATAAAATTTATATGGGACCACCGCAGGCATACATTTTAGAAATATTTTTATTCGAAAGAGTGTACTCTTTCGAATAAAAATATATATATAAAAAAAAAAATTAAATATATAGAATTTTGAAAATCGGTCCACAATTGGCAGAGAAATCGGTGACCATACAAAACCGGACAAGTGCGTATCGGATTTCGCACATTAAGTGTTCCGTACCAAATATTAGTATTTGTTAGTAAAGTATACGTAATAATAAACATTATCACCAAATATCAAGTTCGTAGGTAAACGGGAAGTTAAAAAAATCATCGTAACAAAATTTTATGACAGACGACGGACGGACAGACAAACGGACACTTGAGTGACAACAACAATAGGGCTCCGTTTGGACCATTCGGGTACGGAACCCTAAAAATACATACAGTCGAACATTATAACGTCCTCTTTTTTTGAAGTCAGTTAGAAAGTAAATATCTGTCTGTTACCTCTTTACATCTCAATGGCTGAACGGATATGGTTGAAATTTGGCACACGGGTAGACCATGTCTTTGAATTGGGCATAGGATACTTGTTTTATGCCTCGAGTATGATCACTTGGGAAAACTTTTGATTATCACGCGGGCAAAGCCGCTGACATCATCTAGCTTCTAATAAGAACCAGTAACTGCTGTCAAAACACTGCATCAGCACCACATGGTATCATCACTATAAATAAAATAGGCTTTGCGCCATAATAGCATTAAAAACCAATTAATATCAGGATCTCCTACAGACGTCAATTCATGATGACCACAATGATCTTGTTTATAATACATTGAACACTCATTAGTTCCGGATAGAAGACGCACTGGAACTTGTCGACCTCTGGATAATAACTTGAGAATAATTACGATATAATGGCGATAGTACGTAATTTAATTAAAGTATTGGAATTATGGGTGCCCCGGGCTTGATTGTGGGTGCTGGTTTGGTGAAGTTAGTGATGGGCGGAGCGGGGAGCGATTTAAAATTTGGTTTACAGTCTTGCGCTTTGAGCGATAAAAACGCCCATTGTTACATCCAATTTAGTACTACTGGTTGTTAAATGTATTGTTTGAAAGAGTTACCGTAACCCTAGAACGCAAAAGGCAACTGAAGTAACACGGGTGGGATTTAGTCAATAAGAGTGTGACACTCCCACCCACTCTAAGATAAAGAACAAGAATAAGGATAAGGGATAGGAGAGAGCAGGAAGATGATGACTCTCTCCCGCTTTACCCATAGCGGGAGAAATCATCTGATGACGTCCAAACCTCAAGAAAGGCACCGTTTCTGGTAGTCGCTAATATTGACAAGAAAAGTTGGTAAAAAGTAAGAGAAAAGTACAATAAGCAAATTCCATTCGTGAAAAAAAAAATTATGAGCAGCGAGATCTAAAGATAATATCTTTTCTCTTTATAACACTCACAGTGATAACAATAAAATTGTAGGTAAATACAATTTTACAATAAGTAGGCTCTCGCTTTAGATATTCAGTTGCATCCGGTTAGACTGGAAGCCGACCCCAAGATAGTTGGGAGAAGGCTAGGCTAGATGCAGATGCAGGCTCTCGTTTTGGTTCTTAAATAAATCTCGGTAAAGATCTTATTTTTTAAGAATGAGTCCTATAGTATCTATTCGTGAAATAACTTAGCTCTGTTTTCGTTATTGATACTAAATAGAATGACGTATTCCACATTGGGCACCCGCTTAAACGGCACCTGAGTGAATGGCACCTCAGGTATTCCACTTATGGCACCTGTCGATATTTTTCGCAGGTGCCATTAGTGGAATAATTTATTATTTAAATATTCCACAAATGGCACTTACGGATCAGTAAGTACTATTTTTGGGACGTTTATTTTCGTCACAATTAAAAATTCGATTGAAATTAGTAGAGAGTTTAACATAACATAAAAATACATATCCATAAAAATCTTTTTTACAAAAATACAACCGACTTCTAAAAATTGCAAAATAACTTTAATTTCGGAAGTCGGTGTTTGTTTTTTTGTGTCTTTGTTATTTGATACCGACTTGCGATATTAAAGTTATTTTGCAATTTTTAGTTGTTACACCCCTGAAGTAAAGCTAAATGTTACAGTTATGCCCGAATATAACCCTATTATCATGGAATTTGAACATTTGGAGACAACCAAAACGCAATCTGTGTATACATATTTTTTGTTTATGTTGATTTCATTAAAAAGTGTTGAATCAATTTCGGTAAAATTAATATGGAACCACCTCTAAAGTACGACCTACCAAACAAAAAAAGAATCATCAACATCTATTCACAAATGGCGGAGATATCGCGTAACAAACATACAACATAAAAAAAACATACAGACGAATTGAGAACCTCCTCTTTTTTGAAGTCGGTTAAAAATATAACTTAAAATGATTAAAAACATAAAGATGTTTTAAATCATTTTAATATCATAATTAGTTTCCTTATTCACATTATTGCAAAATCAGCCTTGAGTTACAATTCAGTAGAATAGAAAGGATTTGACAGACACAGATACAACACAACAGCAACAAACACAAAGTAAAAGAACGCGTCCCCACATCGAAATGATCACCATCTCCCAAATGCTGAGATTTGCTGAAATTGCAGATGGAAGATGGATGGATGGAGACAGAAGTGGATCAAACAGTGGAGACCAAAAGGAAAAGAGATAAACAAAAACTTCCGCTCCACTTATCAACATGGCCTGTACCCTTATTCATCACCAACAACTGGATCAGTTGAAGCCCATCTCCTAAATGTCACAACCTTGCAACTAATTCCTTATGACTGACAAGACTTGTGTCATTACCAGTTAAATGTCACATAAATCATTGCACATGAAAACATGAATATCTGAAGAATTTCTATCAATTAATATCTTAAGAATTTTAATGCAGCTGAGTTATAATTGTTTGTGACAATGTAGTATTTTTGTAATTACTATGAATATGAAGGAATATGGTATTGTATACAATAGTAATTGCTTTGCAATAATATAGTTATTAATTGGTGTTATTTTAAACGTCAAGTTTTTTTTTAGCATTTAGTAGTAGTTCTAAGGTGAAAAGATGGTTTCCTTGCGTGATCGAATCAGTAATGAAGATATCCGAAGGAGAACAGTAGCGATGCTTACCGGTAAGATGAATCGCCAAACTTAAGTGGCAGTGCGCAGGGCACATTGCTCGAAGAACAGATGGTCGATGGGGCCGAAAAGTTCTTAAGTGGCGACCGCGTACCAGCAGAAGCATTGGAAGGCCTTCCACAAGGTGGACTGATGACCTGGTGAGGGTTGCGATGCCATGTCCAGCAGTGGACGGCTGAAATGATGATGAAGATACCTAATTTTTTTTTTCATTTTTCCAGCCTCCCATTGCGTGGAGACCAGCGGTCGGCTGCCGTGACCTGCCTAATCCCATTTGAGCCTGGCAGCCTTCTTTCCTACGTCTACTATGCCCATTTTGGAACTCATCGTGGTAATTCGAATTCTATCCTGTCTTTTTACTCCTAAGATGCCGTGTTTCATCACTCTTTGGCAAACTTCAAAGCGGGACTTTTAGGAATCGTTAAGTGACCAGCCCCCCTAGCCATATTACTTTTCTATTATCGTTCACGGTAACGCTTAGTACAAAATGTATGGCAAACAACCATTACTTATTGACCTATCCCAGGTAATGACCTGGGATAAGTCAATAAGTAATAAGTCACGTGACACTTATCTAACACCGTAAGTTAGGACTGATTATTTTTTTCAAATCTTGTGTATATATAAAATTCAAAGTCCTGACTGACTGACTGATACATCAACGCGCAGCTTAAACCGCTGGTCCTAGAGACATGAAATTTGTAGGGTGTGTTCTTTATGAAGAGAAGGTATCCACTAAAAAAGGGGTTTTTCGAAATTCAACCCTTAAGAGGGTGAAACAGGGATCGAAAGTTTATAACTCTGGCAGAAGCTAGTTGAACTATAAAGAAATAAAATCGTGTAGTGTTAAAGATTCCATAAAATAGATTTAAATAGCAGCTTCCTATTTAAAATCCATTGGTTAATGTCCTCCATACAGTTCATGCATTGCCTTTGTAGTATAGAGTTAAGCCGATTAACTCGAATTCCGCCTTAGGCCTGATGGTTTTATTTGAAACACAAACAAATACGGATGCCTATTTATTTTACAACAAAACAAAGCCTCATTTTGAAATTCCTGAACACAGACCTTATTTCAAAGGTATAATGTTGAATATCGCGTAGCAAGTTGAAAAGTTCAAGGAAACGCATGGTAGAGTTGGCTTATAAGATGAGATGGTTGATCTTTATTGTTTTTTAACTGACGATGTGAATATGTTACATTTTTTGACGGTTGATTCCTGTGATTCGTGATATGCTTTTGTTGTTAACGCTTTAGACGTAAGTTATTTTTAACCGACATCAAAAAAGGAGGAAGTTCTCAATTCGTCGCAATCTTTTTTATTTTACATATATGTTCCCCGATTACTCGAAGACGACTGAACCGATTTGTATTTTTTTTTGTTTTGTTTGAAAGAGTATACTTTCCAGGTGGTCCCATTTAAATTTGGTGAAGATCTGATAAAGAACTTCGGAGATAGACAAATGGGACTCATTAATAAATGATAGCAAACCTTCTGGAGTTGCTGCAATCAGAAAGGAAGAACAGCAGATCAGGAAGGAACAGGGGTGGGTTTTAGTCAGTAAGAATCTGACACGCCCTTCTGCTCCACCCAAGAGCGGGAGATGTCATTGGATCATATCCCATCCCACAAAAAAAAAAAAAGAAAAAGAAGGGGTACACAGATTTGTACAGTTCACCATGATACTCCCTAATTTTAACAATTATGTTCGAATTTCATGTTTTTGGAGCTATCGATTCTGTCTAACTTTACTACATATTTAGTTTTAGTTATGGGGTACTACAACAAAAAGTGAAAAAAAAACACAAAAATATACAACCCACTTCCAAAAAAAAACTCAGAAATTACAAAATACCTTTTATTTCGGCAGTTGGAGTCAAATAACAAAGAAACAAAACTAGAAACACTTTAAAAAAAAAACAATTTTAACGGACGAAAAAAAGGAGGAGGTTTTTTATTACTTATTAGTGTTTTTTGTTGGAAATCTGTTGTATTTTTTTGTACAAAAGTTTTTTCTAATGGGTGATTGGCACTAGAGCTGTCAACGGTTTCGGTTTTTTTGGACAGAAGTTTTTGCCAGCAGCTTTGATGCATGGAATTAGTACTTCCCTCTTTGTAAATTATAGACTATGTGGTATTCTAGACTTTATTCTACCTCTTTATCAAACATCCAATACATTTAGCCTTTTTATTAAAAGTTGTCATCCCGGGAGTATATTCCTTTGGGATTATTTTTGACTTTCATGCGGGCGAAGCCGCTGGCAGACGTTATTTAACGTAGGTATATTTATAATACAAAAAAAACAACCGACTTCCAAAAAAGAAAATGTCTTTTTAGTTTTTTTTTAATACCTACACTATTTTTTTTTATCTACATTACCATTAAGTACCAAAATTTTGTAACTACACTAAAAAATAAAAATTAACTTTAATTTCGGAAGTCGGTGTTTGTATTTTATTTCTTCGTTATTGGACAAGAATAAAATCATTTATCATTTATCTTTTGACACCGACTTCCGAAATTAAAATTATTTTTTATTTTTTAGTGCAGGTAGGTATTTTCTTTTTTGGAAGTCAGTTGTTTTTTTTTTGTAAAAAAGTTTATTATTATTCACTTTTTAGTTGTTATACCCCAGAACTAAAAAATCCAGTAACATGGAATTTAAACATACTCGTAATTGGAGAAAACCAATACGACATCTATCTTTATGTATTTTTCGTTTTTGTTCAGTTTTTCAAAAAGCACTGAAGCAATTTCGATAAAATTTATATGGAACCACCTCGGGAGTATGTTCTTTCGGAAAAAAAAAGAATTTTGAAAATCGGGGCCACAACTGACAGAGAAATCAGTGGACATACATAAAAAAAAAACATACAGTCGAACATACAACCTACTCCTTTTTCGAAGTCGGTTAAAAAGCAACAGCATCTGTTTGTCAAAGACGTGAAGATATGGATATTCATCCGTAAAATATGGTTGTTCGAACAGCTCTTTACAAATAATATGAACTTTAGTCCAGCCATAACTTACTCTGTATATTATGACAGCTTCTCAAACCTTTGCCTCTCACTCTCAAGAAACCCTTCATAATGTGTATCAAATGTCTATTTTATGCATTCCAATTACCGTTAATTGTAGCAAGAGATTAGAGTCTAAGGGGGCCTTTCCACTAGATATGTGTGAAATGACTAAACGTTGAAGCTTAGCTATATACATTCTATGTGATTTAAAACTGTATCTGCCTTGTTTATCATAACAATTTTGTGTAGTTAAAAAAACAAAAAAACACACTTATTTTTTTTAACAGACTTCGAAAGGAGGTTATCAATTCGGATGTTTGTATTTTTTTTTTTTATTATTTTTTTTTTTTTATGTATGTTCGGGCATAACTCCGTCATATATTGACGGATTTGCACAATTCTTTTTTTGTTCGAAAGGGGTTTATTCCGAAACGGTCCCATTGAAATTTCAAAAAGATTTGATAATGGGTTTCGGAGACAGACAACGGAACTCTTCAAAAATTGACAGCAGATCAACCGCGATTGCTGCTATCGTATGTCTATGAATTGTTAACACAGTTTAATGAGGAACCACAACTAAAAAGTGAAAAATAAAAAACTTTTTTACAAAAAAATAGAACCGACTTCCAAAAAAAGTGCAAAATAACTTTAATTTCGGAAGTCGGTGTCAAAAAACGAAGACACAAAACAGGAACACCGACTTCCGAAATTAAAGTTATTTTGCACTTTTTTTGGAAGTCGGTTCTATTTTTTTGTAAAAAAAAATTATTTTTCGTGTTCTCCTCAGCAAACTCTTTCGTGTGATACCTACCCATATCATGGGAAAGCATACAAATAACGAGTCCGCCATCTTTGGGAGTCCGGATTTAGAATAACGTCACTTAGCTGACCATGCATTGTCGTCCAAACGAAACATGTATGCAAAATTTCAGTTCAATTGGAAACCGGGAAGTGGGTCAAAAACTTCTTAGATTTGTTAACATAGTTATTTACAAGTGATGCTAATTTATGTATGCTAACAACCATGTGTTTAGTTTAAGAACAAGGCAATGCCGCCAGACATTTGGGCATATTACCAGCCGACAGCGATGTGGAGGAATTTTTCAACGCCATATTTTTGATTATTTTTAGTTTTAGTAACATAAGTTTTTAGTATTTTTTATTAGGTGTCTATGTAGTTATGGGTGGATAGGTATGTTTTTTTTATGTTAAATTAATTATTTGGTTTAAAAACTGATTAGAAGGTTCTTTATTTAAAATTTTCTACCCGATAAATGTGGTATAATACTGACTAATCATTTGAAGGAGTTTTTGTCCTATAGACATCTGAATGTGACTATGGGCTATTTAGTCTGTAAGATAGATTATCCAAAAATTTTAGAAACACATTTTTTTTTTCACCAAATAAATAAAAAAATGACAAAGATCACCAAAACAGATCAAAGTTCAGGGTACTTGTAACGTCATCTGTTGGTAAAACGTGTTTTTTTTACGAGGATACAGAAAAAATACGTTTCTAATAGATTTTGGCCGTCTAACTGATGGACCAAATGTATTTTTAGTCCAATTTGGTGACGCTTGGGGGAGGCCTATGTCCAGCAGTAGATGGCTTTAGGCTGAAATAATGATGATGATACACATTAATCGCTACTCAGATACACATCTCTGGTCGAAACGCAGCCTTACATTTTTGGACACGATATGTTGCATTGGCCCCTATGACAAACGCAGCGACCATCCGACCACATTAGAGACTACTCGATTTACTTACAAATTAGATTAGTGTGTGTTGTAATCAATGTTGCCATAGTGAAATAAGCTTTGATGTTATTTAAGGCCTATTGCAACTCTTTGAGATTCGAATAGGGTTGATGTCAGAGTGTAGATTGCGTATTCAAGTAATAAGGAATTGAGAATTACTCAGTAAATCTTATTTATTTGATTTAGAGGTGTCTGTGGTGGTCTGAGAGTTTATTTCTAAAGAAATAAGTAGGTACTATTTACAAACATTTTAATGAATGCAGTCAAATAGCTTCAGGTGGAATCATGATGAAGACAGTCAAGAAACTTGGACTTATTAAGCGATATTTATAAAAAAAACTTAACTATAATGATTAGTTTAAGCACTGATTAGCAAGTTCCACTAATCAGTATTTAAACTAAATCACCTCTATGAGTGGCGCGAAGAGGCGAAACGCCGGGGCGTAACTCCGCTACCACGACACCTCGCGGCTCGGCGGACAGAGCTCCGGCAGGATCTCATGGCGACATGGAGAGAGCAACTATCGCAACCCAGTGCTGGGCACGCCTCTCCGGCCCCTCTTTGAAGAGTGGCTGGAGAGGCGCCACGGCATTCTCACCTTCCGCCTGACGCTGGCCCCGTCAGGTCCTCGTGGAGGCGATCGGCGGCAGCAACCTCTCACACCCGGCCAAGGTCCAGGCCATGGTACGGGCCGAGAGGGAATGGGAAGCAGTCTCCTCCTTCTGCGATGCAATAATGCTCGCGAAGGAAGAGGCGAAACGGGTGAGGGAGGCTCAACAACAGAGTCGACCTCACGCCTTCAGCAGCAGCCACCTCAGGAGACGCCTGGGGCTTACGGCGGCGCCGCGAGACGATCTCCGGCCACCGTAGACCCGGGCCTGCGGACGGTGAGTAATGGGTAGCTCGCCGTCCGATCAGCACCAAACCCGAGAGTCGACGGCGCGTAGTGTTCCACGCGCGCCTCAAAGAGTTGTCAGCAATAACGACGGAGCCCGTCATGGCCGATGCCTGCCCAGGGGTTGTGGATAAATTCGAAACAGAGTTACCGCGCTCCTGGGCACTTAGGGCAAGGAAGGAACAGGGGTGGGTTTTAGTCAGATAGTGTTTGACACGCCCTCCCGCTCCACCCAGAGCGGGCGATGTCATTGGATGATTTCCCACCCGCAAAAAAAAAAAAAGTATTTGGTCAGCGAGTTTGCGAGGGCCAATATACCCTTATTTATGAAAACACTCGGCGCTCGCCCATATTATCGGTTGACCTCCAAGTGTCGTACTGAAGTATAGTATAGTTCACCTTCTGAATGATAAGAAAATTCTGTAATACCTTCAGTTACTACTTACGTACTGGCTTCATAGATTTATTTATTATATTACTGGCTATATAATATAGGAATGAAATGACTCCAGGAGTTTCTGGCGGGATTTTTTCGAATTAAGTTCAGTTATTTTAATTATTCGCAAATTGATTCCAAGTGCATATTGTGATGTAAAATTGGTATAGTTTTGTGTCTCAAGTGTCTAGGCAACTGGAAAATAAGTGAATTTATTGAAACAGGCGCGATCTCGGTAAAATGAAACTGAGAATTTTGGTGATTGTAGTATTGACTATCTCAGCGAAGTTTACTGAGAAGGCTGACTTGATACATTTACTGCCAAATACTGCAAAAATATTCGCATTCTAAAGGAAAACCAAGTGACTGTATTCTGTATCAAAAGACGAAATACTTTCTACACTTGATACTGGATAAAAGCACAAACCGTGCGAAGCCAAAAAAAATACTACAAGTCCTTACATGGAATAAAGTATGATGATGTAAAACATCTCCATTCCTAAACTATACATCAATAAGACAGGAACTACAGAAAACCCTTGACGTCTTTACTCAATACTAGGCGCCAGACATATTAATATCATTTATAATGTGTCACAGTTTGTAAAGTAAAGATTTATGGGACTTCATTAACTTAAGAGCTCCTTGCTACTGATGTATTTGTCCAACATCGTTATGTATACGATTTATCACTGACTTGAGATGGTATGGGAAGATATGGAGATGATACCACATTTGAATGTTATTATGGTAGTTCTGATTTGCCAACCGGCGATAGAGATAGACCGCATCATACTTAATGTTAAACTGTCTGACCGAATACGAAACACCACACTGCGCTCCAGATTACAAATTGGCGCCATATATCAAAACACTGCAAGCAGGCCATGTCTCTTGGATGCCGTCAAACCTGCTGGCTTGTATGTCACAAGACTGAAGCCCTGATATAACTAGACGGTGGCGCAACAGATCAAGGAGAAGATGGCGGGATGCTTTGGATGGTTTTCGCGAAAATTGACGTGAAGCGCAACACTCAAGTTAACAGCATATTCCGAAGAATCGCCAAACTTAAGTGACAGTGGGCAGTAAACATTGATCATGATGGTCGCTGGGGTTGAAAGATTCTGGAGTGACGACCGCGTACCGGAAGATCCAGCGTTGGCAGGCCTCCCACAAGTCTAAACCGATGACCGAGTGAGGGTCGTGGGAATCCGCTGGAGGTGAGACGCACGGGACCGATCGATGTGGCGACATTTGGGGAAGGCCTATGTCCAGGAATAGCTTATGTCTCATCTGAAATGATTATAATTTTTGCTACTAACAGGTGATCTGAAAATTCTCTCACAGAGATAATGAACCCATGGCTGTAAAAGCCAAAAGCAGAAAAATATTTTTTTGTAACAACAATCTGGAGTCAGATAAAATAAACCGGTAATTATTGCGGTCAATTGGCACTCTAGCAGTTTATTCAGTGTCTGATAATGATAATTGAGTACAAAACTCACCTACGCTAGTAGCCACATACAACAATTAGCACCAATTACACCGCCACCGTAAATCCAAGCGAAATAGGACAGGACCTTTACTTTTCTTACGCTTTACAAAGTAAGCTGACTGAACAGGTTACCTAATACTTAGATTTCACTTAGGTATCATCACAGAGCATGGACGAGGCTAGAGACGCCATCAGGAAATGTGTATAGTAAACCAATTCATCATCATCATCTTGGACCATAGGTCTGGACATAGGCCTCCACTAAGCGTCACATCGACTGGAGTTGTGCTTCTTGCGTTCCGTGGTCTCCCCCGACTTTAAACACGCGTTTGTTTCAGTTGTCATGTATATAGTCAGAATTGTCACGGACCGTCAATTTCTATAAGTACCTACACGGTTACACTCACTGACACGCTTTGTTTGCACGGAAAGTGTTGACAGTGCCGTTGCTAGCAGCGATAGCCGAGACGTGTCTGCTCAGTCTAACTGGATGCAGTCGAGTACCTATTTTATATAGGGCGAATGCCTATCTTACTTCCACAATACAGCATCGGAATAAAAATATACTCCTTGCATAGACTGGTGTCAGATTTTATGACTTCTACTATTGCGACTATCATAGATCTTCAAGTGAAAAGTCAAGAGTGAATAGGTTACTTCTAGGCAAGTGTGCTCTATCTTCGACCTCATCATCGCTTACCATCAGGTGAAATAGTGGCTAAACGCCTGTCATAATAATTAAAAAAAAAAGTAAAAGCCGAGACCAACGTACTTTTCGAGAAACGGAGGAATTCTGGGTGTCTAATGGATGGTCACCCATCCACAGACTAACCTCAGCAAGCATTGTTTTACCTATGAGATAGATCCTTGCAGACGTTATTACAAAGCCACGGGTTCCGTGCTCTGTGTTTATCATAAATTATTTGAACCATCCCTTCCTTTGGATCGCCATATATTATAGCCATTAACTGTTTGCTAATACTCAATAATATAGGCAAGCCTTTTGAACGAATTCTAAGCGATTTGATTTCATGGTGAATTATTCATTAATGTTATGTATGAAGCGGCATTAAATTAAAGTTGAGCGTTATGATGATATTAATCATCATTGGCTTTTGTGATTAGATTATGGGATTGAAGGATATGAAATAAATATGAGTATATATAGGCATCTTATTAAGTATGTGGAATATCAAAGATGGTACTATGCCTGTCACTAGTAATAAGTATGGCCATAAAGGGACTATTTAGTTAGAACATGATTTATTGTGTGTGCTACTCATTCTGAAGGCTTAGATTCAAACAATAGGTTTTAAAGAGTTATTCCGGTCAGATAATGATCTGATCCCCTTTTTTTTTGTGTGTTTGGGAAATCACCCTATGACTTCTCCCGCTCTGGGTGGAGCGGGAGGGCGTGCCAGACTGTTACTGAGTAGCACCCACACACCTATATGTATATACATATTTCTTTTAATAGCCGGCATAGCTTTTAAGAATACCAGCATACCGTAAACGCAACTGGTACTCGTATCTATAGTCTCCAATTCTATTGGCGAGTGCGCTAGATGGAATACTGAAAGAGAAAGTTATTCTTGTAGGCGAATATATGTTCTCTACCAACTAATTATCTAAGTCCCACATAAAAAAATGTCAGCATCAAGATAAATCAATAAAGCTTAATTGATGGGTATTGAGCGTACCTAAACACGGGAACACACAACATACTTAATATCTCTTAATTAAAAGATAATTTAATCAATTACAAAAAGGAAACCTACAAGGCAATGCAATGCAAACAATGTAAACAATACACACGTAGGTGAGGCACGTATGAACAAAAATGGCGCATTTTGAACATCTGTTGCATAAAAACTAACACTAGTTCTCAAACTTTCTCTGACAACGAAAAATTAATTATTATGAATTTATTTAAAATAATCATCAACCAGAATTAGTAACAAGGGTCACAGTACACAGTATGTTCATTAGTTCTTCCTGACTAATCCTGACTGAATCGATTGCCACCCAACTAAGCCGTCGCAAATATAATTTGGAGAAATGGGGGATTATTGGTCCCTCTAACACTCAGTGCGACTGTGGTGCTCCTGTTCATCCTATAACCCATTTTCTGGAGTACCCCAGGTATCTGTTTATCTGCAACCTTAAGGACCTGAGCGACGCCTCCAACGAAGTAATAAATGTAGTCACCTACTGGGCCCAAACAGTATGGTTAATATATCAACATTCTCCTGCCCTTATTCCAATTTATTTGGGGTCGGCGCAACATGTTTTCTTCTTCCATGCCTATTAGTCATCATCTCTGTAGTCACACACTCTTTACCCATATCCTCTTTCACACAATCCATCCATCATTTCTTTGGCCTTCCCCTACGCTTATAGCCATTCAGATCCATATACAAGACTTTCCTCACGACATTTTCTTCATTCCTCCGCATTACATGTCCATACCACGACAACCGATTTCCACCCAACTTTTCAGTCAGCGGTTCCACTTTCAGACTTCCTCTTATCACTGCTGGATAAAGGCTTTCTCAAAGCGCCGCTGCGACTGGATCTGCGTTTCTCGCATCTAGCATTCCATGTCCTTCGCCAGGTTTTACCTAGTGGGAGGCCTCCCACTAGGTGATGCCAATGTTACGTTTACGTCTATCGGTACAGCATGTCAGGAGGATACTACAAACCGCCTCACCATTCGCGACTTTTTTTAATAATACGGGTTGTAACGGATATGGGTAGTCATATTCTAAATACTGATTTTTCCCATAGAAATTAATAGTTTTTCAAAGGAAGTAATAGACAATTCAATTTAAATTCAAATCAATTCAAAAATATCTTCCCATACAATTCATCAGTTGATGATAACTTTACACGGAAAGGCCATTTTTTTTGGGAATTGACTATGTTGTCCCTGTAGAAACTTGGTCTTTTTCATGGACAGAAGCAGAATTTCATATCAATAATTCAGTTACATCTTGTATGTATATACAGTTTTGTAGTTTGATAACACTAGAATTAACAGTTTAAGTTTGAAATGTGCGTATTTTAAATAAGAATTTGCTTAAGAGGCCTCTTACAGTCCACTAGCGCCGCCAATCGAAAAAATGTCATAACTCGTAAATAGAATCAAAAATACAAAATGTGGTCTATTATTAGTGTAGAAAAGGCAATAACGTAATTTTATAACACATTGTCAACACTTGAAATATAGCTGTTTAGCTAAATCGTGCATTCAAAACATAAACGGCCGTTTTTGTTACAAATGCACGATTTAGCTAAACAACTATATTTCAAGTGTTGACAATGTATTATAAAATTACGTTATTGCCTTTTCTACACTAATAATAGACCACATTTTGTATTTTTGATTCTATTTACGAGTTATGACATTTTTTCGATTGGCGGCGCTAGTGGACTGTAAAAGGCCCCTTAATTACGTTCTAGATATTTAAATTCTTACTAAGACGTATCGTATGAAATGACATTTCAAATGCTACTTTACTAATTTTAAATAAATGCTACCGATATAAAAAAAAAACAACCAATTACTTTGACGATTCAAATTCAATGTTAATGAGGTGTTTATCTAAATTAAAACGAAATAATTTCGCCTAACCGGCAACCATCTTGTTTCTCAAGGTCAAAACTTTTAGAATCATTGACAGTCCCTCCATTTTGGGAACTGAAGGACGGATGTAAGCACAAATTAAATTACTTTAATAAATTTGCAACGACCTCAGAAGTCTTCAGTCAGATCAATTAGCTGACTATTTTAGGATTCATGTTGAGGTAGATGTAATTGTATGGTTAGTAACTTAATGACTGCCTTTAATTTTGTACTTCTTTGTGTGTGCGTACAACCAATTTTGGTAGGATTCTTTGCATGCTTCGCTTGTTTTTAGTCCTGGAACGTACTGTTTACATCCTCTTTCACATGTCTATTTCTGGAAATGGGTATACACAAGTCACAATTTTCTAATGTGGAAAAGCTCTACCAAAAATTATTTAACTAATATTAAGCCAAGATAGGTAGGTTAGGTTGTTCACCGCATAAACCTTTCAACATAAGTTGATAGGTTTTATGCGGTGCGAAGATGAGACGGTTCTGATCACCCCACTGAGATGTAAACAAAGGAAAAAAAATAAACAGTTTTTTTTTTTAAGTTTTCCGCTGAACTGCTGGAATACTTGCCTCTTTTTCAAAAATATTTTATTACAAAAAAAATTATGTATATCTTTCTTATTCAAGAGAGCTATTGTATAAGTTTTATTCTCAGTAATTCCAATAAAATTACTCTTTTTCTGTCCACTACTTCAACTTAAATCCTGAGAAGAACAGTTTGGATGTATCATGTCCATCTCATGTTCTCTTTGTTAAGCCCAAGAACACCTGCCTCCCGGTCGTGATTTGCAGTGGCCTATTTGGGAAGCACTGAATCGATTGCATATCCAAGTAGATCATTGCAAATATAATTTGGCGAAATGGAGGATTAATGATTCCTCAGACACCCAGTGCGAGTGTGGTGCTCCTGTTTAGAGTGTGACCTATTTGCTGAAACACCACAAATGTCCGTTTACTTTACCCTAGAAGATAAACGTGCCATCTACTGGGCTCAAACAGTTTGATTAGAATATTGTACTGTCGAAACGTAAAGAAGAACTAATATCCTTAGTTCTTATACAACGTGTTCCTTTTGATATCTCATAATTCTAGGGTACCTACTAATGAGACCATGTCAAAGAATCAACTGTGTTTTCTTTTTTTTTCGTTTTTATTTTACGTAAAAAATAATTCAACAAAGTCACGATTATGTACTCGTATGTAAAACACTCTTACGTGAAATAATTATGATCACGTCGCATTTTCTTAGCTTTAATTATGAATCGCAAAATAAAGATTCGTCATACGGGTGACAATTTTTAATTATTTAAATTATGATTGATGTTATCTCTGAAACCATGTATTTTTGAAATACTTGTTCTAGGACTTTTTGTATTATTTTTACATATAGCATATAGACCTTAGGGTTATGAGACATCAAAAGGAACACGTTGTGTAAACTCACGATACGCATACGCACTTCCAAATAAAACTAGGCAGTACTTTTTACCTCATCTACAATTTTTATGAACCCCAATACAAAACGTAGGCAATTATAAAATATCTACACTCACAATAATTACTTTATTTAAACAATGCTGGCTTTCTACTCAGCCTCAAATAGGCCTAGCGTGACGGTTGTGCAACTATTGTAAGAGTTAAATGTTATATTAAATTATAACTACCTATTATAATTTGGCTGTTCACGTTTGCGCGCTTTAGAAGCCTGTCGGTAACGGCTAAATTTAGTTAGAGATATTCGGGCTATTTTCGGGGGCCACTTATCTTGGTATGGTCATGTGAACAGGAGAGATGAAACACATGTAACTAAAAGAGTAATGAATATAAATGTGGATGGATGGAGTGGGAGAGGGAGGCCAAAGAAAAGACGGATGGATTGTGTGAGGAGTGATATGAAAGAAAAGGGAGTTAGTGATAGCGTGACGGCTGACAGTACAGAATGGATGAAAAAAACGTGTTGCGCCGACCTCAGGTAACATGGGATTAGGGCAGGAAGATGGTGATGATATTGGACTATTTTGGCTTAGATCGAAGTCCATGTCTACAGGAAATATTAAACGTGTAACTCAATTACAGTTTAAAAAAATTGAATAAAAGCAAGTGCTTTATAATAAAATAAAATAGTAAGGGTTTGGAATCTATAATATCCACAGTAGAACCAAGGTTGCCCGACATCGGCCGAAGAATTGTCAAACTGAAGTGGCAGTGGGCAGGACACATTGCTCGCAGAACAGATGGTCGATGGGGCCGTAAGGTTCTGGAGTGGCGAGCGCGTACCTGAAGACGCATGTTGGAGGCCTCCCACAGGGTAGACCGGTGACCTGGTGAGAGTGGCGAGGGTATATGGATGCGAAACGCATAGGACCGGTCGTTGTAGCGACACATGGGTGAGGCCTGTGTCCAGCAGTTTTTAGAGCCGCAGTAAAAACAGAGCCTATGTGTTTCGTTTCTAATCCTATCAATTTAATGTACCTAACCCTGAAGAAACATTTGTGACCGAAGAAACATTAACACATTAACATTTAAAATGACAGCATTTATTGTTGGCCCAACCAAATGCTAACACTAAATGCTATTAGGGTCACAAATATTTCTTCAGGTTTAGGTACATTAAATTAACAGCATTGGAAACGAAACATATCGGCTCTGTTTTCAGTTTTGTAAACCTTGCCATTTTTTGTTCGACTGGTAGAAAATGTAAAAGGCATTAAGTCCGCCTTTGTACTTACTCTTACTACTCCCTGTGCATAAAGTTTTCATTAGTCATTTCCATAACTTTTATCTATTCTATTAAAGCTCCTTCGTCGCCTACAAACCACTCATTAGTAGACAAACAAAGTCTTAGGTCACCATGTGGGCTGAAACAAATTAATGATACCACACTAATAGTATTTTACAAACATTCCCAGCACAATATTATTAATAATAGATGCTAATCATCTTCTATTGTGCACTTGCATCAATGTTATACCTACTAAGATTGTAATCAGAAAGTTTATCTTTCTGTCTGTCTGTCTGTTTGGCATGGTTAGGCTTAAAAACAGAGACACAGAGTTACCGCGCCCCCTGGGTACTCAGGCAACTGAAGGGAACAGGAAAGAGTTTTAGTCAGTAAAAGTCTGACACGCCCTCCCGCTCCACCCAGGGCGTGAAGTCATTGGATGATTCCCCAACCCCACAAAAAAAGGGCCTATCTGGTTAAGCTTATCAAAACTGCACTCGTCTGGTGAAGGGTTCTCACCTTGTTTTTATTGTTCTTCATCTACTGTTTTTTCTTACTCCTCCACTGTTCTTTCCTGATTAATTTCGTTGCGGGACCCAAGATAGTTTATGTAATCGTTTCTCAAGGACTCGTCGAGTTTCATTGCCTCGGCGTTTTTCCGGTGGTCACCATTGTTGATTCTGGCTTTCAGGAGTTATAGTGTGACGAGCTTGTTCTTCATCTAAGTTAGCCATACAATGAATCTCATACCCCTAACCCCTTATTAATTATTTTAAAACCCTTAAAGCAATTCAGAATTCTACTAACGAGTACCATCAAATGCTCTCCAACTATGCTACGGTCACTTTTCAGTTCAATCAGATGCATCTGAATATTAGTACCTACTTCACATGAAGCGACCGTTTGTTTGACGTCCACAACCCAGTAACCTGATGAGCTAGTCAGGGTCCCGGGAATCCGATGGATGCGAAATGTAAAGGACCGGTCGTTGTGGCGATACTTGGGAGCCTGTATCCAGCAGTGGACGGAGCAATAGCGGCAGAAATGATGATGATAAACCAAGTAACTGGTCTTTAGTAAAACTAGATTTTCTGACTTTCGGGCGTCTGTCTCACTATCCGTAACGACTGTATCAAAGATCCAAAGCTGACAACTAGGACTTTAGGGTGACGACTAAAAAAATTATTTGGTACAACAGTTAGACAATCAAACATTATTGTTGCTATTTTTCTTTTGTCACTTTAAAAAATATGAGGACGATACAGTGCGTTGAACGCGTAATCTACACACCAACGTCAAAAATATAGAAGTGACGTAGCAGCCCCTACTCCTGAACATTGATGCATTTTATCTTTGGAATTTATTGGTTTGGCAAAGCAAAAAATATATGTTCAATATTTTTTGATAATCTAACTTACTTGCTAAATAGAATTATTATATCTGTACCCAGGAATCATCACTATTGTATTAACGAGTATATCCGGGGGTAAACCATTCAAGTCAATGTATTTCCAAAGAAATCTAGTTGTAGAATTTATGGAATCACATAATATATTTTTATGTCTTTCACATGATAATCGGATGGCATTGGAATGGGATTACCCATTACTAAGTATCTTTAATTAAATGGTATGTAATTATTATACCTACATGCAATTAACTACGAAATAATTAAGTCGATCAGACAGGATGTGCTGAACTTAACTACTTTGAAGATTTGTCACGTTCGAGCTTCTGTGAAATGTTTATGTTACCGCATAGTTGCAACAATCAATCTGCCTAGCCTTTTTCCAACTATCTTGCGGTCAGCTTCCAGTTTAACCGGATGCAGCTGACCTCAACAACCCAGTTACTGGGTAATACGATACCCCTTGGTAAGACTGGTTGTCAGACTTTTCGGGCTTCTAACGACCCGTAACGACTGTCAAAGATCCACGAATGACAGCCGGGACCAACGGCCTAACGTGCTTTCCGAGGCACGGAGGAGTCTCTATAGTTGCAACAATATCCTTAACTTTTAGGTATTAGTGTTCAGACCTACATACTATTTATTTTAAGGGAATAGTTATCTTTAATTCTCAATAATATCTCCATTAGTCCTGATAACCAGCATCTGCATCATGACACCAGTCTTGGCGTATATTTTTATGTCTTCTCTTTTTATTACGCAAGACGAATTCCAAAGATCTTATTCAAGTTTCATAAAGTTACCTGAAATTCAATCAATCAAAAAATTAAAGGAACTACTCGTATGTATTAGAAAATAATAATTATGAATGATTTGCCTTTCAAGGTGCCTTACATGGACGAGGCAAAAAGAGCTAAGTAGGTCGCAAGGACCATAACGTCAAAAAACTAAACCAATAACAGCAACTGGGACAATATCTTTTTAAAAATTGCTAATTATACCGGTCTTGTAGTCCTTCCACCAACACCAGCGCATCCACGAAGAATGCATTACAAAAGAATGACATCATAGCCCATAGATGCATAGGAACAGAAAATGCTTACAATATCGAATTAATTATCGTTTATATTGTAAGATAAGACAGTTTAATCACAGTATCAATCACAATGAGATACAGATGCGATTTGTCTGTCTGTCTGTTTTGTACATTATGGGAGTTGTGACCAAGAGTTAGTGGTTTGAAGGATTTTCTGTAATTTGTAGTCTCGTTGGCCTGTGTCCGAGGATTACTGGTTTGAACTTTTGTGATAATTAGTGTCCATGCTCCTGTGAGTTATTAAATGTTTGTTTACGGATAACTGAATAAAGTTGTCGGTATCTCAATCTTTGTTATTACTTGAACGGAACGTACAACACTACGGCATGCGATGCCGGATACATAAGCTTCCCCACCGTTCGTTGACGCAAATCACAACGGACAAAAAGATCATTCTGATTTCATTTCTCAGAACATGTGCGGCTGCATTGCCTCCGTCTTGATAAGCGTGTTTTGTCTCTAATTTGAGACTTTAAAAGTGCCGATTGATTGAAGGCAAGCTAACGAGAATCCCGTGCCCAAGAAGGGCAGTCGGGCTGACTTGGCACACTACAAACCCATCTGGAACTGGTGCTCAGGGTGTACCAATAAGATAACGACTTCCTTAGTTACCCTCAATACGGCTTCCGCCAAAATCAATCTACTGAGGATCTTCCAGCGTATGCCATTCACATCTGGAATCAGGCCATCGAGAAGCACGGGGAAGCACTTGCCGTCTCCTTCAACATCTTGAAGGCTTTCGACAGGGTCTGGCACGAAAACCTTATTGGTAAGCTTCGTTTCTTCAGTCTACCCAACGGACTGTGTGATTGAATGGCAGACTTCCTGAGAGATCGGTCCGTCTGAGTGGTAATTGATGGCTGTTCGTCCGATCAATTGGATATTAACATCGGGGTCCCTCAGAGGTCGATACTTGCAGCAACATTGTTATTGCTACACATAAATGATCGATCTCCTAAAGCCCGGTACCTTTGGTACGCAGACGATAAACAAGCTAGTGGGTCACAGATACAGTCTCTTCGAGAAGCTATAGTTGGGCATTATCTTTGAGTGAGATGGTGCTAAAGCGGTGGAGGATAAATTCGAAAGAGTTACCTCGCCCCCGGGCACTCAAGGCAGGGAGGAACAGGGGTGGGTTTTAGTCAGTCAGAGTCTGACACGCCCTTCCGCTCCACCCTAGAGCGGAAGAAGTCATAGGATGATTTCCCACCCCCAAAAAAAAAAAAAGCGCGACCCTATAAAAAAATAAAAACAGGCTGAAACATGCAATCAATAGCTCCAGTCTATGTTGTTTTTAGTTGCTGAAAGAACTTCACATTAATCACTTACCCCACAGGTTACTGCTGATAACAGTTAGCTTGCGTTATCTCACAGCTGGACGAAAGTCTGTCCTTCTGGTTCTGTCTTAAGATTTGATTTTGTAACTTTAAAAACATCCTACAAATCCACTTAAAACTGGTGACCATACCGAAATCAAGACAGGAAGGTGTAGTTACAAGATGTAGCGCCCACACACACATATTTACATACAGTTGTATTAATTGCATTAATCAAAGTATATGAGGATGAAAGTGAACATTTTGGAAAGTCGTTACGGTAGGTAGCTTGTTAGTGAGTTAATTGCTGGTTAAACTGATGTAACGATAAGAAATGTGATAAAAATATTATTATTCCTTTGTATTACGAGTCAATGATGGCACATTATTTTCGAGGAGTAGGGCTGCTCCGGAGGGATTCCGATCACATTCCTAAACAGGCCATGGATTGGAATCCTCAAGGGAAAAGAAAGCGTGGCCGTTCTCGTTAAACCTGGCGACGCACCGTGATCGCAGAAGCGACGAGAATCGGAATGACGCGGAGTGAGGTGAAGCGTTAAGCTCAACAGTACTGTGCTGTGAACAACCTCTGCCTCAGCTAGGGGACATAGGATCTTAAGTCAAGGGCTGATTTTTCAATAGCCAAATTTATATTTTTATTCAAATAATTAATCGACTCTTAGTCATAACATTCGCACCACCGATAAAATAGAGTTACAACTCTAATAAGTTAGATTTGAAAATTCAACTTTTTTGAGCATGAACCCTATTTTACCGGAGGAGCGATATGTACAGGATTTAACAGAAAGGTGTGGTCATATTTTAAGAACCGGCTCTTCCCATGAAAATAAACAACTTTCTCTAAGAAAAAATAGAAAATTCCCAAAAAAAAATTGGACTGTCCATACAAAGTTATCATCAGCTGATCAATATTTGTATGGAGGGTATTTTTTTTTTTGAGAATTTCCTCAGGTATTCTTGAATAAAGTTGTTCATTGAAAATCGATGTGCAGATGCTTAAAATATGACCACACCTTTCCGTTACACCTGTATATTACACAGATAAAGTTTGCGTGATCCGTTGCTCTAAGCATAAGCAAAGCGACCAGACATAATAAGTTGGTCAATAAAAGGTCCCCATCGACCAATCACAGGAACTATAAACTAACATATTAAAAAATAAAAAAAACATTACAAATAATAACATTAGTGATAGAATGAGATAACCTGAATCATTATCATCATCATCAGCCTTTTTTTAATGTCCCCACTGCTGGGGCACAAGCCTCCTCTCTGTAAGAGGGTGTGGGCCGTAATCCACCACGCGGGCCCAATGCGGATTGGTGGATGTCTACGAATTTTTAATCTGAATGCCTGCAATCAATACTAATAATACAAAGAGGTAAAGTTTCTGAGTTTCTGAGGTTGTAGGGGGTAATCTCTGGATCTACTGAACACATTTTACCATTAGAAAGTCACGTTAGTTGTGAGTGTCATAGGCTATAAATTTTTGAAATCTACGCGGACGAAGTCGCGAGCAATGTGGTAGTTGTTTATAATTTTAAAATAAAAGTTTTTAAAAGTTGCATCATTATAAACCGGAAGCCACTTCCTAAAATCTCATTACCAACATACACCACAACCTCCACCTACCCACAAAACCCAAAAATCCTTCTCCCAAGCATTCAATTCGAGCGTTCCACCCAGTATGACTCCCACGCACGTGTCAAGGCGCCATGATTCACTGCCGAACAATACACGTGTATTAGTATGTTAATAGCTTTATTTAACCAATGTTTTGATGTTATTATGTACCGGTGGTTTGGTAGAACGTTTTATTGTTTCCTCATTTTGTTCGGTGTGTGGGAAATAGCTGTGGATTGTTAAGAAGGGCGGAACGTTGTGTTTAGTGATATTAATCTGTGTTTTTCTTCTGTATGGAGTATTATTTATGATAGTTCGTGTGTCTGTATGTGTCTATTTTGGCACGCCCTGTAGGTTGATGCAGTTGGTGGCATTTATGATAAATCAATAACAGATTTGATGCCGTTAACTGCAAAGAATTGCTTGATAAGTGACTTGTTTGGAACTTTTTAGTTGTTTTTTATAGTTGGATTTTTGAAAATATTCTATTTTTTTTTACTCCGTTTATTATATTTGTCCATGTCAAACGTTTGGTTTTAGATGCTGGAAATGTAAGAAAAAAATATTTAAAGAATCGAAACATTTTTGAAACACAATAAGAAATAAAATCCCTTGAAAGGAAGACGTTAAGTTCTGGCAAACGTAAAGACAAAGGATGGCAGTGGGCGTGACAACCACGGTTTAAATATTGTTAAGAAAATTGAAAAGTTAAATTATGTGCATATCAACAAGTTTGTTTGAATTATTGGTTCGACTCCGAGATCGAACTCACGACCTCACGTATCGCGGTTACCTCCGATGACTATCTCCGTTTCTAACACAAATAAAACAATGGGATTTGAATTCCCAATCGTGAACTTGAGATTGAGATTAAACTAAGAAAAGCAACTGATTTTTATGAAATGCTCGATTCCTATCCGTTATAAGTAAATAATGGCACGGATTCTCTTGTTCAATATCAAAACTAAAATTAGAGAATTGCTATCTTTTACTAAAAGGCAGTGCGAGAAAAGGACGGCTATAGCTAAGCACTAAGTTAGAGATGTCAAACTAGTTTACGCCTTGCGCTTCGCCGTGTTTTTAGACGACATGTTTTTACGTGTACCCTTAATTTGTATGGAAATATTAGTTCAAACTAAATTTGACAGCTCTAATTTACGTCCGTCTATTTCTTGTTTTATTAGAGAGAAAAAGATAGCAATAGTCTAAATTAAGTTTAGTTTGTGCATAACAGAATCAACACCAATGTGTGTGTAAACAACTATTAACTATTTTTTTATCCAGCTTTATTGTCTGTCTGTTAGGAATGTTAAAAATGTCAAGTGCTATTTAGTCTCTGTCCAAGAAAGTGAGAAATAATAAGCTTATATTTCAGCAAAAACACGTTTATTTTTAAAAAATTGATGAGTCAATAATGACACATTTTTTTAATATTTTTTTTACTTTTGATAGGCATGCGTTTGACCACTATCTCACCTGAAGACAAGTGGATGATGTAGTCGAAAATGGAGCTTGCTTAGAAGTAACCTATTCACTCTTGACTTAAATACTCCCAGGTTGTAGCTATCAGGAAACACAGACTCCGGCAGGGAATTCCACTCCCTAGCTGTACGCACAATGAATGTGTTTTCCAAGCGTTTTGTGCGTGTGGATGGGATGTCCACCATGTATCGGTGGCGTATCACCGTACGTCTAGTGGTCCGATGATAGACCGGGCTTGGCGGAGTTAAATTATGCAATTCCGTCGCACACCCCCCAAAGTGCAACCGATAAAATACTGACAGGCTAGCAACTGCGTCTTTGCTCAAGACTTTGAAGCTACGACTCGACGAGCCTATCATACTGGACGACTCAGCAACTGGAAAGCCCAAAGTGCCATACACCTGCACTATGGCGGACCCAATGAATGCTTCTCCCGCTACAATTTATGTGAAAGGCTTCTGGGTCAATAGTATTTAAAAAGTTTGGAAACCATCGGTTCTAAAGAAGAGATGATGAGGTAATTTAATCAGCCTCTTGACATTGACTTTAAAACTTATATTTCAGTCTTGCGCTCGGCTAGGCCGCTAGAGCATACGCAATGCGCATAGCTTTGAAATGAGACGCCGCCGCCTAGCTTTGACTGACATACCTATTCAATATTCAACGTGTCTGGCAGTCAATGTAAGATTAATTTGAAGAATCCTTTTGTTCTTTTGTTTTAGGAATAGCATAGCCATCTCGACTTAAATTCCTTAGTCGAACCTTTTACTAAGGGCTGGTTTCTGTTTCGAATATTATGAGGTTAAGAACGTGATAAGCCCTAAACACAATAATGCCAAAATTTTACAGGTTTTCAGGTAAAGTAGAGTTTGACAAAATCCCAACTCCAAGTTCTTAATTCATTCGCCCAGAGGACACGGTGGAGCATACGGTGGAAGTCTGCTCCGCTTGAGCAGAGCACCGCCGTGTCCTCGTGGATGCGATAGGTGGCGGCGACCTCTCGCACCCGGCCCTGGTACAGGGCATGGTACGGAGTGAAAGGGAATGGGAGGCAGTCTCCACCTTCTGCGAAACAGTAATGCTCGTGAAGGCGGAGGCGGGACGCGTGAGGGAAGCTCAACGGAGTGGCCCTCACGGCCCCGGCCGCTACCACTGCAGGAGAGGTACTGAGCGTACTAGGCGTAGGACGTCGCGAGACGATCTCCGGCCACCATTGACCCGGGCAGGTATCGGCCATGACGGGCCCCGTCCCGTATTCTGACAACACTTTGAGGCGCGCGTGGAACACTACGCGCCGTCGACTCACGGGCTTGGTGCTGATCGGACAGTGAGCTACCCCAGTGAGTAGCTCACCGTCAAAGAGATGAGTGTCAGCTACCACTGACGGGACCCATCGTAGCCGGTGCCTGCATGCCTTGGGGTAGCGGATAAATTCTGAAAATGAGTTATTGTACCTCTGGGCACTCAGGCAGGGAAGGAACAGGGGTGGGTTTTAGTCAGTAAGAGTCTGACACACCCTCCCGCTCCACCCAGAGCGGGAGAAGTCGTTGGATGTCTTCTCACAAAACAAAAAAAAAAGTTCATAATTCATAAACCAAGCGCTAGACTCATTCAGGGTTACGGGATTGTTCCCAGGGCTGATTATGCTATCTTAATATTTTACAGCAGTTGAGAGCGACGAAAATTTACCGCCGAATCTGCGACCACTGTCAGTGACAGAAAATGAATTACAGGTTCTACCTGTCGGCATATTTTTAACAGAATGCTGTTTTATTACTTAGTGATGATTAACATTATGATTAGACTTAAAAGCTTCCGGACCGAAATTAATGAAATCAATTGACTGCAATCAATCTAAAATGTTAAACATTTTGGCAGTTAACATTTAAATATCCACAAATTCATGTATTTACTTTAATTACACCAATATTTGAAAACAATCTGATATTTATCTGGATTGAGTATAGTACGAAATAGATAATTATGAAGATTGCTTCATTGACGAAAATCAGTATCGGATAGGTAATTACATTTCTGATTTTTATTGATTTACTTAAATCAGTTTTTTTTGGGTTCCATAGCAAACTGGCAGACCCATAAGTATATTTTCTGTCCAGATGTTGCACAGCCATTTTACTCCAAAACTATATCCATGAAATTTGAAAAGAGGTTTATACCATGTAGCGGTAGCAAAAGGACGGGGCCTGCCACGGCCAATGCCTGCCCGGGGGTTGAGGATATATTCGAAAGAGTTACCTCGCCCCTGGGCATGTAGGGCAGGGAGGAACAGGGGTGGGTTTTAGTCAGTAAGAGTCTGACACGCCCTTCCGCCCAACCCTAGAGCGGAAGAAGTCATAAGATGATTTCCCAACCCCCAAAATAAAATAAAAACCATGTAGCGGTACTCAATGGCGTAAATAGTCAAATACCATAGATAATTATTAGAAGCAGTTCCCATAACAAAAATAACGACAAAAACTCAATGTATAAAATTATTTCCCATATTTATTTATTTATTTAAACTTCATGTACAATAGTGGTACTTAGGCGGACTTAATGCAACAAGGCATTCTCTACCAGTCAACCTTTGGGTTAAATAAACAACTCAGTGGTACCTACCACAGAGTTGTTTATTCGTTTGTTGTTTATTTTACTTGTGGTAAAACAAAATTTAAAATACTAGACCGATAATAAAATACATATATATGCTAAAATAATATACAAATAAATATTATAATAAATATAGTATAATATGGTGAGGAGCTCGTGGCTAAAGTAATAACAGCCGCACGGGTCGATCTATCAGGTTAAGCTACGCTTGCCGGGGTTGGTCCATGGATGGGTGACCATCTTTACATACCGAGACTCCTCCGTGCCTCGGAAAGCACGTTAAGCCGTTGGTCCCGGCTGTCAATCGTGGATCTTAGACAGTCGTTACGGGTCGTCAGAAGCCCGAAAGTCTGACATCCAGTCTTACCAAGGGGTATCGTATTACCCAGTAACTGGGTTGTGGAGGTCAGATAGGCAGTCGCTCCATGTAAAATACTGGTATTCAGCTGCATCCGGTTAGACTGGAAGCCGACCCCAAGATAGTTGGGAAAAAGGCTAGGCAGATGATGATGAAATATAGTATAATATGGTATTAAATATAGTATTATTTGGATACTGAATATAAAAAAAGAAAAAAACTCAAAAAACAATGACTACGACGAGGACCACGCTACGTTTGAGAGGACTTTAAGTAGTAGTTCCGTATTTTACGCTTAAACGAAAATGTTCTCTCAGCTTTTTTGATGTCAAGGGGAAGCACGTTCCAGAGTCTAATCGTTGAAATAACATAAGAGTTAGACAGAAACCCGGTGCGTTGAGAAGAAATATGTAGAACTAAGTTTTTGGATGCTCGAAGGCTCAGACTGTGAGAACTGCCTAATACTTTGAAATGTTGTTTAAATAATCAGGAGCACAAGGATCGTTCATAATAGTGAAGAAGATACAGAGGGATCTGTGGGATCTCCTGTGTCGGATAGGCAGCCATTTAAGCCGAGAACGGTAATAAAAATATAATAAAATAAGAAATGTGGTCATATTTCCGAAGGCCATAAATAAAACGAATACAGTTGTTGAGAAGACAATCCAATTTGTTTAGAAGTTACAACCACATTTACAGTAAAAAATAAATGTTTGTAAGTCAAATAACAAATAGATATATTTCAATTTTAAATGCTCATTCCGATTCGACTACAAAACTGTTAACTGTACGTCTTACACGCACTTGACCGATTTTTTCAGTCAAACCTACTAAGGTTTCAAGGTTATAAATTAGATCTTAATGTTCAATTCTTCCTCAATAATTCAGCAATTAAATGGCACAAAGCCAGTTCAAAGCTGTAATTATCAAACAATTGTTGCTCATCATAATAAAGTAAAAATTAATTTGATATCAGTATGTTTTTAGTCACGTTGTCTTGATTAAATTATAAAAACACATCTACAGCACGTTTTGCGTAATTAAGTTTGACTAATAAAAGAAAAAAAATATGTATTTTCGGAAGTCTTTTAATTTTAATCTAAATGAACCTAAAGAAAATAGTCATTGTGGTAGACCCCAACATTGACAGTCGATGAGATTATATTTTATCTGTGGTCGAATTACAATCAATGAAGCATCTAGTTATCAGAAGAAATCAATTTATTAAACTATTTAATGCTAATTACCTTAATTGTGATTTGGGAATCGACATTGTGCTTATAACATTAAATGTCGTTTCTGTTCTTACAGGTAAAGTATTGTTACTAGTTGCCTTTATTCGTGTGAATTAGACGAGTAAACTTAACAAAGTAAAATTTTTCTTATAGAGACACTCAATAATTGTGTTTTGATTAACTGTGTCGTCCCAATCACTGAAGAAACACTGTACAGTGTATAACGGAAAGGTGTGGTCATATTTCTAGAACTGGTACTACTGGTAACTGCACATGGAAATGACAAATTTTCTTAAAAAAATAGAAAATTCAAAAAAAGAACTTGGACTTTCTATACAAAGTTATCATCAGCTGATCAATATTTATATGGAAGGTATTTTTTTTTTAAATAATTTCCTCAGGTTTTCTTGAATAAAGTTGTTCATCTCGATGGGCAGATGCAGTTCTTAAAATATGACCACACCTTTCTGTTACACCCTGTATACATATGAGTATATACAAGGTACCGATGACCTGGTCAGGGTCGGGAATCCGATTGATGCAAGACAAGACGCATAGGACCGTTTGTCGTGGTGACACTTGGGGGAAGCCTATGTTCAGCAGTGGACGTCTTTCGGCTGAAATAATTTATTTTTAATTTATCCTTTATTTCAGGCAATTAGGGCCCATAAAACACAATACATACTCGTATATTTAGTATAAAACAATACATTTTTAATACAATAAACCAAAACTACTGTACACGAAGTGACGGCGTCATGTTACGCTGCGAGGTGTTGCGTAGCCGGCCGCGGAAACGCCGATACAGCATACCTTTCGGACAAAACTCTTCCTTGAGGAAGGTCATCAAATGGTGAGTTGGAACGCGCACCACGAAATACTTGAAATTGGTGTTATGGCGCGCCTTCACACAACTTCTCCACTCTCAAGGTCCAGTTGGTCTTCACATAATGATGATAATGATTACATATAAATCGATCCACAAGCCTGAGTAGCTGAAGATTTTTTTACCTTAAAAGTAAACGGATTAAATTATAGCGTGATGGTGACAGACAGGAAGAACGAAGGAAGAAAACGTGTTGTGCCAAACCAAGTAACACGGGGCAAGGGCAGGAAGATGTGGAGATGAAGAATCGTGTCTGAATAGTTAGAACATCAAACAAATATAAGAGACCCACATGGTACTATCTTTGCCCTACATTAAAGCTATTAATCTGGCTTTAATAAAACCAAAATCATCAATATATTTTCCGCAGAGTTTAAAATGATTCATTTTCTTTGTATGTTTATATGCAAATGTATTTAGTTGAACAATGAAAGTAAATCAATGCAGACAATTTCTAGTGTCCTCACGTAGCGCATAATAGCACATTTATTTGAGTAAAGAAACAATTAACATCGTTCTTATATTGTTCTCACATACAAATAACTAATTAACGACTTAATTTAAAAAGTCTGTATCCAAGCTTATAGGTTTTACATGTAAAGGTTAGTTCCTTACCCGTCGAAAGACGAGCTATTCATGCCATTTTCGCCCTAGTGTGATAACACTAAACGAATAATGTCATACTTAATTTAATATTTCATGCGATTTTCTAGAACCGTTAATTGAAAATTGAAACATTATTTTTGAAAGGATGTTTTCAATAAAACACGGCATTAATTACATTCGCCTTTTACCATATTTTAATTTAGAATTTGAGATAATTTCCATATTTTGGTACAATAAAATCTATGTCAAAGAAAATTTTGCAATTCAATTGAAGCAATTTACTAGGGCCTTTTTAATAATATTTATTTAATACTATCCGATTTATACGAGGAAATAGATAACATATCAATCAAATACAAAAGATGATAAAATCCTACTGTATAGAGGCAAGGCACTCAATGAGATGTAGTTCTGTGAGCCACCGGCGGAGTTTCTTTCAATAGCCCCTTTAATCTCGGCCATTAAAATATGCATATTTAGCCATAACTGTTACTGAAATGTCATCCTCTAATTGACTTTTATTAGGAATCTATTTCAGCAGTGAACTTTACGAGAAAATAATTGGACCTACTTGATAACGATGCATTTTCTCAGAGCCATTGTAACTGTCATTGAGTTTGCTAAAATATGTCTCACTTGCGTTTAATACCATATGAGTCTTAAATAATTGCCATTATGAAATACCCTTCATGTGATTAGATAAGTCATATTAAGTAATAATCTCATTAGTTAATCATAAGTTTGCCATGGCATCGTGATGAGTATCATTTATCTCGTTCATGGTAACGCGTAACGTTAAACGTTCCAAAAATGTAGTTGCAGTTTGTGTTTGCAACATGATTGCCTACTTTTTCAATAAGTCTCAATCAGCCCTTATTTTAAAGGCTCCTTCACTTTCATCATCATCATCATCATCATCGTAGCTCCTAAATTAGAAACCATATTAGCTACCGGTTGCGAGTGTTAATAACTGCGATACCGTGTTGCACTTCTGCAGTTGTTAACGTTACAATTGTTTTTGTATACAAATGTGGTTACAAATGTGTGTGTATGTGTGTGTCATCATTTCAGCCAAAAGAGGTCCTCTGCTGGATATAAGCCTCCCCCAAGTATCGCCACAACGACCGGTCCCGTGCGTCTCATATCCATCGGCTATCCACGACCCTAACCAGGTCATCGGTCTATCTTGTTGGAGGCCTTCCAACGCTGCGTCTTCCGGCACTACTACCTTATAGCTCCATCGAACATCTGTTTTGCGAGCAATGTGCCCTTTAGGAGACTTTAAGCCTTCGTCATTTTAGTGACCACTATTTTGAGCAGCGAATGGGGTGAATCATTTACATAACTTGTATTTCTCTAAAAATAAGTTTTTAACTATGTACATAAATAAAATAGAATAGATTCTAACTTTTGATCAAATACTTATCTAACAGTAAATAAAATAAAAAAAACTCTTGCTAAATAAATCTTAAAGTACACCGACAAAAAATTCCTCCGCGTCGCTGTAGACTGGAAGTTTCCCCAAAAGACTGCCGACATTGACACGTTGTATGGCAATGCTTAACCTCTGGTTGAGGTAAAAGCCAGTTCACGCCAAGACGTGTCAATTAGATGTTTGGATTTTTAAATTGTGTATGAGCACTCGGACCCCAACCCACCCGGGCCTGCAGACGGCGAGCAGTGGGTAGCTCGCCGTCCGATCAGCACCAGGCCCGTGAGTCGACGGCGCGTAGTGTTCCACGCGCGCATCTCAGAGATGATTGTCAGCCACCACTGTCACGCGTGTCATACTCTTACTGACTAAAACCCACCCCTGTTCCTTTCCTCTCTGAGTGCCCAGGGGTGCGGTAACTCATTTTCAGAATTTATCCGCTACCCCTAGGCAAGCAGGCACCGGCCATGATGGGCTCCGTCAGTGGTGGCTGATACTAATCTCTTTGAGGCGCGCGTGGAACACTCCGTCGACTCCGTCGACTCAGGGGTAGCGGATAAATTCTTAACATGAGTTACCGCACCCCTGGGCACTCAGGCAGGGAAGGAACAGGGGTGGGTTTTAGTCAGTAAGAGTCTGACATGCCCTCTCGCTTCACCCAGAGCGGGAGATGTCATTGGATGATTTCCCACCCCACAAAAAAAAATGGCCCAAGAGTTTCAACCCAAAAAAAACTTTACATCATAAAAAAATCAACATCTGGCTAGATTATTAAGCAAGCGTAGGACACCCCTAGCAAGATGGGCCAACGACATATTGAAAGGCGGTTGGAACAGACTGGATGCGGAAGGTGAAGAACCGAACTTGAAGTGGAACTTCAGTGGACTTGGAGTGGTGGTCTAAGGAGCGAGCCTTACAGAATTCTATCCTGAAAAATAAAATAAAAACGTTTAGATCCGTTTTCGACCGCGCGTAAACTTATCGTGCGCGTTCTTTACCATTTGATGGCTAATTCTACCACCACGCGCGCTCATTGGTAGAATCAAATAGCGCACGCTTCCCCGGCTTCCTGTTACACACTTCCATCCCTATTCACGAAATCGCTCCCACAGATTGCAGAAAAACGAGAGGAAAGATGTTACACATCAAAAATAAGTAACGTGTTAAAAAGCATGCCAAGTTTAATACCACCATAATCATTATTGTATTTCAAAAACTACACAATGAAATACAACTATAAAAGCTTACTACTATACTTTGGTATTTCAACTACGTATTGTGTAAAACATCTGTGGTAAAACGTAGTAAAGAAGAACTTGGCCCCACATTTATTACGGCAACCGAATCAATTTGACATATTCGGAGTAGATCGAAACTCGAACTGTAGCCAATGATTTATATCGATCGATTATTACGTAATATTCGAACTAGAATTGTGATTGAATTTTTGATTCTTTTACGCACATTTGTATGATAATTTTGTTTTGTTATACATATTAGTGTTGGTATCTGATTTTAGAGTGATATGCCGATATTGGTAACTTGTGTGGCAAGACAGATGCCCATAATATTGTCAACAGTCTAATAAAGTTCAGTGGTGTTTTGGACCTCCCACTGAGGTAATTTGTAGGTATTAGGAGCCTCCAAATTATTTTTTAAGGCTACAGTAGATATGTGCGACACGACAATGCGTACGATGCGACATCGATTTTTTACTAATATTGTTCTAATTCTTATAACGTTTTCTTTGCGTTGTTGCGTCGTTGTCGTATTATCGATTGGAACCTACCTGTTCGAATCTTTATAGTGACTCAGCTGGTTTGTTAAAGGTACCTTTATATGGAGCAGTGCGTGGTAACTTTAGGCTTTGAAAACTAGGTATGTCCATTGTGATAAAATTTAAAAACTATTTTGTAGTGAACACAAATAAGTACCTATTTCAATAGTTATAAAGCCACTACTGAATCTTTTCTCTTCTTCTCTTTCTCTTCTTTTTTCTTCTATTTACCGGTAAAATGTGATGAATAGCGATGCAGGAGTGAATTGGGACGAAAATTTTAAAGAGATTTTAAAGTTGAAATAATTATAGTTTTTCGCCAACATGGACACTAATTATAAATTATAATTCAGTTAAAAAATTCAAATCCTTGTTGGCAATAAACTATATATAAAGTTTCGTCCCGATTCACTAATGCATCACTATTTACCTTCCCATACTTTTTTTCTTTTATTTATGAGTCAGGAACCTTTAAACTTGATAATTGTAATAAGATGTAGTTATTGTAATCGTTAAAATATTATGATTGCAATGATCAAATTGATATAATAGCATTGTTAAAATAATTTCTAATGTTTAACAATAAGAAGTTATGGTTTCTTCAAGGAAAAGCTTACGAAAATTTTTATTGTTACAACTATGTTTTTACCGTGACTCTTTCTACTACTTCTATATATATCAGATCAATTTAGTTTGCTTATATTGGATATAGACATGAGTTTATCCATTATCTTATTCATCATTATCATTTATTATTTATCATTAGCAGATGTGATTTACTAAATATAGTAGTTATTTTTATAGATATTTTAATTGAAAATATCATCATTTTAACCCCCGATCAAAAAAGAGGGTTGTTATAAGTTTGTAGTGGATATCTGTGTGCTCCCGAATTTGGTCTTGTTTTTAGGGTTCCGTAACCCAAGGTTCCAAACGGAGCCCTATTGCTGTCACTCACGAGTCCGTATGTCTGTCTGTCTGTCGGCTGTCACAAAATTTTGTTCCAAAGAATTTCGTAATATCCCATGGAGCTATGAACTTGAAATTTGGTGATAATTATAATCATTTTTATTTGCAATAAGTATTGGTACAGTGTTGGTCTTAAAGTTCAGATTTTTCTTTTATAATTCCTTTATTCGGTACGGAACCCTAAATTGTGCGAAGTCCGACATGCATGCACTTTTGTTTTAGTTGAAGTCGAAAAAATCGGTACCACCTGATAGTCGAATCATGTTCCTATGAAATAAGATGTTCCTATGATATAAACCGACCCAAGATAGTTGGGAAAAGGCTAGGCAGATAATGACACATACGCGTGACTGGTTTTATTAAACTTACCTACATCAAATCCAGTAGTAAACCTCTTCATAGAACAAACCTATAAAGATAGCAATTTTGCAAAAAACCTTCTTTTTTAGCAAAATCATCGTCCATCGCATCGCTACTCAAAGTAAGATAGTGACCAAACAGAAGCTTACTAAGAAAAAAATAAAACAAGACTACACACAGACTGACAATATCACTACAGTACGACAGTATGAAACTAGTTTAACTCAATAAAACTTCAATAATGATAGATTACACCAGTTCAAAGCTCGCTTGATGAATAAAACTAATTAAAGACAATAAAAATCTCGTAAACACGTCTTTTGTACATAAAAAGATAATATTAAAAGATATGGAAATATAAATTAATCTTATAGCTTTACTTTTAAACGATATTTTGTAGGATGTGGCGGTACCAATCAATCAAATGGTCCAGGATGTTGGGACCGTGACGAGATTTAATCTCAGTGATCTTAATTTTGATGACAATGGTTATAAAGTTGATGGTTAATGTAAGGTTTGTGTTTTGTTATTTAGGTTTTAAGATACAAATGACCCTAGTATGACTTCTATATTTGAGTTACCTGTATCTCCAGATGTACAAGTGTAAAATGATAACAGCACTTATATACGTTATAGTAACACAATTTTTGTATTCCCGAAAGGATAGGATAGGTCGGGTTGGGTAGGTTGGATAACACAGCCACAACAGGGGTGAGCCAACTGATATTTTTTAGATGTGTAACATCTTTCCTCTCGCTTTGCTGCAATCTGTGGGAGTGCCAGGGAAGCGCGCGCTATTTGATTTGACCAATGAGCGCGCGCGGTGGTAGAGTTGGCCGTCCGAACTGTCTGCGCGCGGTCGAAATTGGAACGAAACGTTTTAATTTTATTTTTCAAGACGTAATGTTAATTTTGTGTATTACTAAGGTTATATGTCAAATGTTACACATTATATGCGACTACATACATACATGCGGGTCGAATACAGAACCTCCTTTTATAAAGTCGGCTAAAAAACATACAACAATTTCATGACAACTCAGATAATTATATATCATGATGACAGTAGTTATACATACCGTTGATAGTATTCATGACTTTATAATAAATATTTGACATTTAATGTTTTTCATAAACAGGTGACCGAGATTTGTTTAGATATGCAGAGTCGGTTTAGGCACAAAGAATCGTGCTCTCTTCAAAAGCGCAACTAATCTATGCAGGACTAAAATGTCAATCCAAATGCAATCTCTGCCACAACCTGTAATTACTATAGGTTATTAGTGCAAGACATTATCATTGATAATAACAGCCCATACATATAGCATACCACTCTTGGATATGGACCACTGGTACAGTTTGAGGTGGTCGACAAAATAATTCAACTCTAAAAGTTCGAAATATAAAATGAATTCGGGATTCCTGCCGGGGTCTGTGTAAGCTACATCCTGGGGATCTTTACGTAAAGAGTGAATAGGTTACTTCTAGACAAGCATGCTTCAACATCGACCACATCATCACTTACCATCAGGTGATATAGTGGTCAAACGTGAGCCTATAAAAAAAATAGGATTTATGAAATCCTATTTTTTTTTAATAGGATTTATCAAATCCTATTTTGATTTCTTAGCCTATTATTCTTTGAAATTTCTTTGACAACATTTACATAACGTAACATCCCGTCTGCCTGCCCGGAAAGATAGGCAGAGTTAACAATATTTAACCAGCTATGTTTAAGTTACATGTAACTAGGGATGAGAGTATTACCAACAACTTGGCACAAATTCAGACAGCAGGCTGCTACTGAGATATTCCACTTGAAAATTAATGATTTCGAAATAGAGTTACCGCGCCCCTGAGCAATCAGGCAAGGAAGGAACAGGGGTAGGTTTTAGTCAGTAAAAGTTTGACACACCCTCCCGCTCCACCCAGAGCGGGAGAAGTCATCGGATGATTTCCCACCCCCACCTCTCCGGACCTCACGCTCAGATGTAGCGTTTACGATCATTGGGTACTCTCTTGGACTAGAAAAGTTTAGTTTTGTACTTCTGATACAAAAAATTCTAGGATTTTATATTTGAGAACAGTCCTATTTATTGTAACTATTCCAGGAATTATCTGTAAGAAAAGTGTAATAGAACACAATACATGGGACCTACTTATTTTCTTTTTCACGGTGGTAAATCATCCAATGACTTCTCCCGCTGGCATGTCAGACAACTACTGACTAAAACCCACCCTTGTTCCTTCAGTTGCCTGTACCAAGAGCTGAGGTTCCTCTCTTTCGAATTTATCCACGACCCCAGGCAGACATGGGACCTACTAGGAATAATAAAATATTTTGTGACAAAAAAAATGTGCCTCCAAGCGTCTTGTTATATCAAACAAGTGCTCTACAAAACTATTCAAAATAATAAATTTAGACAAGTGGATCTATATATATTACTCGTACAAGGATGTCATACCACAACTACCGGTTGACAGCCGCAGAATTAAATGTGGTTGGTACTATTGTGCGTATTTTGAGGCTCACTTAACACTCTAATGGTGATTTATTCATCTTGCTCTGATTAAATGTAATCTTAGACCGGATTAAATTCCAACTAAGACAGAATTTATTGTTGGATATGTTGTTTTTTTTGTGGTTCTTAACGTCCGAAAGAAAAAACAGAATCCTTACAGAATCACTCGTGTGTCTGTCTGGCTCAGAATCTAATATTATTATACCGATTGAGTTAAAATTTGGTACATGCTAAAATTTGGAACACCCAAACACGGACGGAATTTGGAATATGGGGGCCACTTTTGGGTTGAAAATCGGAAAATTAAAATATAAGTTTTTTAAAGTGTAACGTGCGACATATCAAATAAAAAGGAATTTCATGAGGGTGACAAATGCATTTTATTCATAATTTTTAAATTAAAAGTTTTATAGTTATTTAAGAAAATAGATGAAAAAATACCATTTCCCCCCTATAATTATCTAGGAAACGACTGCGTCTAAAATTAAAAAAAAAATACAAAATAATTCTTTACTTATATTTTATTTGTATGTGGCAGGAGAGCCACCCCCAGAAAATAAGGCTAGGCTAGGAGGAAGACCTTTATTTTGTCTTTTGAGTACATTTTTAGGAAAATTGACATAGATAGAAGTTGTGTGGTTTATTTTATTTCCTCTAGCAGTTACACTTCTTTACTGGTTAAGTTCTGTAACTAATAGTTAACTTTTATAATTAACTAAGAAACAAAAGTCTGCAGTTCGCCTTACTCGGTTAAAAATAAAATTTCTAATTTAATAATAACGATGCGATCTTACAAGTTACGACTTTAGACGAAGAGCCTTTGTGTAATACCTTTTAAATTATTTTTGATTGGTTATTAATTATATTCTCATCTCATCACACAAAAGATGAATGTTATAAATTAACTAATAATTGATTTAAATGAATTATTTGACAGGCAAACCACCATTCATTTAGTTGAACCAATAAAAAAACAAAATTGAATATAAGATTTTTCTGAACAATAATTAAATCGTAATTAGTTTTATTGAATCTGTAACCTTTATTATACTCGTAACTTCAAAAGTATTTGAAAATCCAATACACGTATGAATTTCCCTTTCAAATTCCGAAGTAACCTAATTAGAACCATCATCCGCGTATAATAGTGATTCAGATCTTCTAATGCAACTTTGCTTGACCATGACCTTGGCTCAGGATATCAGGTCGACACCTATATATAGTGGAACGAGGACCAACACCAGCATTCTTCTGCCAACCTCAGACCAGATAACATCATGAAGTTGGTAGGTGTATTAATTCAAAAGCTTTTGACGAATCGAAAAAAGTCACGAGAAATGGTGTCAAGAGAGTTTTGATATCGTTGTCTATACTCCTTTGTAGTGTCAATTGTTTTTTTGTTCTATCGTGACGTTTGGTTAAAATTTTCGTGATTTGTGCAACGGTTTCGTTAAGGGTTCTATTGTGTTTTATTTGATAATATTGTTATTTCATTTTGGTAACAGTTAAGTTATTGTTATAGGTTGGGAAGTGTTCTTGTTATGGTGTTTAGATCGGTATTGTTTTGTATGTTGTAACTCCTATACAATTGATTTGGTAAAAAAAGTTTCCTAATTAATCAGTTACTTAATCTGAGATGTCCAATTTACTATGGAAAATATTAAAATGTGAATCATTTTCTCTTGTCTATTAAGTAAAAATGTAATAAGTGGTGAAAGCTCATCCATTTCAGAATAGAATTTTAGTAATCAAAATTAACTAAGTGTATAATCCAAAATGAAAACTTTATCTATCTACTTACTTATTTTAATAAAGAGATATTAGTTTTTCTTCATGTAAAAATTTCTATAAACACAGATTTTCTTCTTTTTTTTCTTTTGTTTCCCATGTTGAGTGTGGATTGCTGCACATTAAATGGGGTTTCTCTCTTCATGGGAAAAGAGACATAAATAAAACCGACCAGATGTGATCAGGACGTCCCAAACCAAATTCACCTGCTAAATTATCTACTTCAAAAACCCAATCAAAATCTTAGACTAAAGTCAAAATAATGTCTCCATCTCCCCTCAGATCATCGTCGCCTGCATCATCGGTGCCTGCTCCGCCGCAGTGCTCCCCGGGTACATCGCACCCCAGTACCGCTACCCGTACAACTACCAAGACTCCAGAGCCAGGGCCTCCCTCGACAGGAGCGCGCAGATCTTGAGGTCCGAGTCTGAGGTCAACGAGCAGGGATTTAGATATGCTTTTGATACAGAGAATGGTGAGTTTTTCTTCTGGTTTCTTTGTGACAAAGTGATATATGTGTGAAAAGGGCTACTGCTTCGCCTCAGTGAATTATGTTTGTCAGATTTCTTCCTACTCCTTATATTATAAATTCGAGAGTTTGAATGGATGGATACATGTTTGTTACTCAATCGCGCCAGAACGGCTGAACAGATCTAGATAAAATTTGGCACATAGCTAGATTATGGTCTGGAATAGCACTTACTACTTACATTGGCTATAAATTCTAGTGCGGGAAATAATATTTCCACGCGGGCAAAACAGCTGGCAGAAGCTGTGCTCTTATAAAGCCAAAAGTTCTAGTTCTTCAAAAGTAACATTAGATTTTCCATCATCAACTTTACTACGTAGTTAATCTACTGTGGTATGCCTAGTTTCGAATAGCTCAAGCCGAAAGAAGAGTTTGAATCTAGCTTTGTTTCATATAATATTCGAAAACACTTCTGTGATAAATCCCTCTTAATAGGTAATTGTTAGCAGTTTGTTGCTTTTGTTTCCAAGTAAGGCTCTATGTCAGATCCAGCACCTAATAATAAAAATCCACTTGAAAATCTTTAAACTACAGTGAAACACAAGGGCATAGGGCGTAATCCTAAAGCGAGTATAAAATGTTTAATCATTTTTAAAACCCACATAGTGTTGGTTCCTTCTTTCAGTGTAAGCTTTTTTTGGGTTTCTTGGGGTTTCTCAGGGTAGTCATCTAGGAAACACCGGCCTCATCTAGCTTAAACTGACAAAAAATATTGACGTGAAAAAGTGTTCCTTGTAACCTATTTACTGAATAAACATAGAATAGAATAGAATAGTGACCCGCTTAGGCTTCGCTCGGGTGCAGATTATATACAAAAACCTTCCTCGTTTATCGCACTTTATATTATTAAAAAACCGCATCAAAATTCGTTGCGTGTTTTCGGAGGAGTAAGCGGTAAAACATACAAACGCAGAAAGCGACTTTGTTTTGTACTATTTAGAGCAATATTGAACCAGTAAGTAGAGTCTAACTGGTTCTACATAACCTTTTATATAGTGACACATCAATATCAGCTTACCACACACGTTGAGCCGCGAAATGATACGCATTCACAATATTAACCTAATCTAGCTGAACGTGGGTGCGACCGTACTTTACGCAACTTTACGTAAAAGACCTAATTTGAAATCTACAGTTTGAGGTGTGGTGCGGACCATAAGTATAGAGCGGGCATGCTCTCATAACTAAATGGCTAAATTTTCGCAAAAACTGTTCTTTAAGAAAATAGAATATTATTGCTTTTAATAAGTTTCTTATCACATCTGCGAAAAAAATTATTACACAACTTAATATTTTATTTAATATTAGGATTATATATACAGAGTGTAACAAAAAGGCGTAGTCACATTTTAAGAACCGGTTCTGCCCATGGGAATGAACAACTTAAGTACCCTAGGCAAAATTTAATATTCTCAAAAAAAAAAAATTGGACTTGCCATACAAAGTTGATAAATATTTGGAAAGGTAATTTTTTTTTTTGAGAATTTCTTCAGGTTTTCTTTAAGAATGTTGTTAACATCGATGGGCAGATCCAAAGCTGTTGGAAGAAGCTAGTTTGTTAAACTGTAATACCTACCTAATTTGTACCAGTCCATATACGCAGCGTATCAAACCGTATGATTCCAACTGCGAAAATCGTGCCGCTTTAATCAAATAAATACAGGCATAAATAGATGAGGAATCTAGATAACAATAATATACACAGATACAGATTATTACAGTAAACAGAGTTCTATTATAGCTCAGTAAGCCTAAGTTCTAGTTTGTAAAACGACGATACAATGGTAGACATACCACTCACACGCACAGAACGTTACATGTTGAGGCACAAACATGTAGCATAAGTTACTTCTGCGCTGCCACCGATGACGCCGTGGAATAAAAAAAAAGTTTTGGGCCAAAACCATATTAACCATTACCATAAAATGCACTGTCATCGGAACTGAGCAAACGTGTAAAAATGTCAAACTCCTTAGGATAAGAGGAGTTGGTCTAATTCAGCTTGCAAGATTTAATCCGGACAAACAAACATTGCAATTTAGTTAATAGTAAGCTTGAAATAAAAAACTTTTTTACAAAAAAAAAAAAACAACTGGCTTCCAAAAAAAAAATACACAAAAAGATTTAAAATAACTTTAATTTCGGAAGTCGGTGTCAAATAAGGAAGAAGTAAAATATAAACACCTTAAAATAAATGTATAGTGTATTTTCTTTTTTGGAAATCGGTTGTTTTTTTTTATTTTCACTTTTTAGTAATACCCCAGAACTCAAAACCCCAATAACATGGAACGTGGAATTTAAACATACTCGTAATTGAAGGAAACCAAAACGTTATTTAGGTATACATATTTTTCGTTTTTGTTCAGTTTTTCAAATTATATGGTTTTTTTACCTTGGGAGTATATCTTTCAGATAAAAAAGAATTTTGAAAATCGGTCCAAAACTGACAGAGAAATCGGTGGACATACATAAAAAAAAAAACATACATACAGTCGAACATAGAACCTCCTCCTTTTTTGAAGTCGGTTATAAAGGTCTCTGCATTTCAAAACCGCTCAGAAATAAGATATAATTGAATACACTATATGAAAACGATCCATATATTAGCTTGTTACACATAATTGCAGACTACACTTAAGTGGTTTGTGATCTTATCTGGCACAAATTACTTGCCATTTTCACAATAAGTTCCAGTTTAGAGAAACAGCAAACATTTGTTACAATTTACAGCAATGTTGGTTTTGAGCAACCAAAAATTTTTGCAAAGAAATTTTATAATAATATTATTTATCAGACTATAACTACAATACATATTATACTAAACTAATAAATAACTTAATAAATAAAATATGTACAAGAGGCATAAAAATCCGGTAGTAGTAAAGCTCATTGGGCATCAAAAAATTCGTCCACCTCTCTGTAAAAAGAAAATTATTCTGAATTTTGTATTGTCTTAAGGGCTAGTAATTTATATGTACTTCAAGCAAAAGGGGTCCAGTTCTCGGTATTTAGTTTCCGAGATATACGCAGTTCTGTAAATTTCCCATTTTTCTAGGACGCCCACATATGCCCGTGGAGCAAGAAAGACAGCCTATGTATGTGTTGAATACCAGACCATTTTTGAGCTATGTTAAAATCTGAAAAATCGGGCCCAAATGGAATATGAAAAAAATAATTTTCGTATCGGTTTTCTGTCTCTTAATCATAATAAACCTAAGTCAACTACCCGTCATACTAGTGTGCTCAGAAAAAGACAGTTTTACTTCTTCAAGTAATTAGTTTTCAATAACCACATTACACAGGACTTTAATGAATAAAATAAAAACATTATTTATTTATTTATTTATTAAAAATTACGTAAATAACACCTTAACAGCATAACGCCAAAGCAATGTTACTACCACAAAATACAATTTGAAATACCAATGAAAAAACAAATTAAATTACAATTAAAATAACAATCGAAAATACAATCAAAAACACAATTAAAAAATACAATTAAGAATACAATTTAAAATACTATTAAAATAGAATTCAAAATAAATGATACAAGTCAAAATACAATTCAAAATACAATTCAAAATGCAAATCAAAATACAATTCAAAATACAATTCAAAATACAATTCAAAATACAATTCAAAATACAATTCAAAATACAATTCGAAATACAATTCGAAATACAATATTATAGTTCAAAAAACATGTTTTTCGTATTTTTCTCAAACCCTTTCATATCATGGGAATGCATACATGTTTGGGAGTCTGCCATATTGGATTCAGAATGACGTCAAATAGCTAACCATGAATAATTGTTATCCAAATTAAACATGTGGGTATGCAAAATTACAGCTCAGTCGGAAACCGGGCAGTGGGACAAATTTAACTTCTAAGATCTTCTTACATAGTTATACTCGGAATTTTAATTCGATTCCAGATTTGACAATTTCAGTGTTGCAACGTTATGACAAGTACTAAATAGTGACGTTGCGAAATTATTCGATATGGAAATGGAATATTTCCAGATCGATTCTTCTCGTTTATAATTTTACTCTCGTAAACTAAGTATATCAGGAAATTAAATATTTCTGAACCGATAATTTAGTTTTGACGATTAATTAACGATCTGAGACTTTTCTTTTATAATTGAGTGTGAAATAAATAAAAAAATGTGATCATGAAGGAACATGACAAATAAAACAGATAGACGTATTATGGTAATAATTTAGTCTTTAATTGGCACACTGATGGCACACACACTGATTGTTTATCGATTTTTGTGTTCATCACTACACTATTATATGTGGTATCATTATTTCACAAAATGACAGTAGCTAATGTCAAATCTGGAATCGAATTAAAATGCCGAGTATAGTAACATCGACACATAACACCAACTAACCTTTTCCCTTATCTTTTCAGGCATCCACGCCGACGAAACCGGAGTCGAAGCCAACGGCATCCAGGCTGCAGGCAGCTACTCTTACACCGGTGACGACGGCCAGGTCTACAGCGTGACCTACACCGCCGACGCCAACGGCTTCCAGCCCCAGGGTGCTCACCTTCCAACCTCTCCCCCCATTCCCGAGGCTATCGCCAGGTCACTGGCTGAAAACGCGAGGGATGAGGCTGCTGGAATTTTTGATGATGGTAAGATATTTATCTGAATGAATACTCATTATTAGAAAGTAGGCTTTTTCCCAGCAGTGGGATAGCAGGCTAAGCAAAAAGATGTACGTCAGTTGATCAAAATCCGCAGTCTTAAATGATATTGTCGAAAAAGGATTTCTGGAACTAGGATGGTTGTGAAATCATTTCCAGACTACCATTTTTTTCTTTGATGAAAATGTTGGTTTCCATCGAATTAAAATTCTGCTCACAGTCGAGAAAGTCGGCATTATTGAAGTTTGAATCATTAAAGTCAGATCAAACAGCGTTACTGGAAAGGCTAGTGGATGATGTCCATCATATTGAAATACAAAACAATAATATACAGAAAAGCAACATCGACATTCCAAAATAGAATAACTATGAAGACCTGAGGACTAAATTGAGTAAGGTTGAAAAAGAATACTTGGAATGCTATAATTATAATAAAATCGGTAGAAAGTCTACTTACGGATTTTTGTTTGGTAAAACAAATGACATCGAAAATTCGCTTACAATTTTGTCCAATAGGTACAACATAAGGTTGGTAATTGCATAGACCTTTAATTGGGTTACAAATACCTTCTAATTGAGACTTCACCTGTAGCCAACGTAATAAAATTAATCGACCCTACCTGACAGATCTTACAAATCTGTAAATCCCACATAACTCTGTGATATCAACCCACATGTTGTACGTTAATTAACATTTTATAGTGTCCGATGTAATAACATATCCATTAATCTAGATATCTCATTAATTACTTTGCTAATTATTGCCATAGTGAATGGTCTTATACGCCCATAAGCCATCAACATTAAGTGAATAATTAAAGCTTTGCACATGCTGCAGTACACTTTTTGTAGTGTTAATGTATTTTACCGATCATTAGTGACACTTAACGAATTTTAAAGATGAAGAATATGTCAGTAAAAATATCCTTATTTGTAAAATTCACTGTAATTTTTTACTCTATTGATGTCATTGGCAACTAGTATTTTTGACGTTAATTTCTAGTTGACACTTAATACAAGCAATTATAACAAAATTGTAGTGTTTGGAATCAATGTTTTCAAAGTTAGTTTGGCAATAAATTAGGAATTTGTCAATAAACCAAGACCGAGTAACTTCGTCTAGTCTTTATCAATTGGTATTTGTTAGTAATATATACGTAACAATAAACATTATCACCAAATTTCAAGTTCATTGGTCAATGGGAAGTTAAAAAATCTTTTGGAAACAAATTTTGTGACAGACGACGGACGGATTGACCGACAGACGTACACGTGAGTGACAACAATAGGGCTCCGTTTGGACCATTCGGGTACGGAACCTTAAAAATGGCGGAGGCCTTTCGTAAATCAGTACTTATTTTAACTTTTCTTTTTTCTTTTTTCAGGAAGCTACCGCGACGCCGTATACCCCCCTGGCGTGGTTCTAGCCCGCAACCAGTACCCCACGAGATACAACCCCTTCCGCCCCTACCGCCGTTACTGAGTCTCAGTAACAGTCGAGACAGCAAGACAGCAAACATTGTACAGTGCCATTTGATATTAGAGAATAAGATTATAATTATATCTACAACGAAAAAAAAAAGTATAGAAGGTCAATCCTATAATGTATGATGACAAACTCGCAAAAGCTTCGGAAGCTTCAACCAGCGATTTTCAGTTGTTTGAGTGGAGATTCTGAGTTTCTCATCGTATTTTGTAAGGAATGGATCTTCTGTACGTTATTTTGTATATTGAAGCAATAAAGTTGCAATATTATTTTTAATTATTGTTTCATTTCAAAGTGTTTGTGACCTTCACTGGTGGGTTTTTCAAAGATACGTGAAACAGCAGTTATTTCAGTTTGTGATTAATTAAATTATTAAAAGAAATAAGGCATCCAATTAAAATAACAATGCATAATCTAGAATCTTTATTTGCTAAAAATAAGTCTGTGAAAATCTGGAGATTAGTTATTTTTGTCTTACTCACACAAAACTTATGAGACATTTTGGCAGTTATTTCTCTTGTTTTTTCATCTACATCCTTTTGATAATTTGTTTAAAATGGTTAGTTTCCTATATCAGTTTTCAAATCACCATTTTATAACGGAACTTTTAAATGTATACCAATATAATAAATCACACAACAAGATCTCATATTGTTGCAATAAAGCATAACATTGGATGAACTTCTTAAATTCTTGTACAATTTTGATGCGGCCATAAAATTAATTTAATGGCTCTTTTTATACCAAGATGGGCTAGCGGTTATACTGTTACTACATAGTATTATTGTTGGCTATAATTTCAACGTGTTAAATCTAGTTCGGCAGGCAATTAAATTGTGTGGCTATAATTTTATTAAGTGATTAACCTTGGATTATAAAACATAGTTAATATTTTTGTAGTTAGTAATCTTCAAAAGCATTTTAACGCCTGTAACTGGGAGTCTTTAAGTCAAGAGTGAATAGGTTACTTTTGAGCAAGCGTGCTACATCTTCGACCTCATCAACGCTTACCATCAGGTGAGATAGAGGTCAAACGCGAGCCTATAAACGATAAAAAAAAAAACTAAAAACTCATTAGAAGGCTTTAAGGCTCTTCTCGCGGTCCCAAAAACGGCCGTTTCTGACACTTTTGCCTACTACTTTGGATACGAAACATTTTGAGACCTGTTTTAACAACGTAAAAATTCTTTATCCTCTTTGTAACAAACGTGAAGTTCGATTTTTTAATATTTATTTTCTGTGCTATGCTACGATTTTTTATTCAATGAGGGCGCCACTGGACCGCTAGAAGGGCCTTAAAGTCACCCAAAGGGTAATGGAGACCCGGGCCTGCGGACGGCAAGTAATGGGTAGCTCGCCGTCCGATCAGTAACAGGCCCGAGAGTCTGATCCACGCGCGCCTCAAAAAGTTGTCAGCAATAATGACGAGGCCCGTCATGGCCGATGGCTGCCCAGGGGTTGTGGATAAATTCGAAACAGAGTTACCGCGCCCCTGGGCACTCAGGGTAGGGAAGGAACAGGGGTGGGTTTTAGTTAGTAAGAGTCTGACACGCCCTCCAGCTCCACCCTAGAGCGATAGAAAAAAAAGGGCAATGGCCTGGGCCTTGCTCGGAGTTTATTTGCGTAATAGAATTAGAAATGAAAATAAGAGTATCTGCAGGAAAACCAAGGTTATCGACGTAGACCGACGAATCGTCTAACTGAATTGACAGTCAAGTGCGCAGGACATATTCATACATAGACCGCGAGGCAGCGTTGTAAGGCCTCCCACAATGTGAACCGATGACCTGGTGAGGGTCGCTGGAAACCAATGCATCACCAGCGAGACGCACAGGACCGGTCGTTGTGGTGACACTTGGGGGAGGCCTATGTCCAGCAGTGAACGTCTTTCGGCTAAAATGATGATAACTTCGTGAAAAAGAAAATCTGATAAGAAGATGACCAATTTTCCAATAGACGTGTTGCATTGACATGTGTGGGCTTTAAGAGTATAAAAGTGGAAAACGCCACGTGGGCCTAATGCGAATTGGTGGATGTCACATATCTTCGAAGTTTTGGTCCTAGGACATGCCAGTTTTTTCACGATTTTTTTTATATAGAGAAAAAATTCACTTATCTGTAACATCTTCAGCACCAGTTCATTATAATCATAAATACAATTTACTTACTGCTTTGTATAGATCATTTGAAATCCCATAGGTCAGCTCAAATGCATCTGCTGTTTCTTTGCACAATCCAGTACTAAAACATTTTTTTTTTCTATCTTTTACTGATAATGTTACAGTCCCACTAGCTTCTGCCAGGGGCTTCACTCGCGTGGAATTAGTACTTTCCCCACTGTAAATTATAGCCTATGAGCTATTCTATACTATAATCTATCTCTGTGTAAAATTTCATCCAGATCCGTTCAGCCCTTCTGGCGTGATTTAGTTACAAACAGCCATCCACCCATCTAAATTTTCCCATTGATAATATCAATGTCAATGGGAAAATTTAGATGATGATAATATCAATGATGTTTCACTCGCGTAGGCCGGGATGAAAAGCCTATGTGTTAATCAAGGGTATAATAAACTATCTACGTACTAAATTTCATCCAAATCGGTCCAGTCATTTTAGTGTGAACAAGTAACAAACATACAAACACACACACTCGCAAACTTGCGCCTTTATAATGTACAGTGTAGTAGTAGTATGTAGTAGTAGAGTAGGATGTTAATTATACAGCACAAATCATTACTTGCAAAATCTATATGAAATATCTCCGAGTATTAGAGCTTCCTAACATACCATTCAGGAAAGACAGCTATGCATATTAACACATTAATCATACCTATACTCCTCAGACATGGTTCAATTCTTAGTCCCCTAGTAACCTTTGGGGAATGTCCAGTCATTTCATTACAAATTAGTGTCCGACCGAGATACGATTTTAAGCCGAAACTGAGATCGTTAAAGAATATTCGGCTCCCTTTCCAGTTTCGGCCAAAACCGAATCTGAAAGTCCACTTGGTGGGGAAAAACGACCTAAAATTAAACGTATTGTGACAAGTTATCAAACCATTGTAAAATCAGCCCTAAGTTTCATAAAACACTGAGTAAATTAGTGAATTTATGATTACACACATAGTTAGTTTTTAGGTTTGCACACCTCATTAGGTTGTAACACAAAAAAAATAATCTGCCTAGCCTTTTCCAAACTATCTTGGGGTCGGCTTCCAGTCTAACCGGATGCAGCTGAATACCAGTATTTTACATGGATCGACTGCCTATCTGACCTCCACAACCCAACAGTTATTGGGTAATACAGGTTGTCTGAATTTCGGGCTTCTGACGACCTGTAACGACTGTCAAAGATCCACGATTGACAGCCGGGACCAACGTCTTAACGTGCTTTCCAAGGCACGGAGGAGTCTCGGTATGTAAAGATGGTCATCCATCCATGGACCAACCCCGGCAAGCGTAGCTTGACCTGATGGATCGACTCGTACGTCTGTTATTACTTTTGGTACGTACGTAACCTAAAATAGGAGCTCTTTTAGGTTATAATACAATGTACGTTTTATACCTGTAACACCTTGTTAACATGTATTATGCAAATAAGTTATTTTATTGAAGGTCAGCTCAACCGTCAGCTCAAAGATGCTAGTTTCAATGGAGCCGAAAATTCGGCCAATTTTTGTCTGAATCCATATTATTTGGCCGAAACTGGCCTAAGCCGAATCCAGAATTTCGGTCGAACACTATCACAAATATCAACCTCAATTTGAAATCTAATTCACCTGCTAATCAGTGTCGATTCATCTCAGTCGTTATAATCATGTTCTATTATTAGGATCTGTCCCCATCCAGTGCATTTTAGTGCATTAATCATGCTTTGATAATGTCATGGAGAGGGTCTTCATAAATCGTATATTTTGAAGGATCATGGATTTGTTAAGGACTAAAGGATTTTGATGTTGTGTTTGTATTGAGAGCCTTTAATCCCAGTGTATTTTAATAGGTAGATTGATTTTCACAGGATGTAACGGAAAGTTTTTGCCCATGGAAATGAACAACTTTCTCTAAGAAAAAATAGAAATTCCCCATTAAAATTTTTTTTTTCTTTCCATACAAAGTTATGATCAGCTTATCAATATTTATTATTGTGTGGGAGGTAAAATTTTTATTGAGAATTTCCTCAGGTTTTCGTGTTCATGAGATGGGCAGATGCAGTTCTTAAAATATGAATACACCTTTCCGTTACACTCTGTATAAGGAGTAAACGCTCCCCTGCAGACAGACACGATGTGACAATGTGACAATGGAATCTGTTCGAATTGAATTTGTTCTGTCTGTAGTGCAATGTTAAATTATTTTTAACAAGCCGGTAACTATGTAAAACAATCTTAGAAGTTAAATTTGACCCACTTCCCAGTTTCCGATTGAGCTGCAAAATTTTGCGCACAAAAGATGGTGGAATTGTTATTTTTTATGCATTTTCATGATATGGGTATGAAATGGGAGGATTTGCTGAGGAGAAAACGAACAATAACAAACGAGTTTTTTATCATGAACACCAGTCGTCACAATATTGTCGCATTGTTGGATCACAGCTGCGTTTTAGAATTGTAGGTCGATGTACTTTTGTAAGAGCTTGGGTGGTGGAGCCATTAATCATTTTGATGTCACATTATAGCCTGATAATCCTAATTTATTAGTGACTGCATTGCTAATAGGTTTAATAGTAAAGATTATGATGCAGATGCAACCGAAACATTCAATTGCTAAGTTCACTGGCTTAACAACGTTTAAAATTTTTGGTATATCATTATTTCAACACTAATAAATCCTTTCATTATTTATTTTTCATTTATGTGTTATCATATTTATCCTCATAACAAATATCCAATAATTTGATATATCGCACAGGGGGGTTTAAAAAAGAATATTTTAAAATTTTCTGATTTGCGGGGTGCAAAAGTGACCCTTAATATTTCAAATAAATTACTTTACGTTTGGGTCACAGACGTTCACGTGGGTACCAAATATCAACTCAATCGGTCCAATAAAGGAGCGAAGCAAAATTGGTGGTGACAGACGGAAAGACGTACAAAGCACGAGAAATCCTATAGGGTTCCGTAGTCCTAACAAGGACAAGGAAACCATAGGATCTCGCACTTGGCTGGTTTTTATAGGAGACCAGGACTTTCGGAACCCTAAAAAGCCTGGCATCATTATTTCAACCCGGAATCTCCCACTGCTGAGTTTTGTTGTCCCTAAAAAAAAATACTATCTCCTGTCTTCTACCTCTGCCACATTTATCAGTTCCGTGCGTCCCTCATCCTCCTGTTTCCTGCGACTTTGACGGTATCGTCAACCCAACATGCATGTGGATGCCCCTAGTTTCTTTGGCCCAACCTTAGCCACCATTACCTATATAGCTGCTTTGCAAACCATGCTTCTTCATCTTCACTCAAGAATACCTACATTTACCTTCTTTTTTTTTGCGGGTTGGGAAATCATTCAATGACATCTCCCGCTCTGGGCGGAGCGGGAGGGCGTGTCAGACTCTTACTGACTATAAACCACCCCTGTTTCTTTCCTGCCTGAGTGCCCAAGGGTGCGGTAACTCTGTTAAGAATTTATCTGCTACCCCTAGGCATGCAGGCACCAGCCACCATGGGCCCCGTCAGTGGTGGCTGACAATCATATCTTTGAGGCGCGCGTGGAACACTACGCGCCGTCGACTCACGGGACCTACATGTACTAGGGTACATACCTGCCTATATAAATATAGCTGTAACTGGCGGTGTTACTTCAGTTTAATCATTATTTATGGCAATAATTTGAAGGCCTCCTCCAAAAGCTTGTAAGTGGGCAGATCTATGTGTAGAATGAACCACTAAATCATAACAATAATAATGCCTCCATCTTCGAGGCCTTGAAAAAATATCTGTATTATAAAGTACAGCTTCCACCTAAAGCTATGCTAGCTTAGTAGGTACTGATAACGCCAAACAAGTATACAATTATTGGTGAAATTGATTTCAGTTTAGTTATTTGCAAATAAAATAACATTAGCTGAATAGAACATATCTTTAAAACAGAATGTAATTTTAATATGGATACCAAAGAACTACTATACATTAGCTGAATTCATAATGTAAAATATATTGTTACACGTGTAACAAAAACTGTTTAAAAATGTTATTACTTTCCTTTGGTAATCTATTACTAATTAATTTTTTTTTATTTTTTTATTTGAGATGACGTGTTTGCGCTTGATTTTAGTCTAGGTCAGAGGTGACAGAGACAGTCGACGATGAAGCAAGCTTAGGTACCCTGAAGAAGCCTGTTTTTTTTTTTTTTTGTGGGTTGGGCAATCATCCAATGACATCTCCCGCTCTAGGGTGGAGCGAAAAGGCGTGTCAGACTCTTACTGACTAAAACCCACCCGTTCCTTCCCTGCCCTGAGTGCCCAGGGGCGAGGTAACTCTGTTTCAAATTTATCCTCAACCCCTGGGCAGGCATCAGCCATGACGGGCCCCGTCATGATTGCTGACAATTTTTTGAGGCGCGCGTGGAACACTACGCGCCGTCGATTCTCGGGCCTGGTGCTGATCGGACGGCGAGCTACTCATTACTCGCCGTCCGCAGGCCCGGGTAGTAGAAGCCTGTTCATTCTAACTTTGAAGAGATTAGGGTTGTATGCGTTCGCAAACACAGATGCAGGCAGTCAGTTACATTCCTTTGCTGAAATACAATGATAAGTTTCATTTCAAATTATTTACTACAACTGTCCTTTTTTTATTGTTGATAGGCACGCATTTGACCACTATCTCCCTAATATTAAGTTTTGAAATACTGAGTATTCAAAAGATTTACCTCAGTCCCCTAACCTACCATGAAGTCTTAAAATCATCAAAATTCCAGTGTGAGAAAGTGATAGTGCTATTGATCCTGTATAGCTCCTTGTCATGGTTGATTGTGGACCTCGTCATAGAAATTGTAGCAAGTGAATAAAAATCTTAGCTTGAAATGTAGTATCACCTTTTCTCTCACATGGTAGACTATATTTTGATACAAAAAAAAAATACAATTTAAAGTATTAAAAAATTTAAAATAATGTTTAAAAATGCTATAACTCAATACAAGCTACGGATTCTGACATTTTTAATCGAATTCTGTCTAAAAGAATAGTTAAATTTAAATAACAAGGATGTTATTAGATATTTATGAGGTTTTTTGTGAATTTTAAAAACTGTATCAAATGTAAATTGATTGCAATGAATATTTTTGATGTTTTCGTTTTACAGTTGGGAACCAATGATACATGTAATAGAACTTTATTTTTTAGGGTTCCGGATTTCCGAATGATAAAACGGAAAGTTTATACGATCAGTCGTGTGTCTGTCTGTCACAGCTAATTTGCTCAATCTACTTCACCGATTGAGTTGAAATTTGGTACACAAATATCTGTGACCCAAACACGAACGTGTACTATAAATAAATTAATTTGGAATATGGGGGTTACTTTTGGGGAGAAAATCGGAAAAATAAAAATCTAATTTTTTCAAACTGTGTCGTGTGACATATCAAATGAAAGGACACATTGTCAGGATCTCGAATATTTTTTTTTCTTAATTTTAAAATATATATGATCTTGAAGTTATTTAGGAAAATAGATGAAAAATTACCATTCCCCCCTCTATCTCTGAAACCACTGGGCCTAAAATTTTGAAAAAAATAATACAGACAGTAGTTCTTTTCTTATGGATATAGATCACAGGAATACCTATAAGATGGAGGCAGTTTAAAAAAACCTGAAAAAAATATGATTTGATCTTCATGGCCGGTTTTTTTGTTATATAGAACTAATACCACGGCGAAGCCACTGGCAGAAGCTTGTTATATTATAAATGCGAAAGTTTAAATGAATGGATGTTTTTTACTCAATCACGTCAGAACTGTTGAACAAAAAAAACAACCGACTTCCAAAAAAGAAACTACACTAAAAATTTAAAAATATTTTAATTTCGGCAGTCGGTGTTTGTATTTTATTTCTTCGTTATTTGATACCGAGTTCGAACTTAAAGTTCTTTTTAAATTTTTATAGTGTAGTTTCTTTTTTGGAAGTCGGTTGTTTTTTTTTTTGTAAAAAAGTTTTTATTTTTATACTTTTTCGTTGTTATACCCCAGAACTCAAAACCCCAAAAACATGGAACGTGCAATTTAACTCCTATAAGTTTTGGTTTTCTCCGTAGTTGGAGAAAACCAAAACGTCATCTAGATATACATATTTTTCGTTTTTGTTCAGTTTTTCAAAAACCGCTAAAGCAATTTTTATAAAATTTATATGGGACCACTTCAGCAATAGAATATACTAGAACATAGAACATTCTCCGTTTTTCGAAGTCGGCTAGAAAGAGAAAAGTAGCAGACAATACAAACAACCAAATAAAGGAATCTTAACGTCTGCTGAGATCAAATTAATTCACTACAATCTCGCCTCATGATAGATACTGCTGTTAATTGCCTTCATCGCCAAATTACTTCAAAGCAAATTGATGAATATGCATGAATTGGTCTAGAATTGCTAACAGTGAGCTAGAATTACTGGTTTCGGTATTTTTGATGTTTTTATTTAATCAAGTGTCAAATTTAGCCTTGTCAATCGGCTGTTATGAAGTTCCCACTGCTGGGACTCAGGCTTCTTCTGTAGGAGAGGGAATGGGCCGTAATCAAACACGCGGGCCCAGTGCGGTTTGGTCCTGGCCTTGTAGCTAGGTGCAAAATGTTGCTTTCAGTCTACAAAACTACAAAAATAATTTTTATTCATAATTTATTTTATTCTTTTTTTTTCTTTCCTTTTTTTTAGTAATATTTTTTTTTGGTAATATAAAAGAAATGCAGACCCACAGATAGCATATAGACGGTTGGTTGAAAATGTGTTCGAAGCAGAGAGTTGCTTCTTAGGGTTCTGTACCCGAAGGGTCCAAACATAGCCCTAAAATGCTGTCATTCACGTGTCCATCTGTCTATCGTGTGTCACAAAATTTTGTTCCGAAGAATTTTTTAATTTCCCATTGACCGATAAACTTGAAATTTGGTGATTATGTTTATTATTACGTATACTTTACTAAGAAATCAGATTTTTTCTTTGAAATTATTCATTTGGTACGGAACCAAATGTGCAAAGTCCGACACGCACTAGACCGGTTTTCACAAATAGCAAGGGTACCTACTGATCTATGGTCGGTCTTTCACTTATTTTAGTTACTTTAACATAACACGACCAAAAAACACATGTATTATAAACATAACATGAGAACAATATAAGAATGATATACCTACAACTACACCGCAGTCGTACACTCATCTCACAATACTCCAGACATACAACAAGATCTTCTTCCATTCGTCTGCGAACACGTCACAGTCAGGTTTAGCATCCATGAGAGTGTTGAGTGGCTTGGGCGACGTCTCAACGTATTCGTCAAACTTAATGGCTTGTGGGAATACCACCAACTTTCAAACTGACAAATTAGTAGGTATCATACACCAGATACACCCCTAAAAAAATATTCACACAGCTTCCACACAGTTATAAAATCACACCGCGCAACAAATGTCAATTCATCTCAATCCGTCAGGCACCACGGGCGATCCGCGCATTTGACATTTTTACGTATAAACTTCTTTTTAAAATACTCAATGCATATTTTTGGTAAAAATCTATGGTTACTACAGACTATATCATGCCCCGAGTGATTGAACCTTGCCACAGTATTAAAAACCTTGCATTATAGTAATAATGTATGACACATGTATAATTTTGTACATGCGACGCCTGGTAGCGGAGTCGAAATGTACAAATTTGTACATGGCGGTGCACAACAGGTATGGGCTAAATTACTAACTTGACTGTACTGGCACGCAGTTGCACTCACAGCTAACTTTGCCCACGCCATTATGTTTGACGAATACTATACCAGCCACAGCGAACAATCTGTGCCTCCTAATACGGCTATAGTTGATCTGAGCAAAAAGGTGGGATAGTTCGCCGTTTTATATATGCGAAGGAGCATTTTTCATAACTGGCAGTTTGTGGAGGGGTTCATGGGTCAGTCGATAAATGATTACTAGCTGCTTATTGCGGTTTCGCTCCCATATAACCATTTTGTTTTGTTAACAACCTTTAACTGTTTTAAAACACAAGTAGGAAAGTGTAACTCCAACCTCGCGAAGTGCAGCAGGCGGCAGCAGGGTGTGGATGTGGAGTCGAGTTGCAAACTATGCTGCACTAGCTTTAAAACATGCAGACTCTACGTTACCACAGACAACGCTGTGGAAGGGCCAAAAAAATTATCGTGCTAGCGACACGAAAAAAAAAATGCGATAGTGTCGTTTTTATTGGTGAACGCTTTTCGTAATCTGCACAAGCAAATAAACAATATTAAACATATAAATATGAATATGTGAAATATAAATAATACGTGTTTAAAAAAACTATACCTACTCATTGTTTCTGCAACTTTCTCTCACCTAACGTTGTCACCATCGGTGGACATTGGCTCTCCAGATGTTTTCCATTCCTTAATCAGGTTTATATAATTAAAATACGGTTTGTTTTATATCCAACTTATAGATAATACCTATTGGCGTAACGTATTTAAGTACATAATGATTAGTTATAATCCAATCAATCATGTGTCTCGATTCGATCCAAATGGTTACATAAAAACTGAATGATAACCCTGACTTCTATACCATTATTATGGCTAAGAGAACATTATATAAGATATTACAATTGTATCATTATATTGGCTAATAATGATATACAGTAATTAATATTGAAATAACGAGGTATCGAACGATAACTGTACGTAATTGGTTTTGGCTTAAGATCTATTTAAATGACTTAGTATATAGCAGAAAAAAAATTGGAACAAGCTTGCCACACTATACCCAACCACTGCTACTCTTGAAAGCCAAAATCAACAGTGGCGACCACCAGAAAAATGCCGAGGCAATGAAACTCGACGAGTCCCAGAGAAGCGATTAAACTGTCTTGGGTTTCGCAATGAAATAAATCAGAAATGACCAGCGGAGAGCTAATTTTGATCAAATGATTCGTTATCAGAGTAAGTTACCAGCAACAGTGTCAATCAAAGATTTTCATCATCTTCCTGTCCTGATTCCAATTTATTTGGTGTCAGCGAACGCATTTTTTCTTTTACCATTTATCTCTTTTTGCCAATATCTCAATAGTGATTTTACATCGATACCTTCCTCACAATATGTTCCTCATTTTACGCTCGTACCATGAGAACTGTTTTCAAAATATTATGCCTATCGTCATAATCAATAATTTCTCACTCAAAATTTAGTCCATTTTCTAGGATACGCTGAACGTGATAATATACCGAATACATAAAAGTGCATCTCACGCCAAATGCATGTCTTCGACAACCGCTGTCTTCGTCATATTCTCAGAATCTACTGTCCGCTTAGAGCTGTTGGCGAATGCCACGAGAGCCCGATCGACCGCCAGATCAAGTGTCGCAAGTGGAAATAGATTGGCAACACGCTCCGAAGGGATTCCGATCATATACCGGACCAGCGTTGGACTGGAATCCCCAAGGGAAGAGAAAACGTGGTCGTCCCCGTCAAACCTGGCGTCGCACCACAGGTTTTAACCTCATCTGTATTTCGACAGTTAAAATTTATACAACCTAGCTGATAAAGTTTATTTCAAATTTGAGATGCTCAGTAACAATTTTGCGTTCTCCAAGCTATTGTTGACGATATAGCATCGAAAATTTATAAATAGGTACACAACAAAGTACATAATAAATAATTGAGTGTGACTTAATAATGTGTCAATCATACCTGAGTCTTGTAGGTACCAGTCTTGTAAGGCGGTTGAAGTATTACAACTTGGCAAGACGAATTATATAATACCTCATTAATAACTATTGTATTGGCTAGGTCAGTATCTGATTTTAATATCTCAATCAAGATGCATGCATAGACTGATCTAAATTAAGTTTTAACAAAAACAATGAAACGGAAATAGGACAACGGCTATGATGGCAAAATAGGACAACGGCTATGATGGCAAAATAAGTGAAAACCGGCTAGAGTCGGACTTGCTCGCAAAGGTTTCCGAACAACTAATATTCTTGTGACATTTTTTTTAACCATAGACCTCGTAAAGGTTGTCCTGCAATCTTTAGGTACTAAAAAACTACATTATTTTTATCTGTTTTTATTTTTAAATTGTATGCTCAGTAATTTTGGAGATAAGGGGGGAATGTTAATTTTTAGGGTTCCATACTTGAAGGGTACAAATGAAGCCCTATTGCTGTTACTCACGTGTCTGTCTGTCCGTCTGTCTGTCCGTCATCTGTCACAAACTTTGGTTCCGATGAATTTTTAAACTTCCCATTGACCTATGAACTTGAAATTTGGTGATAATATTTATTGTTACGTAAGTATATTTCACTAACAAATACCAATATTTTGATAAATCAGATTTATTCTTTGATAATTCCTTCATTTGTAACGGAACCCTAAATGTTCGAAGTCAGACACGCACTTGGCCGGTATATTTTTCGTCTATTTTTTATAACATTAAAACATGAAAAAAATATATTTGAGACTCTTGCAATAAGCACTTTCGTTTGATATGTCGCACGGTATCGTTTGAAAAACTTTATTTATATTACACGTTCATAGTTGGGTCACAGCTATTTATGTGTGTTCTAAATTCTGCGGAATCGGTCCAGTAGACTTAGAGGAAATTGGCTGTGACAGACGGACTGACAGACACACGAATGACCTTATAAGTGTTCCGTTTTTTATTCGGACGTTCGGAACCCCTAAAAACTTAAGCTATACATTTTTAGCCAAGGCTAGAGTCTTCCCTTTCTTATTTCCATTCCTCCCGCAAAACATATTGGTACATTTTATATTATAATAATACCTACCCTTCATTCTGAAATGATTTTTGAGTTCATTGCGCCGTTAAAGTATATCCTTCAATTCAGTGTGCCTCTTGGCAAAAGCCTCCTCTAGCTGTTTCTACTGAGTTCTATCACGAGCAACTCTCCTCCCATCTTCTAATTTGTTTCCCCTTACTGCGTTTGCTGTCCCTTGGATACCGATTTGTTACTATTCTGCACCATTTCTCCATAATTGTTCTCATCATGTGGCCAGTCCATCTCCACTTTTATTGGTCAATTCTGGTCAAGATAGCTGGTAGTTTAGTTTTTGCTCTTAGTTGTACATTTTATATAACCCAGCAAAAATTCTTCATCTCAATTTCTAACGCACCTACTATAATGAAACATAATCAGTTAGCTAATTGGCCAAAGCACCACCAATCTACCTAACTATCAATTACCTCCAGCACGCGCCATAGCAAAAAGCTATCATTATCACTCGCATTACTAAATTTAAAACAACACTATGCAATCATCAAAACTTCCAATGGAATTTAAACTGACCCAGTAATCCAATTGTCAATGATTACTGCCTGAAGTGCGAACTTGTTACACTTAAGTTATAACCAGTTACGTAATGTAACTATTGTGAATCAGTTATTAGCTGATACAAATAATATCGACTGTTTGTACACTGCGCCGCGGAGTAATTTAGTTACTTAGTGAACATAGAGTTGGGAATGTTCAGATAGTTAGCACGAGTTTGATAGCAATTTTGATAGTTGGGAAATCATCCAATGACATTTCCCGCTCTGGGTGGAGCGGGAGGGCGTGTCAGACTCTTACTGACTACTAAAACCCACCCCTGTTCCTTCCCTGCCCTGAGTGCCTAGGGCGCGGTAACTCTATATCGAATTTAGCCACAACCACTGGGAAGGCATTTTTTTTTTTTTTTCTTTTTTTTTATGGGGGGGGTGGGAAATCATCTCATGACTTCTTCCGCTCTAGGGTGGAGCGGAAGGGCGTGTCAGACTCTTACTGACTAAAACCCACCCCTGTTCCTCCCTGCCCTACGTGCCCGGGGGCGAGGTAACTCTTTCGAATTTATCCTCCACCCCCGGGCAGACTGGGCAGGCATAGGCCATGACGGGCCCCGTCATGATTGCTGACAACTCTTTGAGGCGCGCGAGGAATAATACGCACCATCGACTCTCGGGCCTGGTGCCACCCAGCGGGAGGGACCAGGAGAAGTTATTTAATGATTTCCCATCCAAAAAAAATGTAATTCTACTTACCCCATTACTTACAACTAGCGTGAAGCCTCACCACCACGTGACTGTGTCACCTCTACCCGTTCCTAGCTCTACAAGTGCTCCACATGTTCAGCCGGCGAGCGCATCTCGTTACTGCTGTTACGTAACAATGATCTCGGACTTGAATCACATGCGATGGCTCGGGAGTTAGGCACTTTTTATGATGGTTGCTGGACAAAGTTATTTTAATGAGATAACAGCCGAAAAGTTCTGGAGTAGCGACGCAGCGTTGGAAGGCCTCCCACTAGGTGGACCGATGACCAGCAGGCGTATTCACTAACTCATGCAGTTACAGTACATTGCTGCTTTGACGTATAGGAAAACCGTATTGCCTATTATAATCGATGTCCACCGAGCAATGTACTGCATAGTGCCTATCAAATTGATGTCAACTGTGTTAGCGAATACACCTGCTGGTGAGGGTTGCGGATAGCTAATGGATGCTAGACGCGCAGAACCGGTCGTTGTGGTAACACTTGGAGGAGGCTTATGTCCAGCAGTGGACGTCGTTCGGCTGAAATCATGATGACGATCAAATAGATAGGTAAAATATTAGTTGAATCTTTACGTGACCGAAAGCCTGGCCTTTTTTTCGGCTAACGATTAACAAATTGCCATCTAGAGTGGCAATGCTGCCAGTGTTCTGAGTCCTTTTCCCAATGATAACGATGTGGACGATTTTTTTCCATTTTTCCTCACTGCTGTGAGTGCCCAACTGCGAATAATTGAGCATTTTCCTCACTGCTCAACTGTAAGTGCCCAACTGCGAATAGTAGAGCAATGGGGAGTGCCAATGCTCATCCAAACTGTTTAGTTAGGAAGTTGAGCCTTATCCCTTTATTTACTGCTCAATTCGGAGTTTAAGATGCCCAATGAGTTCTACGCCTTTACTTTTTTATGCCACTTCTACATATTTTTTATTATTCTATTAGCTTCTATATGTAAACTTTGTAATTCAATTGTTTGTATTTGTCTGATTATTATTTCTATTCATTACTTTATTCGATATTATAAAAATGATTCAAATATTTGGCCTTTGTCCAGCATGATGGAGGCAACTGATCAGTAATCAGTATGGAGGAGAGTGGTTGGAAACTGATGATTTGTATTTCAATACTATAGACTACGTCAGGGAAGGTAGACAATATTTTACACTTTGTTACCACAAGTTTGGTGAGGACAGTTGATCATTATACATATGTATAGTCTAGCAATTTTAGGTTAGAAAAATGTCGCCCTGTTTTTTATCGCAACTCACCCCTACCAATCAATCAATAAAGTCAATCAATTCATAACAGAGTTACCGCACCCCTGGGCACTCTGGCAGGGAAGGGTGGGTTTTAGTCAGTAAGAGTCTGACACGCCCTCCCGCTCCACTCAGAGCGGGAGAAGTCATTGGATGATTTCCCAACCCCCCCAAAAAAAAAGACCACTTAGATTATTTCCACTGGACCATGCACCTTATGGGAAATAAACACCATAATTATGGCTCTCAGTCCCAGTGGACTATGAGAGAAAAGTAATAGAGACGCACACGCTTCATCATCATTCTCCTGCCCTTATCCCAATTTATTTGGGGTCGGCGCAAAATGTATTTTTCTTCCATACTCCTCTATTAGTCGTCATCTCTGTAGTGCCCTTTTTACCCATATCTTCTTTCTCACGTTCGTAGTCCAACCATCGTTTTTTGACCTTCCCCTACTCCTATACATCCATACACAAGACTTTTCTCGCCACATTTTCTTCATTCCTCCGTTGTCCGTGTCAGACCCTTAATAGAGAGACGCACACGCTTGTGCACTATAATATCTTTAGCGACTAGCCAAATAGGCAGGCTAGTCTCCGTTGAGATTGGCCACCGTGATTGAGGTCGGTCGGGAGGAATTATGATTTGAGAGCCATAATTCCTCCCGACCGACCTCAATCACGGTGGCCATTCGGTACGCAGTTTTCTATCTGTGAAACACTTTTTGAAATCTGATCAGTCCTTCCAGAGATAACATCCTATTAACAAACAAACAATTTAACCTCCTTGTAATATTAGTTTGGAAGTTTAGATATTTTCTTTTTTACAATTTATTCGATACCTTAGTGTAACACATCTCGTATTCTTTTTTCTGTTTCTTACACATTATTGTCTATATTTCTTTCTCACTTTTTCTTTCATAGGTCTGCTGGTAGAGATTTCTTAAGAAATGAACAGTTCCTTTGTACTATATTTATTGTCACTGTGTCTCTGTGTGTACATAAATGATTAAATAAATAAAATAAATTCATAAAATTACTTTAGCTATTATTGCATTGTATGGCCTGCAGTCCGGATGAAAACAAAAAAATGCCCGAGTCCCCAGCATACAGAGTCATTTCTATCCCAAGTGTGAGTTCATACATCTATGCGTACTCGAAAATATTTCGGTATATAAACGAAAGAAAGAAATTACAAACTCATTCGCTATCCAAGTGCCTCACATTCAAGTACTTACTACTCACCATCATGAAGCTGGTACGTCTAGTGCTTGTAATTAGTTAATTTTTAATTAGATCTGTGATTTAGATCTTTTAATTAGACGTCTAGATTTCGTCTAGGTTTGAAGTTAGAAGTGATTTAAGTGAAAGTTTTTTGAGTGGTTTGATTTTAGTTGTCCTTGGTCGTTGACTTAACGAGAGGGAGAGGAAGGAGTGTTTGAAGATTTGAGCCTTTTTGTTCATACGGGCTGGAATTAGCTCTGACAATATTCGGCCTGAATCATACCTGCTGAATCATCATCACTTTCGACACCATTGTATATTTTTTTTTTAAGTGAGAAAGTATCAGGTGACTTCTCCCGCTCTTCTTATCAGACTCTTACTAACTAAAACCCACTCGAGTTCCTTCAGTTGCCCTTTACGTGTTCCAGGGCGGTGGTGACTCTTTCGAACACGTTAATCTGGGAGGACCTAAAACGGATCTTAAAAAAATAAAATAAAATAAATTCCTTCATTAAATCAACTGGTGGCAAACTTAAAAATGTGTCAGCGGCATCATTTATCACTGTTCATTAATTTATTCTGTGAACAAGAAAAAAGCTTTAAAAGAGGAACTTTTTCGAAAATTAAACATAACAACCCATGGAAAAAATACTGTAATTTTCCAGCTCGCCCCAATTGCCGCCTTCATCGCCGCTGCATCAGCTGGCCAGATCTACAGCAGCGAAGGCTACGCAAAGTCAGCCGAGAACTACCAATCAGCGCTCGAATATCAGCAGCGTGGATTATATTCTGAGCAATCACAGGCACCGCAGACGTTCTCGGGGCATGAGGCGGTTGGGCATGAAGCAACATATAACAGCAGACCCTCAGGAGAGAAGACTGCCAGGATCTTGAGCTTCAATAATGAGAATAATGGGCATCAGTACCAGTATTCCTATGAGACTGAAAATGGTGAGTTCAACTCTAAAGAGTTTCAAGCTGTCTCAATTTTATTAATCCTGGGAAAGGAACTTCCAGAATATGCATTTTTTTATCTTCTTTTTGATTTGAATGAATACTCTATCTTCCAATTTGTTTCCAACCTATATGGAACCATTTTTTCCGAACAGTGTGGCTTTTTAGACAGCATTATCGTTCTGATCGGCAGAAAAGAAGGTGAAACATATCCTGCGAAAGAGCTTCACATTGACTCATGTCATTGGCACTCCATTTGGCCAAGACTAAGCACTTACAAACAATATCCCAATCGTGGCACTGAAAACTTAATAAGATAGCTAATTGTCATCGTCTAGTGAATAGTTTTCGCAGTTCAGTACCAACGATTTATTTTTTAACAACATCATCAAAAGTTTGTAAACCTGAAAAACAGGTGTATAGATTATAGTACTTTGAAGTTAAACCTTATTTTAAACTTTTCGTCCCTAACACCCGCGTCTCTTCCCACATTTCAGGAATAAAAGCGGAGGAAGCCGGCCAGACCTCGGAACATGGTGGCACAGTGACCCACGGTGCCTACTCCTACAAGGGCGACGATGGTCAGACGTACACCGTGAGCTACACGGCTGATGAGCACGGCTTCCATCCCCAGGGAGCTCATCTTCCCACCCCACCACCCATGCCTGAGGCTATCGCCAAGAGCTTGGAACAGAATGCTAAGGATGAGGCTGCTGGTATTTTTGATGATGGTGAGTGATATCTTCTGAGATTGTTAAAAGTGCCTTCAGATTTGTTTGATTTTCGACTATTAACTTGTGTGATCGAATTTATATGATTGCCACGTTGTTTAAGCAAGCAAGCGTGAATGCTGCAAATGCATGAGGTCCCGAGTTCGATGCTCGGGTCAAGAAATTTGTTATAAGGTTTATTTGTAAAATCTGCTGCCTAACACATGTTATCTCGTACAGGAACACATTGTCTGACATTTACAATCAATAATAATCGAACTAATTGTCTGGTTCGAGGTTGCTCAAAAAAATGAAGGATTTGGTAGAGGTATTAGCGTAGCAGTAGAACATTGTAAGATATTTAAAAAAAAACGAAAGATCCTTCAAGAGGGTCACACTTTATACATTTGCATCTTAGAAAGGTACCTGCCCAGTAGAGCAACCCACCTTACTAATTGGCAAACGATCTTCATCCGTTGAGTGTTTAATAATAATCTCATTAAAAATCCAGATAGGAATAATAATTATAAATATTTTACTCTAGTTTAAATTATATTTAAAATATTCACAGTAGCAACGCCATCTATGATATTTCGACTGCACTATCGACACAATGTTCGATGAACGTAAGGTCAATAGCAAACTTCTGTTGAAACGTGATCACACGCTGTATAAGTGTAATAAACAAATATTCTTAGTAGTTCCACTGATCTACCATTTTCTGACCTGAAGCAGCACTGTGTTATGCGTATTTTGAGGGTATGGGTCATAGTAACCTATAGTATATAGTGTATAAGAGGATTATATTGTATATAGTATATAGGAGTATATAAGAGGAAGTCTGAAAGTGGCACCGCAGACTTAAAAGTTGTCGTAGCATGTGATGCGGAAGAATGAAGAAAATGTCGAGAGGAAAGTCTTGTGTACGGATGTGGATGGCTATAGGAGTAGGGAAAGGCCAAATAAACGATGGATGGACTGTGTGAAAGAGGATATAGGTAAAAATGGGGTCCGACCCCAAATAATTTGGGATAAGAGCAGGAGAATGATGATGATGGGTCATAGTGACCAACATTCTCATAAAGAGGGTTTTGAAGGGTTTGGATGCTATCACGATTTACTATTGCGAAATTTTGGTGTACCATATCGAATTAGGACATGAGATATTTTACCTAAGTCAATATTTTTTCTACGAGGTGATCATGGTTAAAGTAATAACAGCCGCACGAGTCGATCCATCAGGTTCAGCTACGCTTGCCGGAATTGGTCCATGGATGGGTGACCATCTTTACAAACCGAGACTCCTCCATGCCTCAGAAAGAACGTTAAGCCGTTGGTCCCGGATGTAAATCGTTTATCTTTGATAGTGTTTACGGGTCGTCAGAAACCCGAAATTCTGACAACCAGTCTTATCAAGGGGTATCGTATTACCCAGTTACTGGCTTGTAGAGGTCAGTCGCTTCATGTAAAATAATGGTATTAAGCTGCATCCAGACGACCTCAAGATAGTTGGGAAAAGGCAAGGCAGATTGGCGGATAGATATTTTCCCGACCTTTTTTTTTTTTGAATGCGTGATATCATCATGGAGCGGGGGGCGTGTCAGACTCTTACTGTCTAAAACCAACCCATGTTCCTTCAGTTACATGTGCCAGGGGCGGCGGTGACTCTTTCAGACACACCCGCGAACTTGGGATGACACATTACCTACCGACAATACTAAGTAGTGTTGGTGTCTTTTTCGGTTACCACTTTTCATTAGATGTTTGTCCTGTTTACCTATATTCATAAAAAAATGAAGACCTCTAATGTTTTCTTGTCTCCAATTTCCAGGTAAATACAAGGAGCAAGCCAGCCAAGGCATGGATCATGGCTACCAGCAGTATGACACCAGCTACCAGACTCTTGGTTACGAGGCACCATCAGGGCATTCATCTGGCGCCGAGCTGGCGTATCACGTCCCCTCAGGGCACGCCTCTGGCGCTAATTTAGCTTATCATGCTCATTCCGGTAATGCTCTTTCGGGTGTTTCGGGTCACTCTAGCGCCCAACCAGGGTTCCATGCTTCGTCAGGTCTTGGATCAAGTGCCCAGTCAGGATTCCATGCTTCGTCAGGTCTCGGATCAAGCGCTCAATTGGCGTATCACGCTCCATCCGGGCATGGATCAAGTGCCCAGTTGACGTACCATGCGCCGTCAAGCCACGGATCTAGTGCCCAAATAGCTTATCATCACGTTCCTGCGGTTCAGTCTTCTGGCGCCCAAATGTCGTATCATATTCCTTCCACTCAATCATCTGGTGGTCAATTAGCGTACAACGCTCATTCAGTCTATGCCCACTCTGGGCATGCTTCTGGCCCCGAATTGGCGTACCATGGTCATCATTAAAAGATTATTTATAAAGAAAGTAATAGTCAATTGGAAGATATGAATGTTGTGAAGTGAAATGTGTGAGTGAATATAATAAGTGCAATAAAATAAATGGTGGACCAATTCGACCAGTTAACAGTGCAGTGTAAAACAGTTCCCAAGTTACAACGCTACTTCATAAATTAGGAGCCCTTGATGGCAACTAATATCTTAGAAAAGACCCAAATTCTTAATCCTTGGACTTCAATAGGCTAATGGATCGATTGAATGTGAATCATGAACATTTCAATAAAATAAATCAAGATGTTAAAATGCAAATAACATGCAATAAAATCTCTTGATTGTGGCTTGGCTAAGGAACGTAAAGATGACTGACAAAAACTGCAATATAGAAATATTAAAAATAGCAGCCAAAAGAATACTAATCAAAAGATTACTATGATTCATCAAACGTCAATCAAACTGCCAAAATGGCGGCTTGACACCCGTCAATGTCAAACTGTCATATCAATGACAAGATCTTGTTACATAATTATTGAAACTTAAGTATCCATCGAAGCTTTTATTACAGTCTAAGAAAACATTTTTGATACAAGTAAAGCAATGGAGCCTTCACAAAATTTGAACAGTATTCACAAACTACCTATTACAAAATCGTTTTACAAAACCTAGTCAATGGATTTGTAATATTACCGCTAGAACTTTTTGTAGTAAAATGGCTGGCATATCGATCCGTGACTAATATTTAAAACCTAGTCTAATAGTCAATTTGATGTTTTTAGGTAGACGCGTCTAAATTATATTGTTATGTTTTTGTTTTATTGTGAAATAAATGATTTTATTGATACTGAAACTGTTTTTAATTTAATAATCATTTGGCTTAACATTTTGCAGACGGGACTCACCTAATCTGTGACAGTAGTGTCATGCTTATCTACGTATCATTCTCCTGCCTTATCCCAATTTATTTGGGGTCGGCGCAATATGTATTTTTCTTCCATACTCCTCTATTAGTCGTCATCTCTGTAGTCACCGCCTTTTTGCCCATATCCTCTTTCACACAGTCTATCCTTCTTTGGCCTTCCCCTACTCTTATAGCCATCCACATCCATACACAAGACTTTCCTCACAACATTTTCTTCATTCCTCCGCATCACATGCATACCAAAACAACCGATTTCCACACCACTTTTCAGTCAGCGGTGCCACTTTCAGACTTCCTTATTTATACTCATTCCTAATTCTATCCATGCGCGTAACACCACACATCGCTCTTAGCATTGTCATCTCATCTGCATGCAATTGCTTTTCATACATCCCTTTTGTGGCCCAACATTGTGAACCATACAAGACAACAGGTCTGACCATTGTTTTATAAACCTTCCACTTAAGTTTAAGGGGAATATTTAAAACGGCCGTTTCTGATACTTTTGCCTACTACTTTGGATACGAAACATTCTGAGACCAGTTATAACAACTTAAAAATATTTTATCCTCTTTGTGACAAACGTGACGTTGGATTCTTTAATATTTATTTTCTATGCTATGCTACAATTATTTATTCAATGAAGGCGCCACTTGGCCGGTAGTAGACCCTTAAAGGAACTCTTTAACAGTCAACAGCACAGACACGAGTGTACGCATTTAAGTATAATAGCCAGAATAAAAGCTTGTTTTTAAAAAAGTTTTTAAACCATTAATCTATTTTGCCATCGCTTTGCACGAGTGAACGGAGATACCGAAAATCGGAGCCGACTGGGAGAAGCGCCATCTAGCGCTATAGCTTCAGAACTATCATGCTTATCTACAGTATAGAATAAATAAAAAGTTTTTTTTTTAAGACAAGCTTTGGAACCTCTTCATCATGTGTAATGAAAAGTAGTGATGACAACAAAACTTATAAGCCCCAATTCAACTGTCTTACCATTTGCCATCAAGGAGTTCCAGTCTTTACATCCCGGCGCCATCACCAGATTAGTTCAATGGAATCATAATATTGCATTGTCACCATACTTACCTAAGTAAGTCAAATTTCAGCTCTAGCGGAAACCAACAAGTTGTCGAAAAATAATTGGAAAATTTCGCAAGTTAAATTAAGAAAAGCTTGTAAATATGTGGACATACTAATAATGGGCGGACTGAGAAAAATAAAACCGGCCAAGTGCGTGTCGGACTTAACACATTTAGGGTTCCGTAACAAATGAGGGAATTATCAAAGGAAAAATTTGATTTATCAATATATTAGTATTTGTTAGTAAAATATACGCAATAATAAACATTATCACCAAATTTTAAGTACATAAGTCAATGGGAAGTTAAAAAATACTTAGGAACAAAACTTTGTGACAGATGATGGCCAGACGGATAGACGGACACGTGAGTGACAGCAATAGGGCCCCGTTAGGACCCTTTTTAAAAAACCATATACCTAAGCTCTTTTCTTACAGATTTCAAAAATGTAGGCCACATTAGCCATGTAGTCTATATTTTTGGTTGTTTGTTTATTCATTTAATCCGTTAGGCCTCGTGCGGCTCCAATAAAAGGCGCGACAATAGGTTTTTAATTGTGTCTGCTATTCCGGGGCCTGACGGGCTGACATTATGTATGTACATTAGTCAGTTGTGGTAACAGTAGTGGAATCTAGCTCGGCCCACCATAATTTATGGGGTCTGCTTCGACATGTTATTCATGGAAAGAGGATTTTTCCCAGCTGTGGGACAGTACAGGCTGACAGTAACCAGTAATCACCAAGCTTTTAAAGTTAGACGAAAGTACATACGGCGAAAGTATTCTGACAAAAGAAAAATCTGCAAGTATCGCATCCTTCTCGACCAATCAGAAGTCATTGAAGTAACCATAGCAACGATGTCTGACCTTCGAAACTAAAGAGAATACCGTTACCCCACTACACCACATAATATCACATTCAAACATTGCTAAAACCAATAAAATTAGCACTCACAACTTACTAACCAGGCGCATCCTTTCAGACAAACTCGTGATGTAACATAAGGTATAGAACTATCACTTTCAGTAAGATTCTTAGAATAAAACCTAGTAGGTACACACATCACACAAAGTTTGCGTTCACTTAGAAAAACTGAGATTATATTTAATTTATAAGATGATCCTTTTGACCTATCAATAACTTCAGGCATAGAATGAAGATTTATTGTCAGTAGTCATCATTTTAAGTTTTAACAATATTTTGTTGGTGATATTATTATATATGAATTTCTGCGCGGATTAAAATGTCTAGCTTACTTAACCTTTCCCGCGTCTAGCGGACACATAGTAGGCGAGACACAATTAAAATCTATTGTGTCTGCTAATTAGACGCGGGAAAGGTTAATACCTAGAAATAGTCTACGTGTCAAAGATATGTGGCCAAAAACTTTTCAATCATCCTAAGCACAGTGTGAGTATAGAGCATCTAAGTGGGATACGGTCATCATCATCATCATTTGCTTGACATAGGCCTTCGTCAACTGTCGCTGCAACGAGTGATCCTGTGCGTCTCGCATTTATTCGATGCCCGCGACCCTCACCAGGTCATCTGTCAGCCTTTTGGAACGAAGTTCCTTATCGCGCGTTGTGAAAGGGGGCTAGACAAAAAAAATTCTTACGAAAAGTTGTCACGACACTAATGAGGCTGTCCATCCAAAAAGATTGTGTTGGAAAAACAATCTAATAAAAACTTCTTGTATTTTTGGTGGGTACAAAGTTTGCAAGCAGATCAAGCATTATCAAACATTATTTGTCATAGTTGTTGTTATTGCTAAAGAGTTAAGTTGAGCTGAGCTAAGCTGAGCTGAGCTGAGCTGAGCTGAGCTGAGCTGAGCTGAGCTGAGCTGAGCTGAGCTGAGCTGAGCTGAGCTGAGCTGAGCTGAGCTGAGCTGAGCTGAGCTGAGCTGAGCTGAGCTGATCTGAGCTGAGCTGAGCTGAGCTGAGCTTAGCTGATCTGAGCTGAGCTGAGCTGAGCTGCGGTGAGATGAGATGAGATGAGATGAGATGATGAAGTATAACTTCTTACGTGCGTGCGTGTGTGCGTAGTTAATAATAAAAAATATTATAAATTAAAAAAAATAAAATTATATTACAATTCCTTCACTAATTAATCGAAAGGAACTTCGTTCCATCCGGGTGTCCCTTGACACCTCTCAAGTTTTTTTTTTTTTCGGGGGTGGGATATCATCCAATGACATCTCCCGCTCTGGGTGGAGCGGGAGGGTGTGTCAGACTCTTACTGACTAAAACCCACCCCTGTTCCTTCCCTGTCTGAGTGCCCAGGGGAGCGGTAACTCTGTTAAGAATTTATCCGTTACCCCTAGGCATGCAGGCACCGGCCACGATGGGCCCTGTCAGTGGTTGCTGACAATAATCTCTTTGAGGCGCGCGTGGAACACAAATACAACGGCGTGTGCCGTTTACTCACGGGCCTGGTGCTGATCGGACGACGAGCTACCTACTACTCGCCGTCTGCAGGCCAGAGATCGTCTCTCGACGTCCTACGCCCAGTGCTACTCCTGTGGCGGTAGCAGCCGCGGGTGTGAGCGACACTCCGTTGAGCTTCCCTCACCCGTCCCGCCTCCGCCTTTGCAAGCATTACTGCATCGCAGACGGAGGAGAAAGCATCCCATTTCCTCTCGCCCCGTATCATGGCCTGAACCAGGGCCGGGCGAGAGAGGTCGCTACCGCCTATCGCATCCACAAGGACACGGCGGTGCTCCGCCCAATCAGGGCAGACCTCCACCGTATGCTCCACCGTGTCCTCTGGGAGATCCGCGCAGTGGTAACACCCGGGCGTTTCCTCCCACTTTATGCGAAACAAGAACCCCCGAAACAACCGTGTCCGGTGAGAACCTGCGTCAGGTGGAAGGTGAGGACGCCGTGACATCGGTCAACCTTGTGGGAGGCTTTGCAACGTAACGTCTTCCAGTACGTGGTTGCCACTCCAGAATCCTTCCCCATCGACCATCTGTTCTGCGAACAATGTGCCCTGCACACTGCCATTTAAGTTTGGCGATACTTCGGCCTATGTCGGTAACTCTGGTACTCCTGCAGATATCTTCATTCCTGATTCGATAATTCGAGGAAACTTCAAGCGTAGCCCTCTCCATTCTCGTGGATGCGATAGGCGGCAGCGACCTCTCGCGCCCTGCCCTGGTTCAGGCCATGGTACGGAGCGAGAGGGAATGGGAAGCCGTCTCCTCCTTCTGCGAAGCAGTAATGCTCGCGAAGGCGGAGGCGGGACGCGTGAGAGAGCACCAACAACGGAGTCGCCCTCACGCCCTCAGCAGCAGCCGCCTCAGGAGACGCCGGGGACTTCCGGCGCCGCGAGACGATCTCCGGCCACCGTAGACCCGGGCCTGCGGACGGCGAGTAGTGGGTAACTCGCCGTCCGATCAGCACCAGGCCCGAGAGTCGACGGCGCGTAGTGTTCCACGCGCGCCTCAAAGAGTTGTCAGCAAGAGACGGGGCCCGTCATGGCCGATGCCTGCCCGGGGGTTGAGGATAAATTCGAAACAGAGTTACCTCGCCCCTGGGCACTCAAAGGCAGGAAGGAACAGGGGTGGGTTTTAGTCAGTAAGAGTCTGACACGCCCTCCCGCTCCGCCCAGAGCGGGAGAAGTCATAGGATGATTTCCCACCCCACAAAAAAAAAAAAAAAAAAAAAAAGCCCTCTCCATTGTCCTTTGGGTGTCGTGAAACCTTCTGATGAGGCCTAATTATGAGTAGAATACAGTACATACAACATCTTTAAATTTTTAACCCATCAAACTGAAACACACTAAAAACAATAAACCTATGACGTAATTCCACTAAGCACAATTACAGCCCACAAGTCTCCTATTGTAACACATTCTTGTTTCATCTCAACAAGTTTGTTCCACTTTGACCCACTGACATTCACACTATGGCCTCGGGTGGTCTATCGGTAACGCTTCGGAAAAAAAATGAGTGTAGTAGATGTGATTTATATCAGATTGGGTAAGCTTTAGTAATATTTAGTCGTAATAGCGTGTATAAATGTGGCCTTGGGTGGTGTATTAATGTTATGGATTAACGAGATTGAGAGTAACTGTTATGGTTTTGTGCGTAATCGTTCACTATTCACGCTTAACGTAACGAGGTTTTATTCATGAGCACGTAAATGGCTCATTGTTTAGAAGTACTGGCCTAAAAAACAATTGACTACCGAGTATGTAGAATAAATGTTGACTGAACAATAAATCTGTAGAGCTGGGTTTCTGGCGGCATTTTGTCGAGTGAAGTTCAGTGGCTGTTTTAATTATTCACTAATTGATTTCTAGTGGATATTGTGATGTTAAATATTGGTGTAGTTTTGTTTGTGTCTCAAGTGTCTATGCAACTGGACAATAAGTTTTATGTGAATTATTGAAACAGGCACGATCTCAGAAAAATAAAGCTGAGAATTTTGTCGTAATATTGAGTACCTTAGCCAAGCTTGCGCTTGCTTGAAAACGCTGAATCGACATTTGCTGCCAAATACTGCAAAAACATTAGAATGTGTTACGTTCACATTCTAATGGAAAACAAAGTGACTGTATTTTGTATCTAAAACTTAATAATTTTTAAACTTGACACTGGCTAAATGCACAAACTGTGCGATGTGAACGAAAAGTAAAAAAAAAAAACTGAATGATTCACTTTTTTTGCTAAAAAGAAGCAAGTAAACATCGGTTTGGACCCATAAACTAAATGGTGATATTTCATTGGACAATGAGATCCCATATCACAGACGTCAGCTAAGTGAATAGTTACATTACATACTCGTACCTTGTACCAACTTACCAAGTGACAATTAATAGTGTTATTGAAATATGATTTACGCCATCAAGCCTACTTTCTTTCGTAATATTATTTATATATTAATGTCGAAATGATAGCGTAGGCTTATTTTTTCTAGGCCATATGTACGAACTATGATAGATTGATTTGCGGTTAGCCTTTATACATATATTTTTTTTTAATTTTAACGGTCAATAACATTTAAAAACGGGCTCACTTAGGACGATGGTAACTGAAGCAGGGGTTATAAAAAACTTTTTTACAAAAAAATAGAACCGACTTTCAAAAAAAACAAAAAGTGCAAAATAACTTCAATTTCGGAAGTCGGTGTTCCTGGCTTTGTTTTTTCATTTTTTTGACACCGACTGCCGAAATTAAATTTATTTAGCACTGTTTGTTTTTTTTGGAAGTCGGTTCTATTTTTTTGTAAAAAAGTTTTTATTTTTCACTTTGTAGTGGTGATTCCCCATTAAATTGTGCTAACAATGCATATCTATACGATAGCAGCAATCGCGGTTGATTTGCTGTCATTATTTGAAGAGAACGGAACTCTTCAAAAATTGACAGCAAATCAACCGCGATTGCTGCTATCGTATGTCTATGAACTGTTAACACAGTTTAATGGGAAACCACAACTAAAAAGTGAAAAATAAAAAACTTTTTTACAGAAAAATAGAACCGACTTCCAAAAAAAGTGCAAAATAACTTTAATTTCGGAAGTCGGTGTCAAAAAACAAAGACACAAAACAGGAACACCGACTTCCGAAATTAAAGTTATTTTGCACTTTTTTCGCGTTTGACAACTATCTCACCTGATGGTAAGCGATGATGTGGTCGAAGATGGAGTACGCTTGCCTAGAAGTAACCTATACACTCTATTTTATACGTTTACTATCCGTTTTAAACAAGTAAGCAAATCAAAGACGGTATAGTTTTCCTTCAAAGTTCATTATGTTTACTGCCATCATGATTTTTTTCAGATATTTTAAGTCAACAGTTTAGCTTGTAGGGGGAAAGGCACTTTAAAATTTAATATTTTGCAAACGGACCACTGAATCCAATGTTTTTAGATGAACTATTCAACGATATTAGGATAGACGAGAAAAAAAATCTTACTGACTTTACGTGTAGAGAGAGAGATACCCTAAAAACTGCTTTATTTTTTAAATTTATTGTCGTATTATCGTCTCCATTTTGTATTATAAAACTACCTAGTTATTTATTACATAAATCTCACAAAAAATCTTAAATGCAATGCAACGTATTTCCTAACAGCATGCAATCGCCGAGTGCATAACAGAATGCATTCATTGATACGCTTCACAAGGACACGATTACGATCGTATAGAACTATAGTCTGTGGAGCGATCTGTGTTGGAAGCTGCGTGGATTACAGATTAGTCACCGAGCTATTGTTATGAGGTACCAAGACGTTGAGAGTTGATCGATGATCGGTAATATAGAGACAAGTGGAAAGGCGGGAGATTTTTTTCCAGAACGAGGGTAATGTACAAACATTACCCTCGTTCTGGAAAAAAATCTCAAGTTTATATGTAAATATATATATAATAATGTATTTCTTTTGCACACCCTGCAGCCTAAACTGGTTGGATTTCAATAAATGTCAAACTACTGAAGTATGTCACTTCAGTAGTTCATACAGCAGTAGGACACATGAATTTTGAAAAAAAAATCAAAATGGCGGCTGCCTTAAGTTTAGTGCAGACTATTTTTACCCGACTGCGCGACGAAAGGAACGGTAATGTGTTTATCAGCTTATGTAGGTCTGCGGACGGCGAGCAGTATGTAGTTCGCCGTCCGATCAGCACCAGGCCCGTGAGTCGACGGCGCGTAGTGTTCCACGCGCGCCTCAAAGAGATATAGTCAGCCACCACTGACGGGGCCCATCGTGGCCGGTGCCTGCATGCCTAGGGGTAGCGGATAAATTCTGAAAATGAGTTACCGCACCCCTGGGCACTCAGGCAGGGAAGGAACAGGGGTGGGTTTTAGTCAGTGAGAGTCTGACACGCCCTCCCGCTCCACCCAGAGCGGGAGAAGTCATTGGATGATTTCCCACCCCACGAAAAAAAAGCCTATGTAGGTATGTATGTTTGTTCCTTTATGTCAATATAGAGACCAGACGCTTGGGCCGATTTTGATAATTCTTACGTCAATTGATTTGTCTTAATCTTGCGAGTGCTACTAAATACAGGACAGTAATCAAAATACAATATGGCGCATTCAGATGCCATATTGTGAAAAAGAAAAAATTAAAATCGATGAACCGTATTAAGTGGAGTATCAAAATAAAAGGTTCGAGGAGGCGATTTAAAAAATGTAACTCACTAAAATGTAGAAAATAAAAATCATTGAATATTTTCTAAAAAACCGACTGTAAAAACTACTATAATTGAACTAAAATAACTGCTACCAACTGTATCAGACTGCTTGGAAAGTGACTTGTTTGGAACTTTTTAGTTGTTTTTTACAGTTGGGTTTTTTGAAAATATTCAATTTATGTTTTAAGTCATAATTGTGTGGGGTTTCAAAATAAAGGCTGTTTGAATATAGTGACTTGTTTAGGACTTTTTAAATGTTTTATAGAGTCGGGTTTTTTGAAAATGTTCAAGTTTTTGTCTTATATCTTTAAGAGCGTTTACTCCTCACGGTATTTAATACAAACTTTTAAGTCCATAAACTTGGAAATGAATGAACCGATTGTAATTAAACTTGATACAATAAAGTTAGTTACGAACATTTAAGAAAAAGAGTTTAGAGAGGAAGAGAGAGTGATTTTTCACATTCTATAGGAAACATATAATTGCTCTCAATGTCTTTCTGAAATCTTTTTAAAAATGTTTGTGACTAACTCTATAGACCCTACCTTACATCTATGTAACAAGTTTAATTACAATCGGTTTTTTAATTTCCAAGTATAAGGAAGATTTGAAGATTGAAGATTGGAAGTTTGTATGAAATACCGTAAGGAGTAAACGCTCTTAAGCCGTCATCAATACTACATCTGTTGAAAAAGTCGCAGCACTCGTTTAATTTAAGCCAATTTGGCAACGCTTGGGGTATGCCCAGCTGTCCAGCATTTGACATCTTTCATCTGAAATGATGATGATGTTGATAAAACCCAAAATATAATTTCTGCATTTCTTCTTACGAATGTCAACTAATCATGACATAACAGACGTAGGTGATCGAATACACAGAACCGATGACTCGATCAAGGTAATAGATCTCAGTGAGAAGACAATGAATTAGTCATTCGATCTATTGTTATATTGGAATGCATTAGTCTTGAATCGCAAGGTGAAAGACAGGTGAAAAGGTCGTGTTTGTCGGTGAAGGTGAGAGGATACTTATCTTTGTGAATTTCGGAATGTGAATTGAACGGAAATGTCAAAATTATGGGTGGGCCCAGAATTAGGAATGAGGCGTATTTATCGTAACAGATACAAAATTCACAAGTATTCATAGATACTAGATAACAGTTGTTCCTGTGATATCCTATTGCTGTTAAAAAATATCATTCATTTCACAATACTCAAACACAATCTACACTACACTAGTATTACCAAACTGTAGTCTTACAAGAAGATATCATCCTTGAAAAGTGTCACTTATTTCTAGTCGTATTACCTGTTATTAACTTTTAATTCGGAAAAACTACAAAAAATTAAAGAATGTTAACATTACTACGTGTCCTGTCCGTGATTTATTTACTGACAGACCGTGTTTAGAAAAATAACAGGCTGTTATATAATAACAGATAATGACATCTGTAATTATTGCGTAACAATAAGAGGAATAACAGATATTTTGTTTGATCTGTTATAATCCAAGTCTACCCTGAATGCACTGTGTACCTCCCTTTCCTATCTAATATTATAAATCGTCCCACATACCGCAGTGTCTCAAGACGAAAGTTTATGACCAGAGTGGGTTGCCAGAGATGATACTCCGCCTCATCAGAAGGCTTAAAGTCACCCAACGGGCAATGGAGACGGCTATGCTCGAAGTTTCCTTGCGTGATCGAATCAGGAATGATAATATGCGCAAGAGAACCAGGGTTACCGACATAGCCCGAAAAATTGCCAAGCTGAAGTGGCAGTGGGCAGGGCACATTGCTCGCTGAACTGATGGGCCCGAAAATTTGTGGAGTGGCGATCGTCTACCAGAAGACGCAGCGTTGGAAGGCCCCCCACAAGGTGGACCGTTGACCTGGTGAGGATTGCGAGGATCCGATGGATGCGAGACGCACAGGACCAGTCGTTGTGTCGACATTTGGTGGAGGCTAATGCCCAGCAATGGACGTCTTTCAGTTAAAATGATGATGATCTATGCTAATATTATAAATACGTAAAGTTTGTGAGTATGTGAGGTTGTAAGGGGGTTATCTCTCTACCCGGGCCTGTGGACGGCGAGTTACCCACAACTCAGATTAGCACCAGGCCCGAGAGTCGACGGCGCGTAGTGTTCCACGCGCGCCTCAAAGAATTGTCAGCAAACACGACGGGGCCCGTCATGGCCGATGCCTGCCCAGGGGTTGAGGATAAATTCGAAAGAGTTACCTCGCCCCTGGGCACTTCGGGCAGGAAAGGAACAGGGGTGGGTTTTATCAGTAAGAGTCTGGCTCGCCCTTCTGCTCCACCCAGAGCGGGAGAAGTCATTAGGTGATTTCCCACCTCCCAAAAAAAAAAGGGGGTCATCTCTGTATCTACTGAACCGATTTTGAAAATTCTTTTACCAATAGAAAGCCACATTATTTGTAAGTTTTATAGGCTAAATTTTTGAAATCCACTCGGTCGAAGTCACAGACAAAGTGCTATTTTAAAGAAAACGGTACGGGATTTGGTTCGTCGGTAAACGCATCTTTTCAGAACTGTAGTATGGGCGAACCAAAATTTTTTTTCAGAATTTAATAACACTTTTTTGAATAACATTCTTTTTTTTAATTTATCAATGTACCTTCATGTTTGTATGACACGCCTTTTATAATTTTTTAATTTGTGTTTAGTCTTATTTTATTTAATCTCTGTTATATATTAGTTTTCACCTCGTCCCGTAAATGTATCCGTGGCATCACAGGGCCCTAACAGAATACCAGCGCTGCGTTATTTATTTTTCAAATCTCGCAGCATATGCTAAGTTAGGCGCCTTTTTGGCCTCTCACAGTCTAGTAACATTTTTTAATTTTTTATTTTGTATTGTTAGCATTAAGCATTTGTGTGAGGGGTACAAATAAATCTTTATCTTTCTTTCTTTCTTTACACTCTTGAAGAAAGCTGTTCATTTCTATGGCCAGAAGCAGTATTTAAAATATGACCACGCATTTCCGTTACACCCTGTAGAATGGTTTAAAACAGGGACTAAATAGGAAAACTTTTTTGGCATTATTTCCTGCATGTTTACAGATTTTATCAATCGCATTAAATTAATATAAATTGGCTGTAATCTTAGTAGATTTATTCTCTTCCTAGCGATTGATCGAGACTCCTCCGTGCCTCGGAATGCACGTTAAGCCGTTGGTCCCGGCTGTTAATCGTGGATCTTTGACAGTCGTTACGGGTTGTCAGAAGCCCGAAAGTCTGACAACCAGTCATACCATGGGGTATCGTACTATTACGGGTTGTAGAGGTCAGATATGCTCCATGTAAAATACTGGTACTGACTGGAAGCCGACTCCAAGATAGTTGAAAAATGGCTAGGCAGAATGAATCTTCGTAGATTGATTTAACTTCATCTAGAATCAAGGTTTGACAATTGAATGACAGCCAATATTCTTAACAAATTTTTAACTATATGAATCCTATCAAAAGTTTCGAAATATCAATTTGTCGATGAAGTTAAAATCTGATATTTAATTAATCTTACAAGTTTATAATCATAAACTAATTGCTTAAGCTTATATTTCACACGTGTATTGAAATCATTCAGAATGCAAGGAACTGTTTGTACCTAATGTTTGTTTGTTCATAAATACTCTTTAAATATATAACTACATTTTTGGACCTTGTTAAAAATGTTTGAAGCCAAGATTAAGATAGCGGGGTCAATTTGGGTCCTACCGGAAGTACCGCTTATTCAGGCAATAAAAGAAAGTATTTATCAGTATTACGATATTTCATGAATATGAAAGTTTGCAAAAAACCTGTCTGACCAAAAATATCTAAAAAAATGTTTTTTTTTTTTACATTTGATAGGCACGCGTTAGACCACTATCTCACCGTAAGCGATGTGGTCGAAGATGGAGCAAGCTTGCCTAGAAGTAACCTATTCACTCTTGACTTAAAGACTCCCTGGATGCAGGTTATTTTTTTTTTTAATAAAAAAAAAAATGAAACAAAATGTCCAGCAGTGGACGTCTTTCGGCTGAAATGATGATGAAGAGGATGAAAAAAAAAAATTGGTTGTAGTTGTTGTTGTTGTTGTAATGTTCCAAACATGTCACTTTTCTCGACCTCTTCATTTTAATTTAAATACTTCTACACTCCCAATGGCGGTCACCATTTTTTTATAGAATTCATTTAGTTTATGTCATTTCTAGGTCAAGACATCTCATTTGTTAAAATCCATCCAGCCGTTAAGGATACAGGGCGTGCTAAAGATTTTTTTTAAACCATATAAGGCTCACGTTTAACCACTACTCACCTGATGGTAAGCGACGATGTGGTCGAAGATGGAGTACGCTTGTCTAGAAGTAACCTATTCACTCTCGACACGTTGTAGCTATCAGCAAACACAGACTGGCAGGGAATTCCACTCCTTAGCTGTACGCACAATGAATGTGTTCTCAAAACGTTTTGTGCGTGTGGACGGGATGTTCTCCATGTACCGGTGGCGCAACGCCGTACGTCTAGTGATCCGTAGATGGAACGGGCTTGGCGGAATTAAACTATGCAATTCCAACGCATACTCCCAAAAATGCAATCGATAGAAAACCGACAGGCTAGCATTTCGGCGTCGATGTTCAAGACTTTTTAGCTTCGACTCGACGAGTTTATGACTGCTAATGATCCTCTTGGCTCGTTTCTCAATTAAATCAAAAGTGCATCGAGCTGGTATCTGGCAGATCCGTCCCAAAGATGAGAGCAGTAGGTACTCCGTACATGATCGAACTTGCCTACGCTTGATAACTTAACTTACCTTTGCTATAACTTCAAACTTTTTGGCAAGCACTTGAGCCTTTGCCTCAACATATGGCGCAAAACTGAGAGTGGATGTTAATGTGACACCAAGAAGATCAAGATGATCGGTTATCGGCACGGTTACACCTCGGAAAGATGGAGCCGAGAAATGTACATACAAAACTACATATAGGTATAGTTTCAGAAACTTTAACTTCTTTCTGGAGCACTAGGGTAAAAAGTAAACTTTAAGCTGTCTACTTAAATACACTTAGTGCACACACACAGTAAAACAGTTTAAGTTATACCAATCTATGAACTAAACCTTTAATTTTCCTTATTTAACCACTTGTATATTCCATACAGGTTTCATAACATCACCTATCTTTATTTGATTCTTTGACTATTACCATTATATACTACTAAATCTATCAAGCAGCACTAGAGGTACTTTGGCATATCGCCAAAGGTCACAAGCCGAGCCGCAGCGCACGCTAGTCTCAATAATTATAATGTCCAAGTAAATTGTTTAATTAATTAAAACAGTCAGATGTTATCGTTGAATATGTGTATATCCTCTCTGAGTATATTAATCGTTTGTATTTATACGAAAACTCACGACTTGAGACATTATGCTCCAATTTCTGAATTAAGAATTTGTTGGACTCTATTTTAGCCTGAAAACTGCCTCGTTGTCTTGCGGTCGAAAACACGTTGGTCCTGCATCAGAGGGCCTAGTGTGAGTTTCTTGACGCACTCGAAAACGTTTACGTAAACGTTCGCTTTATGTCAAATCGTATAGAAAAAAAGAGGTTACCCGTTATTGTTACCAGGCAGCGCTTATACAGTTTTAGTCCAAATTGACGTGTACTCGCGAACGAGTACGTTAAGATGGAACAGGACCTGCGAGGAATTTACAAAATAGGTTAGATGAAACTATTAGGTAGGAAGAAACTATTGCCATCGTGCTCCCTCAAGGCTGCCCCTGTAAAGTGCGATAGGGACAGCTGCAACTTAGACCGATTTTATCAAAAATTTTTACGAGATTGACGTGTCGTATTCCCCTTTTTTCTCGTCAAAAACTGAGCCGATTCAATTATTTTTGGCACCAAATTTATAAGAAAGCGTATGTCCAGGTCCCTAATAAATGTTTTATGTTAAATTTTTCTAATTTGTCTGGTAGTCTTCTAAAAATGGCGGTAAAAATGGTGTAATTTTTTGTAATTTTTGGAGGGTCATGTTTTCTTTACTTATTAGTTGCTATAAAAAAGGAAATGACAATGACATGTCAACAGCAGACCTTGACTTTATGAAAAAAATATGATTGCTCCAGAAGCATTATTCATGAAGAAAAAAGGGGAATACATGTGTATGGAGAATCGCAGCCGCTTTTCCCTCTTAAATAGCTCACACTCGGGGTACAGATCTACCCGGTCGCGATTTGGTGCGGATTGCCATGCCGTCGGTTTGGAATATGAGAGTAAAGGAATAGAGAGTGCACCTGTGTTTGCACATAAACTTGTGCACTATAACATCTTCTCCGTAATTGGCATATCTCCGTTGAGATTGGCATTTAATATAAAAATACCATATTAGAGGCGTTTACAGGCGATTGGTTGGAGAAGGCATGGCAATGTGACTATACCTTTGCCCAGCAGTGAAAAAACGTAAGATGAAAAAAAAAACTATAACAAATTGCTCTCAAGTTCAAACACATCATATGGTACTTTACCTAACACATTAGACACTTGTGTACAAGGCGTCAAACAAGTTGTTACAAAATACTTGCCCGACTGCGTCGAAATAAAGCGAGGTAAAGCCACAATCATCATTAATCATCTCAAGCGTTGATTGTGAACAAATTCGCACGCCTCTTGCAACCTAGTGACTAAACTTTGAAAACTACTTTTAGGTACTAAACTGTCTCATTTTATTGAAATAATGTTTAATTTTGACTGTTCTCACAGTAAATCTATGCAATGTCTATTCATAACTGCAACTTTTACTTAAAATGCGAGGGTAAGAAAAATTTAAAGACAATCAGAATCTCAACATTGTTATAGGGATCCCATCCCCCTTAGGACAGATTTGTGGGATTAAAATATGAAAAAATGAGGCTGTACTACAGGACTCAGTTATCTAACCCTTTGATCATTTGCAAGCGCGATGTTATGTGGATCATTGTCTGGCTCAGCCAGTCACTGTCAGCAATCTGATACCTATGTGTAATACTAATTGGTGTACGTTTAGTGTCTGAACGTTAACACCCGTAAGAAGGATGGTCTCAACACGGTCACACCAAGGGCATATTTAATAAATCCAACAGGCGGCAATCTGACAATTTTTGAAGTTAAACATATATAACTGTTTCCTAAAGTTGAAAATTGTTGAAAGGTCAACAATTTTCAACTTGAAACAGTTATGTAACAATGTAGACATTATGGGTACAAAAACAAAAACATTAATTCTATTTAGTCCGTTAGTTAGATTATCAAAAAATTATAGTACACGTATTTTTTGGTTTACAAATCAATAAAAAATTACAAAAATAAAATGCATCAAAGTTTAGGAGTGGGAGCTAACCGCACTTTTAGATAAAAAGTAGTTTATTTCTGACGTAGGTGTGACGTCACGCGAAATTTCACTGCACTATATCGGCCCCATTTTTTGTTTACGTGACAAATGAAAAAACACGTGTCCAATATTTTTTGGTAATTCATCTGACAGACTAATTAATTTTTTTAGTCATATACCCTAATAAATTATGTATCAAATACGAGTATGCTGCTCTATTTGACAAATAGGAGTATGCTGCTCTGTCAGTTATTTATTTATTTATTTGAAACTTGATGCACAAAAGTACAGAGGCGGACTTATTGTGCAGGCATTTTCTACCAGTTACCGTCAGGCCCCGGAATAGCAGACACAATTAAAAACCTATTGTCGCGTCTCCGATTGGATACCCGCGGGGCCTGACGGATTAAATTAGGCCAATGTGTTGTTTACTTCATTCTGGACATATCTGCAACAAACTATCAGAATAACAGTAGGTAGAACCGAAAATTAAAGATGTTGATCATAAACCAAGCTTACTTCTTAGACTATGAATGGTTATAGACGGAAATTCATTGGACATTAAATGAAAGTGACCTTGACGAACGTAACGATGACGTATCGGCTTCTCATTTTGTCTATGCGAGCTTATTTCGCGTGTACAGATACAAGCCGGCTTCTCATTCTGGTACTTCAGATTGCTGGATTTTGACACTCCGTCTATAACCTTTCATAGTCTAAGGCTTACTTTACGAGCCGTGAAATTACAAATACCTCTCTAAATGATAAAGTCATAAAACTAAAGTTCCAACCGTATAATACAAAATAACAGTTAAACTATGTACTTACCTCTATATTGTAATTTGTTTCTTTTATCCAATGAGAATGTCAGATCCTCCTGATACATTTACGGTTAACCTTTGATGGTCCCTTCAAGCCCTTGATCTTCAGAAGACCTTTAACGTGCAGACCAGCATATTAGATCAAGTTTTATTACTGAACTAATATTTGTTTGCGACCTCACTTGTGGAATTTTGAAAAGGAGTGAAACTACACTTCTGCAAAAAGTTTTTAACCGACTTCAAAATAAAGGAGGTTTTCAATTATTCATCTATTTTTTTTAATGTTTGGTACACGATTGCTCCGCCATTTGTAGATTTCGACGATTCTTTTTTTGTTTTGGTAGGTCATTTACTTCAAAGGTGATCCCCTGAAAGTTTTATCGAATTTGATTAAACGTTATTTTTTTTAAATCAACAGAAACAAAAAATATGTTTATAGAGATGACGTTTTGGTTTACTCTGATTATGTTAAAATTACATGTTATTGCGATTGTATTATATTTATTTCTAGTTCTGGGGTAGGAACTAAAAAAAAAACTTTTTTACAAAAAATACAACCGACTTCAGGACGAAGGATGTCAGTGTTTGTACTTTGTTTCTTTGTTATTTGACACCGACTTCCGAAATTATAGAAATTATAGAATATAAAATATTTTTAATAAAAAAAATGAGCATTTTTGTGTGAACTTATTTTTTAAATACGCTGATGTCGACAATAAAAATCAAGGTCGCTATAATGAAGAAAAATCTACGTTTTAAAATACCTATGCAAGGAAAGTCCACGGTAATTACCCTCCTTCTGGAACCATTGGCAATTTTATTGTGAGCTTTCAGGTATGCATTAAAAACTGAAGGCTAACTATACATTCATACGTCAAAAATATGACAAAAATAATTAATTATAATAGATTTATAACTATACTTACAGAGTTTTCTCAGTTATTGGGGTAAACAGAAAAAGTAGCTTAATTCACTATCTTCCTCAATCAATTGCACATATTATTTTATTAGTCTCCTTTTTCTGTAAAAAAAATAATCATGTGTGATTACTTTAAACATTGATTAGCAGGTTCTTAATTCAAAATTTTCTGTTTGAGAGAAAGATGAATGTTGGTGCTATAGTACTTGTCATAAAGCAACTGAATGCGGTGGATGAGACGTTATCTAATACCGGGTATTAAAAGACAGTTTCCGAAGCAGAAAACCACATATTCTACCCATTATTTGGATTAATTTTTTCCACAAGACCATACCTGGGAATCCACTGGTTCTGGAGATATGAAGGTCAAATTCGCAATATTTTTTTTTACTTTTTTACGAAAATTAATTCCAAGTGTTATTACTAAACTTTTTCCAAACAAACATTACCAGAATTTTCCAACTTTCGAAATTACTCATTTGAATTTAATAAAACGCAATGTCAAACGTATCCGACAAGTACCTTCTATAATTATAGTAGCTTAGAGTAAAGGGGCGGTGCTTAACTCCACTTGCCTGGGTTTGCGTTTATACAATGCGAGCAATAAAAAAAAATACCTTTTTATTTCATACCTAAAAATAAAAGTCGTTTCCCAGCAATAATTTATGAGCAAAGCTACTTTTTAGATGTACAGTATGCGTAGCTAACGGCTTTGTGATGTGTCTTTTTACATCCTGTATGTACAAAGGCGTATGATATCAACTTATTGGGCTATCAAAAAATTCATCCACATCGCTGTCAATGGAAAAAGTACCCAGAACGCTGGCATTATTGCCACGTTGCATGGCAATGCTGGCCAAAGAATCTGATAATAAGTATTTAAAAGTAAGCCTAAGGTTACCGAGTGTACCCGGGCCTGCGGACGGCGAGTAGCGGGTAACTCGCCGTCCGATCAGCACCAGGCCCGAGAGTCGACGGCGCGTAGTGTTCCACGCGCGCCTCAAAGAGTTGTCAGCAAAGGACGGGGCCTGCCACGGCCAGTGCCTGCCCGGGGGTGGAGGATAAATTCGAAAGAGTTACCTCGCCCCCGGGCACTCGAGGCAGGGAGGAACAGGGGTGGGTTTTAGTCAGTAAGAGTCTGACACACCCTTCCGCTCCACCCTAGAGCGGAAGAAGTCATAGGATGATTTCCCACCCCCCAAAAAAAAAAAAAAAAAAGGTTACCGAGTGTCTTAGATAATGTTTTAGGTAATATAAAAAAAAATAAAGAAGATGTAGCACTTAACTGATAAAAATCAGTTAGGATTATCTATGATTCTAATCTTTATAGGTAAGCAGGTACTCTAATAGATATTAAAGTCGGTGTGGGTCAGGCCAATAAAAGCATAAAACTTTTGTAATTTATTTTATTGCCTGTCAAAGATTTTTGTTAAAGGACTAGTAAAGTCTTTTGACAGGCTGTCACTAATAGGTACTATTTTACCCAACTGCGCGACACAAGGGAGGGTCATGTGTTTATCAGCCTATGTATGTTTGTTCCTTTGTGGCGCTTTAGAGACCAAACTCGTGGGCCGATTTTGATAGTTCTTACGTCAATTGAAACCCGTCAGGCCTCGGAATGGCAGACACAAATGAAAACCTATTGTCGCGTCTCCGATTAGAGTCGCGCGGGGCCTGACGGATTAATCTTGCCAGTGCTATTAAAGACATGACAGTAATAAAAATACACTAAAGCGACTACCAGAAGCCATAGTGTGGAAAAGAAAAAAATATAAATTCGACGAACTTTAAGTGGAGTATCAAAATAAAGGGTTCGAGGAGGCGATTCCATAAATATAACTCTCTAAAATGTAGAAAATAAAATATTTTCAAAAAACCCGACTGTAAAAAGCAACTAAAAAGTTCCAAACAAGTCACTTTTCTAGCAGTGATGCAGTTGGTGCCATGAAATCAATAATTGAACTAAAATAACAGCCAGTAATCTTGTTTGGAACTTTTTGGTTGTTTTTTACAGTGCAGTTTTTTGAAAATATTCCATTTTTAGCAGCCTGCCTCAGAGGTACGCGGATGGAGTAGTTTCTATGCCATGCCGCCATGATTTGAACATATATCCACAAACAAACTAACTATCAGACAAGAACATTAGTAAGTGCGACGAAGAGCTATGTCTTAACGTTGTGTAGGAATGTGACCTTTCTCAAGCTATTACTTGCAACGTTATTGTTGTACGCCTCATCGCTTTGTCTTTACCGCAGGCTAGCACATTTTTAGCTAATCTGACTAGACATTTTATGAGTCAGGTGGGTTGGTATTTCCGTTAGAAGATTGAAAGTTAAAACTGAAAAATTTTATTTCGGAAGTCGGTGTTTGTATTTTGTTTCTTCGTTATTTGATACCGACTTCCGAAATTAAAGTTATTTTGTATGTTTTATAAGTCAGGTGTATGTTTTGTAAAAATATTTTATTTTTCACTTTTTAGTTGTTGTACCTCAGAATTAAAACTAAATATTAAAGTTACGTGTAACTCCACATGGAATTTGATCATTTGGAGACACCAAATGTTCAAAACGTCATCTATGTATACATATTTTTTGTTTATGATGATTTTTTCAAAAAGTGCTGAATTTCGATAAAATTTATTTGGGACCACCTCTGAAATATAACCTACCAAACCAAAAACAATCATTGAAATCTATTTACAAGTGGCGGCGAAATCGCGTAACATATATACAAAAAAAACGTACAGACGAATTGAGAACCTCGTCCTTTTAGAAGTCGGTTAAAAATGGTACAGTACTTTCACGTTTGTTACTTGTAGTCAACGGTGTTAACAGAACACATTACCCATAGGTAGAAGGTGTGGAAACATTTATTAAAGCCAGTAAATAAAATCAAGCTCAACTGTTTCTTTTATGAACCTTTTTTTTGTTTTCTGGGGGAGCCCCAAAAGGTGCCCGGGCTTTGGGGATAAATCCAGGGACTGTAGGATTTTATTCTTACTAAAAACTACCTGGTAACCACCATCAACACATGGAAGGTGCCCCGCTATCTCTTAAAATACCACTCCGGATCTGTGCAACGCTTGTAAGGGCACATTTCCGAAGAGACAATATAGGGCTCTCCCCTGAGTCTTGCTGAGCACGGCAGCACTATCCTGGAACTACTCGATGGAAACCTGAAGCGCTGGCGCCAATCACTCAGTCACTTCGAAGTCGGAGTGAAATTTTAGTAGGGTAGGTATAACCCTTCTTTTGTGGGGGTTAGAAATCATCCAATGACTTCGCCCGCTCCAGGTGGAGTGAGAGGGCGTGTCAGACTTTTACTGACTATAACCCACCTTATTCCTTCCTTGCCTGAGTGCCCAGGGGCGCGGTATCTCTGTTTTGAATTAATCTGCTACCCCTTGGCATGCATGCATCGGCCATGACGGGCACGGTCCTGAATTGCTGACATCTCTTTGAAGCGCGCGTGGAACACTACGCGCCGTCGACTCTCGTGCCTTGCTGATCGGACGGCAAGCTACCCATTACTCGCCGTCCGCAGGCCCGCGTCTACGGTGGCCGGAGATCGTCCCGCAACCCCCTGGAGTAAAAAAAACTGGACAAAGGGGCATAGCAACATAGCAGTTTAAACTGCTGGAACCCTTTAAGGTGGAAGCTCCAGGGTAGCCCGCGAAATTCAAATTTTCTTACGGTTTTTGCAATTTGTAGGTCAGTGTCAGGTTGAATCTTGGTCAAAATTTGATTCGTGGCCGTAGCAAGTATATGTTTATAGAATTATAATCATTTAAATCATCAATACAACTCTCTCAGTTAGTATTGATTCCAAATGTAAGTATTTCATGAAATCATGACATTAGCTGACGGCTCGGTTTGGACCCCTCGGTACCAGGGTTCCCCTGATAAGTAGTGTGTGGCATTAAATACTACCAACATCCTAAATGCATAATGATCATTATTATCATCGTTCTCGGAATCTAGAACTACATAATAATACGCTTCTGTTTTAGTTACTATTTTCTATGTCTGGTAATCAATGAGATCTTTCATGTTATTATAATTGTGTAGAAGACAATTACTACCTTATTGCAAAATAGAACGAGCTGTCTATATCAGAGATAATCCATTGCATGCGATGTCATATTTTAAAATATTATGTATGTATAGGAAAAATTGCTTACAATATTCCTACAGACGAGCAGTGGTAGCCCAGTGGTAACGACCGCGACTTACTGAGTTGTAGGTCGTGAATTTGAACCCAGCCAGGCACTTTACTTTGTGGAAATTATTTCATCACCACTGCTCTAAAAACGGTGACGGAAAGCATCGTGAGAAAACCGGCAAATCCTAGAACCAAAAATTCGAAGACATGTGACACCCACCAAGCCGTATCGGACCCGCGTGGTGGATTACACCCTACGCCCTCTCACAGAGAGGAGGCATGTGACCAATCAGTGGGGACATTAGAAGGCTGATGATGATTCCTACAGCTGGGACACTGGTCTTTCAATAAGAGCAGGGTGATTGATATACCGGGCCTGCGGACGGCGAGTACTGGGTAACTCGCCGTCCGATCAGCACTAGGCCCGAGAGTCGACGGCGCGTAGTGTTCCACGCGCGCCTCAAAGACTTGTCAGCAAAACATGACGGGGCCCGTCATGGCCGATGCCTGACCAGGGGTTGTGAAAAATCGCAACAGAGTTACCGCACCCCTGGACATTCAGGGCAGGAAAGGAACAGGGGTGGGTTTTAGTCAGTAAGAGTCTGACACGCCCTCTCGCTCCACTCTAGAGTGGGAGATGTCATTGGATGATTTTCCAACCCACGATAAAAGGGTGATTGGTATGACTCATACTAAGCTCAACCTGATGTAATTCAATCACGATTCAAACATTAAGAAATAATATGCGTGAGTATCCTGCAAAAAGGCAAACCTCTTTGAAAGAAAGAAAAGGATATTAAAAAAAAACTTAAAAGCTCCAAACAAGTTGCCTGCAGCAGCAATTGCTCGCAGTTGGCGATAGTTATTTTAGTACAATCGCAGATTTAATGCCACTAACTGTATCAGACTGCATGAAACATTGTAAACATTTTTAACTGACTTCGAAAAAGGAGGAGGTTCTATGTTCGACTCTATGTATGTCCACAGATGTCTCTGTCATTTGTGGACCGATTTTCAAAATTATTTTTTCATCCTCAAGAATATACTCCCGAGGTAGTCCCATATAAATTTTATCGAAATTGCTTCAGCGCTTTTTGAAAAACTGAACAAAAACGAAAAACATGGATACTTAGATGACGTTTTGGTTTTGTCCAATTACGAGTATGTTTAAATTCCACGTTCCATGTTATTGGAGTTTTGAGTTCTGGGATATAACAACTAATTAGTGAAAAAAAAAAATTACAAAAAAACCAACCGACTTCCAAAAAAGAAAATACACTAAAAATTTAAAAATAACTTTAATTTCTGAAGTCGGTGTCAAATAACGAAGAAATAAAATACAAACACCGACTTATTGTAAGTTATTTTTAAATTTTGAGTGTATTTTCTTTTTAGGAAGTTAGTTGTTTATTTTTGTATTTTTTTATATCCCACATGACCGTGTCACACTATTTTGTTTTTTTTTTCAAGACCTAATTTGTTAAAATCCATCCAACCGTTCAGCCTACAGGGCGAGCCAAAGAAATAGACACACAAACATACATACTTACATACTTACTAATATACCTACCCTCGAAAAGGGGTATTTTTAGGGTTCTGTTCTGTTCAGAAGGGTCCAAACGGAGCCCTATTGCTGTCACTCATGTGTCCGTCTGTTCGTCTGTCTGTCTATCCGTCGTCTGTCACTAAATTTTATTCTGAAGAATTTTTTACTACTACTTCCCATTAACTTATGAACTTGAAATATGGTGATAATGTTTATTATTACGTTTAGTTTTCTAACAAATACCAATCTATTGAAGAATCAGATTTTAATTTTGATAATTCCTTCATTTGGTACGGAACCTTAAATGTGCGAAGTCCAACACGCACTTGGCCCGTTTTTTTTTTAAGAATACAACCCATTTATATCTACTTGCTATTCCCGTGGATTCACCTATTCGGCAGGAAACATATATTTTCTCGGATAAAATGCCTATGGACACTCAGGGATAGTGCAGCTTTCTATTATTGAAAAATAATCGTAATCGGATAAACACTTTTAGAATTAATGTCTTACAAACAAACAAACACGTTTACATCTCTATAATATTAGTTTAAACTACCTACTAACTAAAAACGGTTTAGAAGCAATCAGAGTAATACCAAATCACTTAATGATGTATGTATGACATTGAACTATAACCACAAACTACTTTTATCTCAGCGAACTAAAATTAATGATTCCTTACATAACTTCAGTAAGTAATCTAATAAAATATTATGTGAAAAGGAAATGATTAAATTAATTACATCCATCGTAATACAACTTATCTCGTAAACTTTCATTCATTCTAATTTTTGTGTGGGAATTTAAATAATAATAATTTTAATAGTAGGTACTTTTTCGTGCATTGCCCTTTGTAAAGTTTTAGTAGAAAACAAAATGCGTATCAAGATGATTAATTGGCTGTAGCGACGAAACTAGCAAGACGTGTGGAACTGGATTTTCAGAAAAAACTTCATTTTCCCCGAAAAATGTCCACAGCTGAACATCGGTGATGAGGACAGCCGACCTGAAGTAATAGGATAAAGCTCTAGCCTTTTCCCAACTATCTTTGGGTCGGCTTCCAGTCTAACCGGATGCAGCTGAATACCAGTATTTTACATGGAGCGAATGCCTATCTGACCTCCTCAACCCAGTTATTGGGTAATACAATACCCCTTGCTAAGACTGGGTGTCAGACTTTCGGGCTTCTGACGACCCGTAACGACTGTCAAACATCCACGATTAACAGCCGGGACCAACGGCTTAACGTGCTTTCCGAGGCACGGAGGAGTCTCGATATGTAAAGATGGACCCATCCATGAACCAAATCCCGCAAGCGTAACTTAGCCTCGAGCTACTTACGAGTATATATTATAATATTACAAAATATGCAAAATTTTGGATATCTATTGTTACATAACTCAATCGCGCCAGAACTTCTCAGTGGATCTGGATGAAATATGGCACAGAGATAGATTATAGTCTACAAAAGCATATAGATCATAATTTATAGTAGGCGAAATATCAATTTCATGAGGGTGAACCCGCGGGCAGAAGCTAGTAATATAATAAAATTAAAGGGGAAGAGGGGGCTTACAGCAATTTTTACTGGTCGTATATAGTAGGTATACAGCTGAAGTTGCGCGTTGGCAAGGAATATTTACAAGGGAACATTTGAAAGTCGTTAAAATATTTCCATCATATTAATATGTAGCAGTCTCCTGTCGTTATACCAATTTATTTGGGGTCGCCACAACATGTCTTCTTCTTCCACACTCCTCTATTAGTCTTCCTCTCTGTAGTCACCCCCTTTTGACCAATATCCTCTTTCACACACACATCCATCCATCGTTTCTATATTATTATGTAGTATGTATGATATTTCAATTAACAAGGGATTCCTACGTTCCACAGATGATGTATTTTGATTGATACGATGATGATCATTTAATGTGTTTTTGATACAATCGTAGATAATCGTAATACATACGTGCTTGCCTACTTATAAATCTGTAATGACATAATTATCTAAGTTATTAAGGTAATGTTATAAAATGTCATTTATATTTCTGAAGGTTTCTGAATGTAACTTGATTTGTTCGTTTCATTAACTTTGTGCTTAATTATAGTGTTAAAAATATTATTTTTTGCATAGATAAACCTTCAAAGAGGTAGACCAAGAAGAAAGGTCTGGAGATTTATAGGGCAGCCTTTATATAGCAGTAGGACAAAAAACCGGACAAGTGCGACTTCGACTCGCTTGCAAAGGGTTCCGAACCAATCATATTTTCTTTAAGTTTTTTTTTAACCATAGGTTACTTCCTGATAGGTGTTTCTGTGTTTTTTTGGTGGTAAATGCCCAAACTGACACAACTAACTGATACTCGTATTCCAAATTCCATTATTTATGTTAGACTGATAGACACGCGTGATTCTATAAATTAGGGTTTCGTTTTTTATTCGCTTGTTCGACACTCTAAATAAGAAAAAAATAAACCATCTTAAAGATAATAAAGATTACAACTATCTGTCGCTGAAAACCAGCGCTGGGGCTCTGTCTCGCATAGGGTCACAGCACTAAGCTGAGCGATGACCGTTTTGCGTGGATGTGACGCAAATTTTCCCCCAGTTTTTCTTTTTTGTTGTGTTTCTCTGTCTTTTGCGTCATGTTTACCTTAAATAAACGTATTTTCTTTCTTTCTTTCTAACTGGTTACTAGTTTACTGGGAGAAATATGTAGGTACACACATAATTTTATGAAAATAACGAACTAAGTTATATTTTTTCATTTTATTTTGGATTCACAATACACTCCTCGAAGCAATAAGAAACAAAGCCACAAGTGACATTGACCGTAGGCGGGATACACGCTAAGAATAATATAATAATAAGGCGCTGAAATTATAATTTGCATGCAGCCTTCATAATTAGGCAGAAGGATTCCGGCATGAGAATGTACAACAATATTTTGTCATCAGCAGCTAGGTAATGATTCTACTAATATTATAAATGCAAAAGAGTGGATGTTTGTTACTCGATCTTTCGAAATTTGGAAAAGAGATAGATTATAGTCTAGAATATCACATAAGCATATATTACGTATATAATGGGGAAGTACTAATTGAGGGCGAAATAGATCGGACTGTTCAGCACAGACTTAACTCTGGATGAATGAAACGGCGGCAAGTCACCGGGACTATCTGTGACTCCCGCATTCTCCTTAAACTTAAGGGGAAGATTTATAAAGCAATGGTCAGACTTGCTGTCTTGTATGATTCAGAATGTTGGGCCACAAAAGGGATGACTGAAAGCTATTGCATGCAGCTGAGATGAGAATGCTAAGGGCGAAGTGTGGTGTTACGCGCATGGATAGAATTAGGAATGAGTATATAAGAGGAAGTCTGAAAGTTGCACCGCTGACTGAAAAGTTGTGTGGAAATCGGTTGTCGTGGTATAGGCATGTAATGCGGAGGAATGAAGAAAATGTTGTGAGGAAAGTTTTGTGTATGGATGTGGATGGCTATAAGTGTAGGGAAAGGCCAAAGAAATGATGGATGGACTGTGTGAAAGAGGATATGGGTAAAAAGAGGGTAAGTACAGAGACGACGACTAATAGGGAAGTATGGAATAAAAAGACATGTTGCGCCGACCCCAAATAAATTGGGATATGGGCAGGAGAATGATGATGGATGAGGAAGTAATAATACCACGAGAAGATTGTTATCAAACTACCGTACCTACATATAATAGAAAGAAATGTTAACTAGGCGCGATCAGAACAAAAAACGGGTCATCAGCAATATGTAAGAAAAAAAAAGTTACTTAACATTGGTATCTGATCATTGGTAGGACGATACTTTTTGGTGTTTTTAACCAATTTCGAAAAAGGAGGAGTTTCTATAATCGACTGGTGTATGTTTTTTTTTTATATGTATGTCCTCCGATTTCTGTGTCAGTTGTGGATCGATTTTCAAAATTCTTTTTTTATTCAAAAGAATATACTCTCCCCATAAAAAATTCCCATATAAATTTTATCGAAATAAGTTCCGCGCTCTTTGAAAAGCTGAACAAAAACATAAAGTATATATATATATATATATACCTACATAGATGACATTTTGGTTTTCTCCAATTACGAGTACGTTTTAATTCCACTTTCCAGGTTTTGCGTTCTGGGGTAACCTAACAACTAAAAAGTGAAAAATAAAAAACATTTTTACAAAAAAAAACAACCGACTTCCAAAAAAGAAAATACACCAAAAATTTAAAAATAACTTTATTTTCGGAAGTCGGTGTCAAATAACGAAGAAATAAAATACAAACACCGACTTCCGAAATTAAAAATATTTTTAAATTTTTAGTGTAGGTATTTTCTTTTTTGGAAGTCGGTTTTATTTTTGTAAAAATGTATTTTTTTGCATTATTACTTTCATTGTCAGTACAGCATTCTCGATATTATTTTGGTGGATAAACTCGTAAAATAGATGTTTTAGATTTTTGTAGATAAAATTCCGAAGCTTTACACTCTTGTGAAACATCAAGGCATGCACATTAAGGTATGTTGTAGGACTTTGGTAACTATTATTTTATTAATTATTTTGAACAGGAATTTATTAGGTTTCTCTTAAATCTCTTGATCTTATTCCTCGACTGTTCATTTGGAAAATATTTCACCCTCGTCGCAATATTTTGGTTAAACAACTTATCTAGCAAACGTGGTGCAAAATTTTTGATTCTCAATTCATCTTGTTCTAGAGTTCAAGTATTGGTCTTTGCATTGATCTTTTTTGCAACCTTAGGTCATGTAATCATAATCATGAAGGTACGTACAATCTTAAGCTTTCAATGTTGTATAACTTTTTGGCCTGGCCAAAATAGTTCAAATATGGGTCAAACTCAGAATAACTAAATAAGAAGCAGAAGGAGAACACTCAAAAGCTATGGATGAGAGTTTTTGACACGATATATTATTTTTATTGGCGTTGGTCTAAGGATAGTTCCCTATTCCCTCTCAATTTACCCGAATTGGCCAAAATGGGTTTAAAGTTCATTTGATTCCTAATAGAACCACCAAAAAGACCACATTGGTTTCAGTTCTTATTGCTCATTTGCCTGGCCTTGAATTGTACCAACGATCCAAAATCACTTACAATTTTCATAGTCTCGGCTATTTCTTGATTTGACTCTGGATTACTGGCCAAAAGGGGACAAAGTCCTTTCGTTACCTAAAAATTATCATCAACATTTAGGCCGAAACACGTCCACTGCTGGACAAAGACCTCCCCTTAGTGTCGCAACAACGACCGTTCCTGTGCGTCTCGCATCCAACGGTTACCCACGGCCGTCACCAGGTTATCGGTCCAACTTAAAAAGAGCACCAAAAAGGACCAGATTTGGAGTCATTTGCATATGCTACCTGGTCTTTAGCATGACCTTGGACCCATGATCCAAAAACGCTCATAATTCATCTCCCAATCATTTCGCCGAAATGTCATTACTTACGCAAAAAAAATGTATCCGTAGTAATGTTTGTTAAAAGTGGCATCATTATGAACTAGAATGAATTTTGTAACGCTCCTATCATCCGATGTGTATATATATGGAGGTTGGGCCGACGTTGTTACATTCAGCTGTTCACCTCCGACCTGACAATATGAAACTGGTAAGTCGCGATAGTCGAGTCGATTCGACTCGTTAGACGATTTCATCGAGTGGGCGGGATCGATTAGGAAGTTACCGTGATGTGTTTATTGGATTTTGGGATTTGTAATTTATTTATCGTGCGGTTAAAGAGGATTGACGTTATTTGTTTTTATTATTTTTTATTGATTTTTTTTTGCTAGTGGTAATAACAAGCACGTATTTAGTTTTTGCGGTGATTTACAAAAATTATTATTGTTTCATAATGTGTGAAAGTGTTACTAATTTGTTATTTTTATTTTTGTATCATCAGCTATAAATCTCGTAAAACAATAATTTTAATTATTTTAAAAATATCGTCTTCTCGAAATCATTTTAATGAAACTCAGTCTATTCATTTACCCATCAATTTTGTAGACTTGTGGTTATGCAAACGATTGCACCAAAAATTCTCACGGGCAAAGCTGCAAAATATTAATAGCGTTTATTTATGCAGTTAGCTCATAAAAATGTTGTGCGTAACTAAATCAGGCAATGCACAATCTTGGTTCCTTTTTAATAAAATAACTTTTTCCTAGGAACAGACTTTTCAGGTTATAATATTGTAAATACATAACAAAAAATACTTACAAATATTGCTTTAGAAAATATTTTTTAATAAACTCTAACAAACATCTTAAAACAAAACCAAGATTTACTAAAACACTTGTTTGAAATATTTCACGTACTTGAAGCGGTGTCAAAATGCGAGACAATGGGTGGGACGGTGATAATATCTGATCTATTGCACACTTGCGCAAGAGTCACACTTGTGCAATGTTAGCGGTCATGTATCAAAGTTCGGAGTGAATTAAGAGGGAAAGCCGTGGTTCCGTATATAAAAATGTAACTTAACGTAGTTTCACGTATTGTGAATTGTAAAAATCAGGGAAAAGCATTTTGTCGCGGTAGTCTTTTTGAAGTGAAAACTTCTTTACGCGCGTTGGGCATTTTTGTTCAAGTTTTCACTTCTGTCGGCACTCCCGGAGTGCCATTGTTTTTTTTTTTAAATTTAAATCACAGTGAATCCTGAGTCCATAATCATCTCTATAAATGCCATCAAACTTTTTCTGTTTTTGGAAATTAAAAATATAATTTTAATGCATTTAGCCACCGTTCAGCCAAAACACAATTTAATTTAAAGTGGTTTTCGTGATTAAGTGATGCGGAACCCCAAAGGCCTTAAAGTTGAATAATTATTATGGCCTAAGGGAAGTACATACTAATTAAACTTATATAATTTGGCCATTGTTTGATATGTTAACAATTTATCGGATATTGTTATGCGTTCTATTCACAGTGATATAACACTAGTTGAATAGAGTAACAATAAAATGGGGTTAATGTCAAGTAATTATATAGGTCTTTTCTCTCAACAATGAAACATTTCTTATGTCTAATTGCTCGCTTGAATGATGTTTAAATATCTTTCATTAGGGTACTACTTACATACAAAGTATTCTCGATTTCAAAAAGCCGATCTCAATCGACAGTTAATCGCACTAGAATGTAATTCATTGATTAAAATGACAAAAACCAATAAAATTTTGAATTGAATCGTTATAATTTTACGACTGAATATATAAGGTTAAATTGAATAAACTTTCAAGCTAGTTAATTTCAGAAAGGTTATTTAACATAACCGTTTTCTTACGTCTCAAAATCCATTTCTAATTGCACGTCTCTACAACATATTTAATAAAACAATCCTTCAAATCGCATCGTATTCATCAAAAACCTAACTAATACTTTTCGCCCCAACTTTTTTTCGCCCATTTTTTTTCGCCCCAATATTTTTCTAACGCCCCAACTTTTTCTCCAGCTCCTGATCTCCGCTCTCTTCGGCATGGCCGCGGCCGCTTACGCCCCGCCAGCAGCCTACCAAGAACAGTCCAACCGTCCCCAGGCTTCCTTCGAGAAGACCGCCAGGATCATCGCCCTGGACTCCGATGTTAAGGAAGACTCATTCAGATACAACTACGAAACTGAGAACGGAATCAAGGCTGAGGAACAGGGTCGTGAGGTAAGTTAATCATCAGATATTACCTGGTTTCCTTTTTTCTAGAAAATTGAAAACACACCTCTCTCTCTCTCACTGTTGTGTCTAAGCGACAATGTTTACAAACGCTTGAGAACTGGAGGGAATATATTAAGAAAAATCATCAATTTGGCTAATATCTTTTTTATTGGCAAAATTGGGCAAATATCTTTTTTTTCTTTGTAAAGAATTTTGCAGCCCATCTTAAAAAAAAAAATCAGTCAGGGCCATTTTTTTTTTCTGTTGGACCTCTCTAAAATAAATAATCTGGTTAATCTTTAAAATTAATAATCTGGTTACCTCTCACAATCAAGGTACATCTGTTCAAAAAATTGTAGATTTTATTTTTTTCTTAAAAAGTCGATGCCCTTTTTTTAAGAAAGTTTAGGAAGATCTATGAATGAAAAAGTAAAGGCATTGCACACGTTCAGACAATATAGTGTTTTTTTTAAAGTAAAATGTCAATATATATGTATATAGACTCTGAACTGCCATCTTATATAGATTCCTTGGCACTAAGGTTTTGTTCAATGTCCCACAAATGGCGATTTGCCAAATTTATTTCCATTCCGTGCCAATATTGTAATATTAAAATTAACCGAACGCACAGTATTATACACTAGACTGTTGAATAAAAATACGTTTTAACGAAACGACTAGTTTAAAATGAAAGTAAAAAGACGTAAGACTTCATGTTTAAATTGACTGGTGACATTTATGTCACAGTTTAGTTAATTTCCTCAGCCAAAATGTGACACATGTGGTACAAGCCGCCAAAGTGAAGGCTAGGTTAGGCCTACGCGTAAAAACGTAATGTTATTAGGACACAAGTGAATGTTGACCATCCTTTCAATTTTATCACTTAGTGGCTTACAACACCTGTTACTTGGGTGGTCTTGGATTTATTGCTATACTTTAACAAATGAATTACCAATTAAAGTTTTATGGCTTGAACCTTTCATTAATCATGATTATATTGTTCAAAAAGTCATCTGGTGACACTTTTCTTTGAACAATTTCGACTTGATGTATTTATTTCATAAGATTTAACATAAAAAGTTTTTTTGTAACCTAATATTTATTCTATTTGGCATGTTCCAACTACTTCCAGCCTCAATCTATTTTTTTTTTACTTTTAAACAAATGTCTTGTAACAGCATAAATACTTATGTCTAGAGTAGTCGCAGGATCTAATTGTCGTGTCGTGTCCGTCCCTTCTAAAACATTGATCAGCAGATGACCTAATAATCTTTTTCTCAACGGCTCGCCCATATGAGGTGAATCAGAAAGGGCACTGGCCAGCTAGGAAAGGTCAGGATTATGCAAAATACTTGCGGTTTATAATTTATTAGATCTATTGGTTTGCACATCTAGTTGTGTAGGTACGTGGCTTGTTCATTATTGTTACGTTAACTTGACCGCAGGTACGTTTTAATGAATTTATTCTTATTAAAAAAAAAAAAAAGTTTAAGTAGTAGCTTTTTTTGTCAGCGGCTTTGTCTGCGTGGAATTAGTACTTCTCCCACCATAAATAATAGCCCGCCTATGTAGGGCTGTCAACCGTACTCTAAAATAGAGTATTAGAGTAGTATATACTCTTTTTCATGTAGGTGTACTCTATAATCTGTAATACTAATAAAGTACGCTAAAATACTCTTTTTTCACAATGTTTACTTTATTAATACCTACCAGTCATGCATAACCCAAAAATGTAACGTTTACTGTTAATATAAGACACACCATCCCACACACCCACAATAAGTACGGCGATGTGCCACCGGTACATGGTGAACATCCTTTGCGTACAGCTAGGTAGTGGAATTCCCTGCCGGAGTCTGTGTTTCCTAATAGCTACAACCTGGGAGTCTTTAAGTCAAGAGTGAATAGATTACTTCTAGGCAAGCGTGGTCAAACGTGTGCCTATCAACAATAAAAAAGTCCATTGAAATTAATAAAAAAAGGCTAAAAAAATAGATGAAGGTTTGGAGTAATACAATTCTTTTAAAAATTATGAAAAATTGATGAGCGCCGCAAAAGGCACGAAAAATATCTGTCAAAAAATAAAAATAAATGTACTCTTTTTCTAAGGTACTCTTTATTTACCATGTCTGAAATCAGATAGACTCTATTTCTTTAAAAAAAAGTTGGCAACCCTTTACCTATGTGCTATTCCAGATCTATCTCTGTGCCAAAGATCCGTCCAGGTCCGTTTAGCCATTCTGGCGTGATGGAGTAACAAACAGCCATTCATCAAATAATATTAGTATAATTACGGTGCAAGATTGTCAATTCTTTGACTAACGATCTTATACATATGTGTTACACCTACTTACATTTTAGCCACCTGCTATTAAACAGAACCTGTAGGCCGTAGTTACATAAAACCGAAAGTGGATATTTCAAACTTCCAGTATTAGTCAATCAGTCTTCTACATAATATGATTGATAAGCACTGTCAAGATTATTTTTAACTTTGATATTTTCAAATATTTTATTAAGGTTAAATAATAATAAATGTTTCTATGTTTCAAATTATTATCCGTCGAAAGGTCAGGACAAAAAATTCGACACATTATTATGACAAACTAATTTTATTTTATTAATCATAATAGTTTTGATCGATTTATTAAATTTCTTACAGTCAAAATGTCAGAGATATGAGCAAACTTGACATATTTTGACGGGTCTAGACCAAATGAATCGATTTGTATTAAATAGTTATTAGAGACCATCAGTACTATCATTAGATATTTAAAATATTTATAGTACCTACCAATTTTAATACTGTGATGTGATAAACTTGTTGAACATAAAAGTCATTAGGTTATACTAATACAGTCGTAAAATTAGTATGTTAATTTGACAAATAGCTGTATTATTGTATTTTATTATAGCTGTTTTAGCAGAAAATCGTATTTGGGTTTAATGGTTAGGAAAATCATCAATACAGTAGCTTGTGGCTAAAGTAATAACAGCCGGGATTGGTCCATGGATGGGTGACCATCTTTACATACCGAGACTCCTCCGTGCCTCAGAAAGCACGTTAAACCGTTGGTCCCGGCTGTCAATCGTGGATCTTTGACAGTCGTTACGGTCGTCAGAAGCCCAAGAGAAAGTCTGACAATCAGTCTTACGAAGGGGTACAGTATTACCCTGTAACTGGGTTGTGGAGGTCAGATAGGCAGTCGCTCCATGTAAAATACTGGTATTCAGCTGCATCCGGTTAGACTGGAAGCCAACCCCAAGATAGTTAGGAAAAGGCTAGGCAGATTGATTTTGGTTAGTAAAATCATGCAACAGAATAGGATCTTTCTTTGTGTAAGTTTCAGATAGTGGCCCGCTAGGGCCGATGTCTGCCAGGGACGCAGGACTGTTTGAAAGTGTGCGTGGCGCTGGAACACAAAAGGCAACTATAGGATCACGGATGGATTTTAGTCAGTAAGAGTCTGACACATCCTCCCGCTCCACCTAGAGCGGAAGAAGTCATCTGGTGATTTTCCACCCCCAATAACGTATACTAAAATGTTTTCAATAAAGTTGAATGATAAAAAAAACAATCTGGCATGATACGGTGATGAATTTTGTAACAAAAAACAAATGTCTGGTTTTAATGAGTTTCTGACACTAATAGGATTATTCTCATAAAATATTCTCAATTCATTTATTAAGGTAAAAAAGCTGACCTTCCTGAAAAACCACAAAATGTCAAGGTCTAACGTAATTCCAATTGTCGTAATTCATTCAATTAACTTCGATCCTTAGTGAACGTAATATGTAATAATTTACTGAGCATCCATTATTACATTGACATTTAGATAATAACTATTTAGAACACTGGTCTTCTTAGACAAATGTGAGATATAAACATGAGTTCTGTTATTTTGTGATCGGCAAAGGAATCTTATTGTATAAATAATTATTTTAATAGTAGCTTCTGCCACCGGCTTCTTCCGCAAGGAATTAGTACTACCAATATAAATTATAGTCTCTGTGCTTTCAGACTATAATCTATAACTGTGCCAAATTTCTTCCAGATCCGTTCAGCCGTTTTGTCGTAATTGAGTAATAAACATATGTCCATCCATGTAAATTTTCACATTGATAATATGAGTAGAATTATTTCGACTTCGGATCAATTCGATTAGGGAAAATCTCTTCATCCCCAATATGACGTACACTACGGGAAAAAGACTCAATGCCACTTGAAACTACCGTGCTTTGAAAGCCTGAAGCTTTTTTTTCTAGTATTTATTTTTAAGATCATCGAGAGACCTAAAACAGGAAAAAAACAGTTTTGTTTTTCCTATTTTGGGTGTGATAACATCACTATGTTATCACACAAATAAGTAACACCTGTCCAGGTGTTGTAACATCCTTCATTTAAGATTTTTGACAAACATTCAGAATTGCAAGTACTAAAAATAATCCCGTTCAAATAGAAGTTATCACGTCATTACATCCTTCACGGTAAACGTTAATAATCTGGATGGGCTTCGGAAGACAAAAGTCACTCGTTATGAGCCATAATATTCTTAGAATCAACTATCACTAAGAGCCATCGCAATAACTGGAAAATCACGAGCCTGGCTTGTCCGGGTATTTTCCAGAACTTGTTTTAATCGTGGTCTATAATCATAATTGCTCAAGCCTTATGTAAAGAAGTCAAAGTTTGTTGTTAGTTTTATAAAAGCAGCTCAAATACTAGAAAGAATTTTAGGCGGTCACTCCAAAATTCAATGACAGTTTGTCTTTTTGTACTAGACAAATGGGTGGGTGATGGATAACGACCACTTTGGCTAACTTTAAACATGGTTTCAGCCCAGAATACAGACAATTCCCTTGTACCATATATGGGTCACTGTGTTAGGTAGTGACAATTTTTCGGAAAAGACTTGCCATTCTTGTAGTAATGCCGACAATATTCTCAATAAGTTACGTAATAATAACAAAAAAAAAGATTTTTTTAAACATAGCCGGGTATAAAAATACCCGGCTATCATAATTAAATGCGTACACAAAATTTCGTGTCCATGCTGTTGAGCAATGAAGAGTTCCTTTACCTGGAGCTAGTCCTGGATGTAGATTCAGGAATGCATTATCATCGGAACTGAACCCACATGCAAAGGGGAATGCGCAAAAAATGCCTGACAGAAACTACTTATAGTCCTTAATTCTATTTAGAATAAAATAGATATAATGAAATAATTCTTAAGTAATAATAATATATGCTTGTCAATATTAATTCAAATCAATTATTTTTTATCTAAAAAACGTATCTAGGCTGAATGAATCATATGTCCTTTGCTTTAATAACAGTGTGACATTACTGCTGATGTCAAATAAACACGACCTCCATATAAATATAAGCGGATATCAAGTTAAATATATTTAGTGATCCTTATGTTTTTACCCTAGTTAAACAAACTCAAGAATAATTTCACTATAAACGTTTTATTCTAAATAGAATTAAGGACTGTTAACAGTTTCTATTCATTCCTGGCATTTTTTTGTATGGCAGATGGGCATTCCCCTTTCAGCTCAATCGGATACCAACAAATGGTTGAAAAATGGTTTGCAAATATTGACGGACAACTTATAAACATATGTTTGAAAACAGAGCAAGTTATATAAAAGCTTGTAAATAGCAAAGAACACATTCTCACAAAACCCTTTAACATTCCAGGCTGACGGCATCGAAGCTCAAGGCGGCTTCCAGTACACCGGTGACGATGGCCAGGTCTACTCCATCAGCTATGCAGCCGGCCAGGGTGGCTTCCAGCCCCAGGGTGCTCACATCCCCACTGCTCCCCCAGTACCCGAAGAGATCCTGAAGGCTTTGGAACAGAACGCTCGCGATGAGGCCGCTGGCATCATTGATGATGGTGAGTTTCTGGAAGGTTTATGGTCAGTTTAGTTTGGCTTGCAGAAGTCTGTGAGAATTAATATGGGAAAGGACTGAATACCTACTCAGGGTGATGGTTTGCTACAAGGTTTGCTACTAGAAAAGAATAAGATAGGTTGCGTCTTTGACAGCAACCTGCCTTATTTCCAAAACATTTGATCTTCATGTTGTATTAATTGAGCCAGAAACATCTCTAAAATACAGGGTGCAACGAAAAGGTTTTGTCATATTTTAGAAACTGCCTCTGCCTGTGGAAATGAACTACTTTCAATAAACAAGTTATAGGCAATTCCCAAAAAAAAAATAAAAAAAAACTTTCCGTACAAACTTATCATCAGCAGATCTTGTCTGCCTAGCCTTTTCTCAACTATCTTCGGGTCGGCTTCTAGTCTAACCGGATGCAGCTGAATACCAGTATTTTACATGGAGCTACTGTCTACCTGACCTCTATAACTCAGTTAGGTACTGAGTATTGCGATACCCCTTGGTAAGACTGGTTGTCAGACTTTCGGGCTTCTGACGACCCGTAACGACTGTCAAAGATCCACGATTGACAGCCGGGACCAACGGCTTAACGTGCTTTCCGAGGCACGGAGGAGTCTCGGTATGTAAAGATGGTCACCCATCCATGGATGGTCTGATCAAGATTAGTATGGGAGGTACAATTTATTTTGGTAATTTACTATGACTCCCTTGAAGAAAGTAGTCCATTTTAATTGGTAAAAGCAGTTTACAGCCTGTATGATCATTGTTAATTTTCTTGGTCAGGATTAGGATAGATAGAATTCGGTTCCCTCTTACAGAGAGCCTGAGTTCTAGCAGTAGAAAGATTATAGCCTGCTTGAAGTTTGTGTATATGTAAGTGATATTTCAATTAATTCCCTTAGTTAATATCCTGCTATAACCCATTAAGATCTGCTTACACGACCATAAATGGTAATTGAAAACTAAACACCTGTTATCGATATTAAACCGCCAATTTGTAATCAATGGCTAATTACAAATTATACGACCAATAACGTGTTACTTCACACCGTTTACAAGGACGTTAAATACGTGTCTCAATTTACATCAGTATGGTCACACCTCACGTCGTAAAGTACTGACAGATGGCACGGTGTTGCAATGATAAATCATTGTATTCAATCTAGACATTTTAGATGGAACTGGGAAACTAAGTTGACGGATTGAGAAATAACAGAGGAAGTTAGCCATTGCTTTGAGTCCTTTGATACTGTGCTGAGTTGTTTGCGAGGATTTTTTTGCACGAATAGTTGAAGCAATTTTTCCCTAAAATTCTTTTAATCAGGCAGAGAGAGAGAGAGAGAGTATGCATTATGAGCCAATTTGGCTCGGTAGACATTTAGACTTTACCAAAATCAATGGGTAATGGGCACCCAGGTTCGAATAGACAAAACCATTATGATACATTATAATACCGATAGAAATATGAGGGTTATTGATATCCAATTAGAACGCGTCACATTTTATAAAACAAAGTTACCCGCCGTGTCTGTCTGTCTGTTCGTGATAAACTCAAAAAGTACTGTACAGATTTTCATGCGATTCACCTTCACCAATAGACAAAGTGATAAATGAGGAAGGCTCTGGTGTACAATTTTGAAGCACGGATTAACCGTGCAAATAATTGTATAAATCCTTTTGTTATCCCACCTCTCCGTTAAGAAACCTAACAAAGGCCTAAACTGGCACACTAACAAACAAATTGCCGTAGACTGGCATAAGACATAGACTAATAATGACGATTAGCATTACGATAGGGCGCGGTAATCTGTGGGAAATGTCACTATTTGAACACGTTGGGTGGCGCGTCTAAATGTCTTAGTTTATCTGGAGTTTGGTTGGCTATTCTGGTTATAGAGGTGTTCTTATTATTAACTTGCTGTGCCCCGCGGTTTCACCTGCGTTTAATTTTCTAATTTTTCTTTTCATATGAACCTTTCTAAGAGAATAGTTAAAGAAACACTTCATCCAAATTGGTGGTTACTTGATATCTCCGGAACTAATGATCCAATTCTGAAAAAAAACAAACTGTTGGAAAGTAACGTTATTAAGGGTCTACTACCAGCCAAGTGGCGCCATCATTGAATAAAAAATCGTAGCATAGATAATAAATATTAAAGAATTCAAACAGGTCTCAGAGTGTCCGTTTTTGTTACTTTTACCTACTACTTTGGATACGAAACATTCTGAGACCTGTTTTAATAACGAAAAAATACTTTATCCTCTTTGTAACAAACGTGACGTTGGATTCTTTAATATTAATTTTGTATGCTATGGCACGATTTTTTATTCAATGAGGGCGCCACTTGGCCGGTAGTAGGGCCTTAATAGGATCTAATAGGCTATAAATTACATTTATATCATGCATGTTAGCCGAGCTATCACAGTTTTTCCACGCGGGCGAAGTCACGGGCGAAGTGCTAGTCAGTAGTAGGTAATGTATGCTTTCACAACTTCACATAAAAGTAATCCAATCTCACTTCCACTTCTGCTCAGCGCCTAATAACAAAAAACTTGAAGATCCAAAATAAAATAAAACAATATCTTATTTGAATAACAAAACATCAATAAATAACTTAACATAATCACCTGCTCTACTTGCACTAGAACACTGACCTTTACAAGATTACCCAATGACCCCTCACTGTGACCGTACAAAATCAGCTTGCATTTACACCTTAAAATTCTAAGAATAAAGTCGTATTTCCTTTAACAAAAAGCTTAATACGCTTCTTGAAGCTTCCAATAGTAAAATACAGTTGTGTAAGACTTTTTTGCTGGAAAAATAAGGTTGGGTTTTGAATGTTTTAGTGGAAGGATAAGTTTGTAAATAATAATGCACGGGAACTAAAGTTTGTAGGAGATAATGGCTACTGTCTTACTGAACAATAGGTCAGAGCAGTGAAGGGATGTCCCACGGAGATTCTGAGGTCATGTTTGTAGAGATTTGCGGCGGTCGGGGCTTTGAAATCTGCGAGTTGGTTTTTGTGGCCGGATATGTACCGTCAAACGGGGTAAATAGAAACAAAACTTTGAATGGGATTTTCACGTTATTTAGAAATTGTTTGTAGCATTTAAGTACTCTGATTTATTTATGAATTGTTATAAAAACTAAATCGATGCTGCACTAGAAACCAATATTAGGGTATCATAGTGAAAATCCTTATCAAAGTTTTGTTTCTATTCACCCCTTGGTTTCAATTTACCCCGTCCGTAGGTAAATGCTTGATGAAATGTAGTCAAATTTTGAATTATTATAAAAATATTGGTGTTGGGTACAATCAATGAAATAAATTTGTTGGGTTTCTGAAACCATGATAAGTCATTATAAACTGCGAGTATCCACAAATCCACTAAATGAGTAATGGTGGCCCAGTGGTAACTGCCGCGACTTACAATTTGTAGGTCGTAGGTTCGAACCCAGGCAGGCGCTTTATTTTGTATTAATTATTTCTTTACCACTGCTCTCAAAACGGTGAAGGAAAACATCGTGAGGAAACCGGTCTGTCCTAGAACCAAAAACATCGAACATTATGTGACATCCACCCACAAACATTGGGCCCGCGTTGTGGATTACGGCTCACACCCTCTTACAAAGAGGAGGCCTGTGCAGCAGTGGGGACATTAAAAATAAATTAGAAAAACCCATTCTTAGTGGATACTACTCTTCACAAAGAACACACCATCCAAATTTAATGTCTCTAAGACCAGCTGTTTAGGCTGTGCGTTGATATATCAGTCAGTAAGTCAGGATTTTGAATTTTACTATACCTACAGATTGAAAACTACCTCATAAAATATTAGATTCTTCCTCCTTATAATATTACAAAATGTTACGCCATAGCTTAAAATGTCAACTAATTACAAGAGAATACTCTGTAGCCCACAATTTTAGAAAACGCTAACGTCATTACAGACTTGTTGCAATATATTAACATTTACAAGTCAGGTGATCGATCAGTCAGCTGTGAAATCTTAGAACTCATGTTTATTGCACCTTTTGTAATAGCAACCTTTGTAAGAACACTGTGAAGACATAATGTGCAGAGAATTAATTTAAATCACTACATAGTATAAATTAGAGTCGTTTTCCGCATTAGTATGTTTCTCCGCTCTCCCAACGGATTTTGACGAGATTTTCACTAATAGAAAAAGCGGTAAAAGAAGAAGGTTTGTGTATATAATTTGTACCCGTGTGGAACAGGGGCGAGTCGCTAGTGTCTTTATAACTTGAAATTCTTTACACTTTTTGTTTTACTTGGCCAACTGGGTATTATGGTACTCGTACATTGCCTCTCATAAAGAAGAGTTTTAGGACCCATTAATATTAATGTTTTAAACCAGTGGTGCTTGGCAACTGGGCTTACCCCAGTTGTAAATACCCCCTTTGTGCCTAATGGCCTAGCTTTGTTCTGTCTCCCGCTTGATTAGGAGGAAAGTGGATATTATGTTTTTCTTACTCCTCCACTGTCTTTTCTGATTAATTTCGTTGCGGGACCCAAGACAGTTAAATCGTTTCTCTGGGACTCGTCGAGCTTCATTGCCTCGGCGTTTTTTCTGGTGGTCGCCACTGTTGATTCTGGCTTTACAGAAGTTACAGTGGTTTGCGAATAGTGTGGCGGGCTTGTCATAAAGAAGAATCCCAGCAGTGGAATAGTACATATATACACTGATTAATTGATTAATGCTAGTTTTTATAATAAATGGTACTGCCAGAACGGTCTTTGGCAATCCTACTTCCAGCTATTATTATTAATGCGAAAATTTGAATGGATGTTGGTTTGTAACTCGAATCACACCAGAACGATTGAACGGATTGGTATTAAATCTAGATCAAATATAGGATATAGTCTGGAATAGCACATAGGCGGAAGTCCTAATTCCACGCAGGCGATACCACTGGCAGATGATAGTTTATAGTAGAATAGTAGAGTAGTAGTAGAGTATATAGGGTGACTGGTAATTAGTGACCGATACTTAAACATGTGATTGTACAACAACAACTTTCCTAAAGAAACATATAGTGAGACAGTACGGCGTCAGCTGATAGGTAACAGGCGCGTTCGCGCGAATTTTATACGGCTGTTGTGCTATTGTGATAAAAGTGAATAAGTATAAAAAAAATGTTTCTTTGGGCAAGTTGTTTCTTATCATGAGTACAATCACGTGTTATCGGTCACTAATTACCAGTCACCCTATATAGTGCCTCAGCAGTGATCTACAAAATGGAGCACCTATCCTTATTTTCGAAAATTATCTCGTCATGTCATAAATTCTAATATTTTTTCTTCTCGATTTTCCAGGTCAATACAACCCCGGCAAGTACGGAGACGCCCCCGGCGCCGGCGCTGCTGCGGCCTACCAGCAGCCCCAGTTCGCGAGAGCACAGGCCTCCGCTGGCTACAGACAACCAAACTACAAATACTAAACTTCACAATACCATACCAGTATTTAGCTATATTTCATTTTAAAACAAACAAAAAATCAACTAGAGCAACTTTAGTATCGTGTGCATTACGCACGGATGCATGGAAACGATCTGATTGGTTATAGATGGTACGCACAGTAGTAATGCAGTGTTATGATTCGTTAATGGAACGATCCGTAATGAGAGGATACGAAATATGCTCTACAATATTTTTTTAATGAGGCTCGTCTGTAAGTATATTTTGGCAAAATTATAATTGTGATATTTGAGTAAGAAAACAATATTCAAGATTTAGTATTACGCCATTGGCTCTGGATATTTTTTGTACGTCAAAATATGCTTACAGATAGTAATAAAATTAAAAGGCTATCAATTAAAATGGAATATGATAACATTAAATCGTGATGAGTATGTGTAATCTGATATAGTCATATGGTTACCAGTGAGAAGTTGTGTGGGATGCAATTATTTATTCTATGAATAAAACTTATACTTTTTTTCTACAATTTACCTTTTGATTTTTATTACAATACCTTACAACCGTGTGAAAAAGACGGATGAAAAAAGATTGCATGTGGCGGAGATGAGAATGTTAAGATGGATGTGTGGAGTAACGAGAATGGATAAAGTGAGAAATGATAAAATTATTATCAGGATCCCATGATCAGATCCTGATTTCCTTGACATGGAACTACCTTTGAGGTATACCCTCACTAAAAAAAAAGAAACATCAAAATCAGTTCATAAATAACGGAGTGAGGGTCGAACATACATACAGAAACACTAAACGTGCCCACAATTTTCGATGTTTTCTCCCAATTTTATCAGGATCCCATTATCAGATCCTGATTTCCTTGCCATGGGACCACTCTTGAGATATACCTTAGCTAAAAAAAAAGAATCATAAAAATCGGTTCGGCCAAACATACATACGGAAACGCTAAACGTGCCCACAATTTTCGAGGTTTTCTCTCAATTTTATCATGATTTCATTATCAAATCCTAATTTCCTTTGCATGGGACCACCCTTGAGGTATACCGTATCTAACAAAAAAAAAAAGAATCATCAATATATATATATAATATATATATATATTAAATATATAATATTTATTAGCAAGATCATCTACAATCCTGAAATATATCAACTAGTTTCTGCCAGCGTATTCGCTCGCGTGAAATAAATACATCCCTTATTTTAAATTATAGCCTATGTGCTATACCAGAATATAGTCTATCTTTGTGCCAAATATCATCCAGATCTGTCCAGCCGTTCTGGCGTGATTGAGTATCAAACATCCATCCATCCATGCATACTTACGCATTTATTATATTAGTAGGATGACTGATATAAACAAAAAAAAAACAACAAACAAAAAAAAATCTAATATAATCAAAATAAAATAAAAAATCTTGAAAAAAAGTCTGAGAACAGATTTAGGTGCACACAATCAAAAGAAAGGAATAAACCAAAAAAACTGCAAAAGTTTCATAATATTATGAAAACTGATGAATGAAAGCAAAATCTGCTAAGTCAGTGTTTCCCTACCTGGGCTCCGCGGACCCCTGGGGGTCTACGAGCATGTCCCAAGGGGTCGGCGGAAGACAGATTTACATTTAAAAATATTTTATCTTGTGACTACATGTCTTGTCCTTTCTATAAAGGTCTTAAAATTTCTTGATATTTAGTTCATTTTATTTATACTTATTTATTTTTGATAGGCACGCGTTTGACCACTATCTCACTTGATGGTAAGCGATGATGTGGTCAAAGATGGAGCACGCTTGCCTAGAAGTAACCTATTCACTCTTGACTTATGGATGGATGTTGATGGGATGTTCACTATGTACCGATGGTGCCGTACGTCTTGTGGCCCCATGATGGAACGGGTGTAAATGTATCTGTGATGGTGGCCGTTAATCTACATAAGGGTCCGCAGTTAAAAAAGTTTGTGAAAGGCTGCGCTAAGTAATCAAAATAAGAAGATGAACTAACAAAAAAGCCAGCAATCCCCATAATGAGATAGTTTTGCAAGTGTTAGTAAAGGTGCTTCGACCTTGACATGAGGATGTGGTCTACGTTGTTAGTAATATCAGAATGTTACAATATGAACTGATGAAACAAATTAAATGACCGGCAAGCAGGTGATAGATGAGGTTATTTCAGGAAAAGATGGCGCAAGTAGGCCTTTTTAGGGTTGCGTACCCGAAGGGTCTAAACGGATCCATATTGCTGTCACTCACATTTCCGTCTGTCCGTCTGGTGCGTCTGTCTGTCTGCCCGTCGTCTGTTACAAAATTTGGTTCCGAAGATTTTTTTTAACTTTCTATTGACCTATGAACTTGAAATTAGTAATTATTACGTAACAAATACCAATATTTGATACGGAACCCTAAATGTGTGAAATCCGGAACGTACTTGGCCGGTTTTTGTTTTTTTGAGGGTGGGAATTCATTATATGACTTCTCCCGCTCTGGGTGGAGCGGGAAAGCGTGTCAGACTCTTACTGACTAAAATCTTAACGTGTTTCTTCAGTTGCCCTTGGCGTTCTCTTTTGATCACTCTCGAGACCCTGGTAGGCTCGTTACCGTGCTACTATGGTTTTACAATATAAGTGTATATTAGTGTGTGTGTGTGGAACGGTTTTAGTAGAAGTTACTAAACGTCATTATGAGCTTGAGTTGACTCAGCCTTAGACTGTTTTGTAGTTAATTTGTTGAAGCGCAGTTACACTACTTTTAATGGTTTTTATTTGAACATCACGTCTACACGACTAGTTTTATTTCTTTGAATAAAAACATATGTTACTCTAGACAATTGCCGTCGTAATTTAATCTGAGAATATTTGAAATTACATTTTTATAAAATAGTATAATTAATTTGTAAAACTATGTCTAACGCGGATAAAAAATTGAGAATCGCGAAAAAACCATAAAGCGTATTTTTAAAAAACTTTCACCGTTTTAAAGATCATTTAATTATTTATATTGTAGTCTAAGTGTTTTAGTTTAATACTTGTTGTTTTATGTGTAATAAATTAATAAAGCATCTAATTTCGGACAGCGCTCCTTGATGGGAGTCCTATTACTGGGTGGACGTACGACGCGTTACGTGGCCTTAGCACAGAACACGCAAGCTAAGGGTCGCGGTAACTCTTTCGATTACTGCTACTCTTGTTTACTACTACTGCTACTCTTGTTTAATAATACTGCTACTCTTGTTTAATACTACTGCTACTCTTGTTTAATACTCTTGCTTAAATCATTATTGTCTGGCAGTTTAAGTACTTTTGCGGCCTACCCAAATGTTCTTACTTTGGTATTGTTATTGTTTACTCTTTTGTTCGTCGGTTCGTTGAGCTCCTTAAAGTTCTGAGTTGAGCTACACGATAACTGACAAATACTTGCACTGTCTGGACAGGTCCACTCAAACCTGCGTGATGCTTTCCTCAAAAGCTCATCTCAGCTATTAACGCACATGGTTCTCATATGATTAGACCAGTACATCATCATTCTCCTGCCCTTATCCCAATTTATTTGGGGTCGGCGCAACAGGTTTTTTTCTTCCATACTCCTCTATTAGTCGTCATCTCTGTAGTCACCCCCTTTTTACCCATATCCTCTTTCACACAGTCTAACCATTGTTTCTTTGGCCTTCCTCTACTCTTATAGCCATCCACATCCATACACAAGACTTTCCTCACGACATTTTCTTCATTCCTCCGCATCACATGCCCACACCACGACAACCGATTTCCACATAACTTTTCAGTTAGCGGTGCCACTTTCTGTCTTCCTCTTATATACTCATTCCTAATTCTATCCATGCGCGTAACACCACACATCGCTTTTAGCATTCTCATCTCAGATGCATGCAAAAGCTTTTCATTCATCCCTTTTGTGGCCCAACATTCTGAACCATACAAGACAGCAGGTCTGACCATTGTTTTATAAATCTTCCCCTTAAGTTTTAGGGGAATGCGGGAATCGCAGATACGCCCGGTGACCTGCCCCCATTCGATTAGACCAGTACATATTGTATGGATTTGAATACTCTAGAAGAGATTTTGACCTCTGACTTTGTTGCGGTGTTTCTTCTCAGGGTAGTTAGCTAGGAATAACCAGCCTCATCTAGCTTAAAATAAAAAAACTTTGACGTGTAAAAGTGTTTCTTGTAACCTATTTACAGAATAAACATCATTTATCATTATCATTAATAGCAGTAAGCTTAGAAATAAAATAAAATAATATCTCGACCCATTTTTTTATGCAATTAGTCCTGGATGGAATATTTCTGAATGATGCACTGAATTACCTCTGCAAGTAGCAATCAGAACTCAGGAGGCCAATTTTGAGTCCTGTTTTAACAACTTAATAATAACTTATCCTATTTTTAAAAAAACGCTACCCAGGATTCTCTTATCTTTATTTTCTATGCTAAGATACGATTTTTTATTCAATTCACCACTTATGCGGAGGCAGGCCTTTTTTTTTTTGGGGTTGGGACATCATTCAATGACATCTCCCGCTCTGGGTGGAGCGGGAGGGCGTGTCATACTCTTACTGACTAAAACCCACCCCTGTTCCTTCCTTGCCCTGAGTGCCCAGGGGCGCGGTAACTCTGTTTCGAATTTATCCACAACCCTTGGGCAGGCATCGGCCATGACGGGCCCCGTCATGATTTGGTGACAACTCTTTGAGGCGCGCGTGGAACACTACGTGCCGTTGACTCTCGGGCTTGGTGCTGATTGGACGGCGAGCTACCCACTACTCGCCGTCCGCAGGCCCGGTTCTACGGTGGCCGGAGATCGTCTCGCGACGTCCTACGCCCAGGGCGTCTCCTGCGGCGGCTGCTGCTTAGGGCGTGAGGGCGACTCTGTTGTTGAACCTCCCTCACCCGTTCCGCCTTCTCCTTTGCGAGCATTACTGCTTTGCAGAAGGAGGAGACTGCTTTCCATTCCCTCTCGCTCCGTACCATGGCCTGGATTGGGGCCGGGCGCGAGATGTTGCTGCCGCCGATCGCCTCCATGAGGACACGGCGGAGCTCTGCCCAAGCGGGGCAGATCTCCACCGTTTGCTCCACCGTGTACTTTGGGCGGAGGTAGGTCCTTAATAAAAAATTCTATGCTCAAAACTGAATTAAAAATCGAGATACCTGCATGATGAGCCTGTATGTTATAACTCTGTTCTGGAGCTGAAATCTCTCTATCTATGTATTTTATGTTTTAAAAGTTTTTTCCAATAGAAAAAGTCTAATATCATTTTCTCGTACACATAAAATAATTTCAGTCTACCATAGCATTAATTTTATTTTTATCATTATTGATAGGCTCGCGTTTGACCACTATCTCACCGATGATGTGGTCGACAATGGAATATCTCCGAAATGCAGCCGATATAAAACCAACAGGCTAGAAAAAATTAAACTCAAATTTTGCAAGTTCGGGTTTAGTTAACGCTGCTGATTTAATTTTTTAATTTTTTTATTGTTATTTCAAAATCATCTATTTCGATGACTGTTTAGACGATTTCAGTACATTATAATTTTATATTCAGAACTTGTATATGTAGGTATATCACGGAAACTTGACTTGGACAAAAACTAAAAACTTGTTGATTCAATCGAGATGATACGCTGAGTTCAAGTCTAACTTTTGTATGCTAGCTGCCTTCTAGTGGTGTTAGTTCTTTGTCTTCAACACAGATGGCGTTACTTAGCCTTGCTCGAGCGCAATAATGATAGCCCGTAAATATCTTTGTGAGATTTTCTTTGAACAAAATGATGTGATGACTTATTGGTTTCTTTTCACTTCATGATTAATACCATTTCCAACTATGTACCTGGTTTCTAACTTCCAACCATTCCATTTCCAACGGTGTACCTTTCATAAGTGCATATGCTGGTTTCTAACATTTCATAAGTGCATATAAATAGTTTCATGAGAAATAGAATATTATGCATTTTCTGTTTTTTTTTTTTTTTTTTGGTTTTTAAAATTGAAAATCTTTCGGTGGTTTTATAGCTGTGATCTTCTTTATTAAATCATTCTTACTTTTTTATTAACATTTTATGTACATTCATTGGATAACTACTTATCTCTAAAGCTTATGAACTAAAATCCAGTCACATTGAGTATTGTACTTTTTTAACATTTGTCAATATGCGAACTGCATGTCTTTACCTCATTTATATTACACCCTTACTCTTCTAAACCAAGTAATAGACTTGACGAAAGTCTTCAAACACCATTAAAATTTAAACTTCATACCGCATCACCTAGGTCCTAATATTGACAAATATTATTGCTGTTGAATAACATATTAGTACTGATAACCGCTGTTAGAGTTGAAACCTCCCTGGTGATTCGCAGACCCGAAGCCACCGCTGCCTGAAGATCCGAATCCATTGTTTTGGCCATCTCCATGCTGTTCTGGGTGGTATTTACCTGATGGAGAGAGAAGAACTTAGTTTTGGTAACAGTTTAGTAGCGATGTGGAAATTTATGAACTACTGCAGGTTCAAGCAGGCCGTTTATGTTGTTAGAATAAATTAGAATAGAATAAAACTCTATTGTACACCAAAACAGTTAAACATTTTTTTTTCACTAACGAAACTCGAAAAGAAGAAGTAACAAGCATTGGGACAACCCCGCCATAATATTCCCAAACCACTGTAACTCCTGTAAGCCAGAATCAACAGTGGCGACCACCAGAAAAAACGCCGAGGCAATGAAGCTCGGCGATTCCTAGAGAAATAATTAAACTGACTTGAGTCCGGCAACGAAATTAATCAGAAAAGAACAGTGGAGCAGTATGAACAACATAATTTACACTTCCCTTCTAATCAAGCAGGAGACAGAACAAAGCTAGGCCATTAGGCTCAAAGGGATATTTACAACTGGGAAAGCCCGGTTGCCAAGCACCGCGGATTAACATTAATGTGTCCTAAATGTGTGTAAAAGTGAGCTATTACATTTGATTCCAATAATAGACTATTATAAACCCATACTAGTCTTTTACACTTTCCACTCTATTGCCTTTAGCGGTCAAACGTTCATATACAGGGTGTAACGGAAAGGTGTGGTCATATTTTAGGAGCCGGTTAACTTAAAATTCCCAAAAGAAAAATTGGACTTTCCATACAAAGTTATCATCAGCTGATCAATATTTGTATGGGATGTAAAAATTTTTTTTAGAATTTCCTCGGTTTTTCTTGAAGAAAGTTGTTGATATCGATGGGCAGATGCAGTTCTTAAAATATGACCACACCTTTCCATTACACCCTGTATAATGATTCCTTTTTTTCTTGGTAATCTATTTATATTGAAAACTAGGTACTCGTATCTATTCATTGCCCATTTATTTAGAAAAAGTTATTTTTACCGAATATTTTTTTATCTTTACAGGTTCTACTTACCGTCATCAAAGATGCCAGCAGCCTCATCCTGTTCATTCTTCCTCAATGCTTCCAGGATAGCTTCCGGAGTGGGAGGAGCGACTGGAAGATGTTCGCCTTGAGGTCTGAAGCCACCTTCTCCTGTGGTGTAGGTGATGGTATAGGTGATGCCGTCGTCACCTTTGTAGGAGAACCCGCCCTGAGCTTGATCTGGGTTGCCGGCTTCTTCAGCCCGGATGCCGTTTGAAGTTTCATAGCCGAAGTGGTAGCCTGTATGAAGCAAAAAATGCTTCTTTAAGATCTCATACACACAGCAGGTACATAAGTGGTTTAAATCCGAAATAAAACGATAAAATATGAGTTACTATATTAATTATACTATATATAATTAATAAATTATGTTTTATTATGTTATTAATAATTATTTAAATTTTTTAATTTAAGATATAATTATATTGGTTTTATAATTCTAATTCAATTGTATTTTTACTGTTATCCATTATTTATTGTAAAATGACTGACACAACTTGATTGGCTTTGTTTGTACGCAGGATCACTGACTCCTAAGTCACAGGAACTTACACCTAGTTTAGGAGTCAGAGAATTTAAAAATGACCAGTTTTAGGCCTTCAATCAATTTATTTTATTTTTGTATTTAACTGTGTCTATTAATTTTTTAATTATTTAACTGTGTATGTCAATAAATTATTATTATTATTAATTAACACGTTAATTTAGATCAAAATCTAGTTTATAATTACTATGAAAATAGCAAAGCACCGAGAGGAAAGTGGTAATTAAAGATAAGCTTAATAAGTATCATTGTGACATTCAATGTGGTGGCTAATGTTAGACAGAGAGTTTCACTAACCCAGAACTTCAGTATCCATTACCATGAGGATAACCCGGGCCTACCCCATCATTTCCACATGGTATTTTGTTAAAATAGGACATTGTAGAACGCTTCATCTTGTTTTTTTTTTACAATCCTGTAATCCGAATATTTTCCGCCGTGGGGGGAATTATTCACTCGGGAGGAAGGGAATTATCGAATCCGAATTCGATAATTTCCTCATTTGGTACGGAACCCTAAAAGTGCGAAGTCCAACACGCACTTTGCCAAATTTTTCATACTTACTGCTGGATTAGTGAGACTACTGTAATAAATTATAATCGATAATACTATCAAATTTAGCATATTTGATGCAATTATGCAAGAAAACATAAGTGCTTGTATTCACATTCAAAGTTGTAACAAAACATGCAAAAGATGTGAATGGGCTAATCTAGAGCACGTACGCGATGGCCAACAAACTTATTATTAACCTTGACATTACCAAGATAACTACAACAACAAGGGCACTTTCATTATTGTTTCGTGTAATACAAAGCTCTATTCAGACCAAAAGCTTTGTTAACTTGAAGAGCATGATTGATCGTCAATATCTACTACACAATACGAATTAATGAGATATGCGATTAGATTTATAGGATGTATTATATCATTTAGCACATAAAATATTTTAAGGTCTCTATATCTATAAAGTAGCAAAAGATAATATATCAGATAAAGGAATGTTTGAAAGTGTATCAGAAACTTCTAATAGAAAATGAAATGAGATAGGTGTTAGGTGGATTTAATATACAGATTAAATTCAAAGAGTTGATGTAAATCACAATTGAAGTAACTCATTATATCGACTAACCTAAAACAATTGTTTTTATAGACTCTAAAGTTTCTTGTACGGGGTCTCGGACTTTTTCACTTTGAGAAGGTTGTAATCTACCACCCTTTGAATTAAATTTGAGAGAGATGAGAGACGACAATACAACACTGGCAATACTCAAAATAATAACTACTCCTACATATTATGTATGTTTGCAAAAATCGACAAAATGACAACTATTCGAATTTCTGATGGTCCCATAGTAAAAGTTATTGATAATGATTAGTTTTGCCAATTTACTGCTTTTTTTTTTGTTTCGTCTCCACATTGTATATTTTTAACTAGTAACTTACTTCCATCTTCGTTAGCAGCTTGGTCCTGTTTCAGAGTTGCGGCATTCTTCTCAGACTGCTGTTGGGGACGTTGGTTTCCACCACCACCACCACCAACGCCTCCTCCAAAGCCAGATTGGGAGCCCTCATAGGACTGGTAGCCACTCTGACCTCCTTGGCCTCCCTGGCTTTGGGGGATGTAGTTCCTAGACGGGACTTGGGCTGCGCTTATGGCAAAGACTGCGCTGATGATTAACTGGAATAAATTGATTAGAAAACTAAGTTCATACAAAAAACGTTTCCAAGATATCCTACTATTCGAGTTTCTTCCGAATCTCCAGAATAGAATTTATAATGATTTTGGTTTCTAAAGTAGCATATAGAAATGGGATTGTATTTCTATATCCCAAACTAGTAACCATACTTACAATATTTTAAGAAACTCTTGCATAATCAATTCTAGGTATTCTAGGTTTTTTTCATTTTTCTAGGTAAATACTTACCAGATTCATTGTTGGTTTATTTGTCGTCGCCTTTTCACTACTGCACTTGAACTGTGTCGTTTTCTAGAACTTCGTCCCCTTTTATATGTGGACGAAGATCGTTTATTTTGTTAAAATCCAATATTATTGGATGACACTGCGTATCAGGAGCCTTGAGTGCTTAATTATTAAGTTGTACTTGACAAAACAATATCAAAAGCTTGAGTACTTTCTATTTCGGTCTGAGAATGAGATGAGCAAATTGTTTTGTGATCTTGATCTTCTTGAAGGAACCAGTAAAAAATAAAAAATAAAAAATCAAAAAAATAAAATAAAATAAAATCTAATTCTTTAATAAAATCTTTATTATCAGACACAGGTCCATTAGATGGCACCTTAAAATAAAATATGAAAACAAAACATGAAATATGTTAGTAGGTTGTTAGTAACGAACATAAAACACACAGATTAGAGACACAGTAAATTTGTTAGTATTTACAAGTAACGGGAAGATACACTACCTATTTACACGGTCCTTATTTCTATACAGGTGTACACCTGCCCAGTATTTTACAAAAGGGCTGTCAATCTTGTCAGTCAACTCCCATTTTTTTTAGTGGTGTGGGAAATCATCCAGTGGCTTCTCCCGCTCTGGGTGGCGCGGGAGGGCGTGTCAGACTCTTACTGACTAAAACCCATCCCTGTTCCTGAGTGCCCAGGGGTGCGGTAAGTCATGTTCAGAATCAAAAAAAAGCAAGAGATAAAGAAAGAAAAAAAAAAAAAGAAAAAAGCAGAAGCATAAGCATAAGCATAAGCATAAGCATAAGCATAAGCATAAGCATAAGCATAAGCATAAGCATAAGCATAAGCATAAGCATAAGCATAAGCATAAGCATAAGCATAAGCATAAGCATAAGCATAAGCATAAGCATAAGCATAAGCATAAGCATAAGCATAAGCATAAGCATAAGCATAAGCATAAGCATAAGCATAAGCATAAGCATAAGCATAAGCATAAGCATAAGCGTAAGCATAAAAGCATAAGCATAAGCATAAGCATCAGCATAAGCATAAGCATAAGCATAAGCATAAGCATAAGCATAAGCATAAGCATAAGCATAAGCATAAGCATAAGCATAAGCATAAGCATAAGCATAAGCATAAACATAAGCAGTTATGCTTGAACGGGCTAGAACGTGCCCGAACGGACCCGAACTGTCTCGAAAGGACCCGAACGGACCGAACAGTTTCGAACGGACACGAACGGACGCGACCGTACTCGAACGGACCCGAACATACTCGAACGGACGCGAACGACCCCTAACGGACCCGAACGGACTCAAACGGAACCGAACGGACCCGGACGGACTCGAACGGAACCGAACGGACTCGAACGGACTCGAACGGACTCGAACGGACTCGAACGGCCCCGAATGGACTCGAACCAAACGGACTCGAACGGTCCCGAACGGACTCGGACGGACCCGAACGGACTCTAACGGACTCGAACGGACTCGAACGGACTCGAACGGACTTGAACGGACTCGAACGGACTTGAACGGACTCGAACGGAACCGAACGGACTCGAACGGACCCGAACGGACTCGAACGGACTCGAACGGACCCGAACGGACTCGAACGGACCCGAACGGACTCGAACGGACCCGAACGGACTCGAACGGACTCGAACGGACTCGAACGGACTCGAACGGACTCGAACGGACTCGAACGGACTCGAACGGCCCCGAACGGACTCGAACGGACCCAAACGGACTCGAACGGACCCGATCGGACTCGAACGGACCCGAATGGACTCTAACGGGCTCGAACGGACTCGAACGGACTCGAAAGGACTTGAACGGACTCGAACGGACTCGAATGGACCCGAACGGAACCGAACGGACTCAAACGGACCCGAACGGACTCGAACGGACCCGAACGGACTCGAACGGACTCGAACGGACTCAAACGGACTCGAAGGGACTCGAACGGACCCGAATGAACTCGAACGAACCCGAACGAAAGGCCCCCCCCTAAAAGCAAAGCTGAGAAGAAGAAGCAAAGGTGGGAAGGCTGAGCGAGGGTGGTAAGTGTGAGCGAGGGTGGGAAGGGTGAGTGAGGGAGGGAAGGGTGAGTGAGGGTGGGAAGCGTGAGCGAGGCTGGGAAGCGTGAGTGGAAGCGTGAGTGAGAGTGGGAAGCGTGAGTGAGGGTGGGAAGCGTGAGTGAGGGTGGGAAGCGTGAGTGAGGGTGGGAAGCGTGAGTGAGGGTGGGAAGGGCGAGGGAGGGGAGTGAGGGTGGGAAGCGTGAGTGAGGGTGGGAAGCGTGAGTGAGGGTGGGAAGCGTGAGTGAGGGCGGGAAGCGTGAATGAGGATGGGAAGCGTGAGCGAGGGTGGGAAGCGTGAATGAGGGTGGGAAGCGTGAGCGAGGATGGGAAGCGTGAGCGAGGGTGGGAAGCGTGAATGGGGGTGGGAAGCGTGAATGAGGGTGGGAAGCGTGAGTGAGGGTGGGAAGCGTGAGTGAGGGTGGGAAGTGTGAATGAGGGTGGGAAAGCTGAGCGAGGGTGGGAAGGCTGAGCGAGGGTGGTAAGTGTGAGCGAGGGTGGGAAGGGTGAGTGAGGGTGGGAAGGGTGAGCGAGGGTGGGAAGCGTGAGTGGAAGCGTGAGTGAGAGTGGGAAGGGTGTTTACACGTCAATGTTTTTTGTCAGTTTAAGCTAGATGAGGCCGGTGTTTCCTAGCTGACTACCCTGAGAAGAAACACCGAAACAAACTCAGAGGTCAAAGTCTCTTTTAAAATGTTCAAATCCATACGAGTACAATGTGTACTGGTTTAATCCGATGAGAACCATGTACGTTTTTATCTGGGATGAGCTTTTGAAGAAAGCAACACACGAATTCGAGTGGACCTGTCCAGACAGTGCAAGCATTTGTCAGTCATCGCGAAGCTCAACTCAGAACTTTGAGGAGCTCAACGAACCGACGAACAATACCAAAGTAAGGACATTTGAGTAGGCCGCAAAAATACTCAAACTGCCAGACAATCATAAAATCTACATGAATATAACGACATACATAGTTCTCGCATTCACATTATTCTATATGAGGACCATGCAGCTTAGTGTCTGTAGTGGTCTTTTGAAGAAAGAACCAAACATATTTGAGTGGACCTGTCCAGTCAGTGCAAGCATTTGTCAATAGTCGAACAGCTCAACTTAAAAACCACTAAGGAGCTAAAATTTACATTACAAATACAGAATATACTCTTAGGGGTCAGCGCAGACCGAACTGCAAAATGCTCGCGCATGGTCGACCAAAATTTTACGACGCATGTAGAATGCATACTCGAACACGCAGTCGGCTTGCTCGAGCATGGTCGAGCATCAAATTTGGGCATGTATTCAATTTTGCGAAGTATAAAACCTATGATTTGTTTGGAACCCATTGCGTGTGAGTCTGACTCGCTCTCGGCCGGTGTTTTACTATAGACTAGCAAAATAAAAATAATAATGAAGTATTATTTTTCAAATAAAAAGACATTTAATTATTACTAAAAATCCAGCTCTGTTTAAGATGAAACAATTCACAATAATTAGTCCAAATTTTGATCACGATTCCAATTAAAATTAATTAATTATGACATTGCAAGTTTTAAGAAATGGTTTATGACTGCCATGATGAAGATACCTCTACTTAGTAGCTTAAATTGTAGATAAGGTGAAATCATTTAGGCAGTAGTGAAGTCGATGACTAAGTTTATGGCACGGCATTTATTTTTGACCCCCTCCCACCCCCACCCCTTGATAACCCCTGGTTGCTAAGTTATGAATTGATAGTTGAGTATTTGTGAAATAGTAGTTTAGCCTGAAAACCTCAACTTTGGCATTACTCAATTCAGAAAATGAGTAACAGTTAGAAAAGTGGGAGTTTTTCAAAAAAGTTGCCTTTCCAACAAGACCACTTGACGAACGCCTCGTTGGTCTCGGTCCACCTTGTGGGAGGCCTTCAGAAACTTTCGGCCCAATAAACCATCTGTTCTACAAGCTGTGTATCGTGTATTTAACCGACTTTAAAAAAGGAGGTTCTGTATTCGACCCCCCGTATGTATGTATGCTTTTGTTTGTCCGCGATTTTCTCGAAATCTACTGATGCGATTTGGATGGGGTTTTCATTATTCAAATGCATATTTTTCAAGGAAGGATATATACGTTAGGATCTGATGAAGATTTTTTGAGAAAGTCATAACTCGGTGTTTCTGGTTTAGTTTCTTCGTTTTTTGACACCGACTTTCGAAGTTAAAGTTATTTGCCATATTTTTTTATTTTTTTTTTTTATGGAAGTCGGTTCTATTTTTTGTAAATAAGATTTTTGTTGAGTTAAATATTAAGATAGTTAATAATTCTTACAATTTATTCATAATAGTCCTTGTTTCAACCACGTGAAGGTCATTATTGTCCCACGTAAGTATCTACGTGATTAACCAACAACCTTGTCGAGAAGGGAAAAGGATTACAAAGATAAATAATTTTAATTAGTTGAAGCAAAGCTGAACAACTGTTTATTACTATGACGATCTCTGTATTAGAAAAGCGATCGCGATGCGATTAATTGCCTAGCACGTATGTATGTGTCCTAAAACTTAACGTTACGCTAGTATTCGTTTTAAAACGCACTGTCAGGTGGCTTGCTTTGCCCAGGGGTAGCGGATATGATACGGAGCGAGAGGGAATGGGAAGTAGTCTCCGCCTTCTGCGAAGCAGTAATGCTCGCGAAGGCGGAGGCGGGACGCGTGAGGGCAGCTCAACGGAGTGGCCCTCACGGCCCCGGCCGCTACCACCGTAGGAGAGGCACTGGGCGTAGGACGTCGCGAGACGATCTCCAGCCACCTAGACCCGGGACTGCGGACGGCGAGCAGTAGTAGCTCGCCGACGGATCAGCACCAGGCGCGTGAGTTGACGGCGCGTAGTGTTCCACACGCACCTCAAATAGGTGTTGTCAGCCACTGACGGGGCCGGTGCCTGCATGCCTAGGGGTAGCGGATAAATTCTCAACATGAGTTACCGCACCCCTGGGCACTCAGGCAGGGAAGGAACAGGGGTGGGTCTTAGTCAGTAAGAGTCTGACACGCCCTCCCCTCCTCCCAGAGCGGGAGAAGTCATTGGATGATTTCCCACCCTACAAAAAAAAAAGAAGGGTAGCGGATAAATTCGTAACAAAGTTACCGCTCCCCTGGGCACTCAGGCAGGGAAGGAACAGGGGTGGGTTTTAGTCAGTAAGAGTCTGATACGCGATCCCGCTTCACCTAGAGCGGGAGATATCAATGGATGCATTCCCAACCCCACAAAAAAAAAAGTTGGTTTGCCTGACGCCTAGAGTCTAGCGAGTAGCCTTTTTTTAACCGACTTCAAAAAAAGGAGGAGGTTCTCAATTCGACTGTATATTTTTTTAAATTTAAATACTGGCATTGAAAGTGGTGAGGGAACGTATACGTAAAAAGTACATAAAGACGGCATGACCATAGCAAGACTTTCATAAATTTGTTGATTGATAAATTATAACTATATCAGAGCTTGTATCCAACGGAAAATTGTAATAACCTTCAAATGGGAAGAAAACATTACCAGGAAACCTAGAACTTGAATCTTACAATTTGTTTTGGTGCCGATTAAATTAATCACAGAAACTTTGAACAAGTGTATCTCACACCGTCGCAAATTGTTCGAAGGGTTCGAAGTTGTTCGAATGCGCTATTCTGTGTTATTTTTTTATTTACGACAGTTTAATTAGGAAGTGGTGACAAAAGTAATAACACATTTTACTAACTATTACTTTTAATATTGACGTAAAATGACGAATTACGTGACTATACATACATGGTGTAAAAAGACACATCACATGGCCGTTAACTACGCATACTGTATGTCTAACAATGTAGCTTTGCGCAAAAATGATTGCTGGGAAATTTTTATTTTTAGGTATGAAAAAAAAAACTATTTTTTGTTGCGCGCAAAATAACGCGAACCCAGGCAAGTGGAGTTATGAGTTACCGCACCCCTGGGCACTCAGGCAAGGAAGCAACAGGGGTGGGTTTTAGTCAGTAAGAGTCTGACACGCCCTCCCGCTCCATCGAGAGCGGGAGAAGTCATGGGCTGTTTTCCCACCCCCCCAAAAAAAAAAAAGTCAAGTGGAATTGGCGGTGCGTAGGCTGTAATGCTCCAAATCAATCCTGCAATCCAAAAGCACTGCCCCAGGACCCGACGGCTTGGAGGAGGCTCTCAGGCCTCGACTGAGAGGGCTCCTAAGCACATGCATGGAGAGGGGCCAGTTTCCGCTTTGTTGGAAGACGGGGAAGCTGGTCCTGATCAAGAAGCCGGGCGACCCGCGGACTCTCCGTCCGCTTACCGGCCCATTGTGCTGCTCAACGAAGTGGGCAAGCTCTTCGAAAGAGTAATTGCAGACCGCCTCGTCGGGCAGCTGGTGCGGATGGGGCCGTATCTGGATGAGAGCCAGTACGGTTTCCGCAGGGGACGCTCCACGGTGGATGCCACCATGCGCGTACGAGCCCTCACAACGAGGGATGCAGTGGCCCGGGGGTAGGGTCATCTTGGCGGTGTCTCTGGACATTGCCAATGCCTTCAAAAACATGCGCTGGAGTTGCATAGTGGAGGCACTCCGGTATTACCGAGTGCCGCCCTAACTCCGTCGCGTGGTCGAGGCGTATTTGATGGACAGGGCCGTCATCTACCCCGGTCACCAGGGAGAATGGAACCGGCGAGAGATGACGTGCGGTGTTCCACAGGGATCGGTCCTGGGACCTGACTGGGTGCTGCGCGCCGACCTCCCTAGCGGCGTCAGCGTAGTTTGCTACGCTGACGACATGCTGGTTCTGGCGCTGGGGGGTCATACCAGGCGGCGGCTGACTTGATGTCACGCGGGGTTGCTACAGTTGTTGAGAGGATCCGGCAACTGGGACTTGAGGTGGCATTGCATAAGTTCGAGGCCATGTGTTTTCATGGTCCTCGGAACGCGCCACCGTCGGGTACCCGGATAACGGTAGGAGGGGTTCACATCGGCGTCGAGGGGATGATGAGGTATCTGGGTCTCGTCCTCGACAGTCGGTGGAACTTCGTCTAGCTCCCAGACTGGAGCGGGTCATTGCTGCTTTGAAGCGGCTCCTGCCCAATCTAGGGGGGCCAAACGCCCCCAAGAAGGCTCTACGCGGGGATCGTGTGATCCATAGCCCTTTACGGGGCATCGGTGTGGGCGCGTTCTTTGAGGCGGCGACCAGCTCGCCGGTTGAAAGCTTCCCAAAGGCTCATGGCGATTCGGCTCATCGGAGTTACCGGGACGGGGCCCATCATGGCCGGTGCCAACATGCCTAGGGATAGCGGATAAATTCTGAACATGAGTTACCGTACCCCTGGGCACTCAGGCAGGGAAGGAACAGGGGTGGGTTTTAGTCAGTAAGTCTGACTCGCCCTCCCGCTCCACCCAGAGCGTGACAAGTCATTGGATGATTTCCGACCCCAAAAAAAAAAAAGGCAAGTGGAGTTAAACCCCGCCCCTTCACTCTAAGTTACGTAGGTACTTATCGGATACGTTTGATATTTATTGCGTTTTTGTAACTGCAAATGCGAAATTTAGATAAAAAAATTGAAAATTCAGGTTATGTTTGTTTTTAAAAAAGTTTGATACTAACACTTGGAATTCATTTTCGTTAAAAAGTAAAAAAAAAATTGCTACTTTGACCTTCACATCTCCAGTACCAGTGGATGCCCGGTCTAGTGGAAAAAAAAAGATCCAAATAATGGGTAGAATATGGGGCTTTCGGCTTCGGAAACTGTGTTTTTACAACCGATATAGATTATATAAATTAGTAAATGAATTTGAATTTATAAAAATCTTTAATAAAGAAATTTTTTTAATAACTTTACAGCAAACGGGAACAAAAACTTTATTAATCGATCAAAATTACTGCAGGTTAATGAGATTATCAATTCGTTATAAGTGAAACTAACAAAATGTATGCAGCAAGACAATAAATACTTGACCTTTAGAAAAGAAAAAAAATTGTAAGCAATATAAAACAAGCATTTGTACTATGTACATTTTAGAAAACAGTCAAAGCGTTTAAGCCAGGTAAAATGGCACTTTTTTCAGAAAGACCTACTTATAACTGCGTAACCTAAATTCAAATTAATTATTCCATAGTTTTGCAATAATTCCGTATTTGAAGATAAACGTAAAAAAGTCTCATCGCTCCATTGATTAAAACAACGTCAATAGTCAAAATCAAAATAAAAAATCATTAGAACGTCCATTGAATAACGAAACAGAACACCAAAACTTATATAGTAGACAAATTAAAACAAAAAACTCAAGAAAAGATGGCGAACGATTATAAGCCAGGTGTTTATTTAGAAAAAAAAACCGGCCAGGTGCGAGTCGGACCGCACGCAAAGGGTCCCGAACAAATCATATTTTATAAAAACAAATACTTCATAGGTTTTCCTGTAAAGAACATTTGTATTTTTTTTTTAATTTTGGACAGTAGCTTCGTGGATAAGTGACCATAAGATCAATTTTCATCTATTTTCCTAGACAAGTCTAAAATTATTTATTTTCAAATTTTAAATTAGATCTGAGACAATATTTTTATTTGATATATCGCACGGTACAGTTAAACAACTTTATTGTTTTATATTCCGGTTTGCACCTCAAAAGTGACCCCTATACTCCAAATTAATTTATTGGCGTTACACGTTCATGTTTGAGTCACCGAAATCATGTGCGTACAAAATTGCAACTTAATCGGACCAGTAGATCCGGAGCAAATTGGCTGTGACAGATGGACAGACGCGAGTGATCTTATAAGGGTTCCGTCTTTTCATTCGGAATTTCGGATCCCTAAAAAAACATACGAAAAACGAATTATTTAAGTTCAATACAAACCGTATCTAAATAATAATTACTGTGGTGAATGAGAATCGATTAGCAATGGCTCTTTTAAGATATAAGATCAAAGCAACAAAACGTTATACATGTAAGTATCTAAAATATTTTGATTACATAACGCTACGCAATGTTGTAAGATGTATAAAACTATGAAAAACCCTTCAGTGTGTTTTCATACCACTTCTTCTGATCATGAAAATATATTTGAGAAAGACCATTTAAAAGGGTAAGTATTTTGATTTAATCAAATGGCAGTTATAGTTAAATTGATTGCTCAGGTGCGATTACCGACTTGTCACAAGCATTTGACCCAATCAAGCATTTTAGTTCCCATTATATTCATAAAACGAACCCTATCACCTGTTATGTTCCATCCTGAATTTAATTATTGTTTTTAGTAGAACAAAGGAAGGAAAAAAGTGCTCCAACAAAAATTTTCAAAATCAAAATTCTGGAGTTCCACAAGGAAGATTAATAGGTCCACCAAAATAAATATGTTATCAATGCTATAAAGTTCCTTTGTTCGAACCAACTGATTTTAAAAATTATGAAAATATATAGTTATATCTGTTATTAATATATTTTTTTAAAGCACAGGTCAGTCACCCTGAGTTAATTTATCAATTAAGTTACCGTTACACGTAAGTTGGCAGTTATAGAAAGATCTTAATCAAAATCATCATATTTTTTACACCATACTCTGCGATTTCCTAACCTCTTATATCTTAAGTATAATCCCTATTGTTACTATACAAATTATGTTAAAACGCCATAATCCCATTATTAAACTAAAAAGGAGACATTAATAATTTATTTACATAATCACATATTCCCGAGAAATCATTACATTTTTTGTCTAACCTTGTATTAATAGGCATCTTATTAATCTTTGACAAAACAAAGCTTCCGAGCCTCGTCTTCTTGTTTCAGTCATGCTTCTTGAATCACTAAAACAACTGATGCCACTGTATTTATAGGCTCACCACCTAATTAAGGGTCACGACTACCGCCTCCAAACATATAAAGTTAATGGAATCCTTGAAAACTTACAGAGAAATTTGACACACGAGGTCGATCACGTTCAGTAGCTTAAAAAGCCTCAAACTAATTATTTTATTATGAAGCATGATAGCTCTGGTTTATTATCTTAGCCATAAAATGACGTCAGACGCGTGTGTTCAGGATCGACAGCAGATGGTATATAATAGGTCAGTCGACTCGCACCATCACAGTTATACTCGAGCTTCATCTACATTAGGTTTTGAGTGTTCCAATAACTACTACACAAAATGAAACTGGTAATTAATCTTTGTTTGATGTATCAATTTCAGTTGCGATATTGAATTTCATTTTGGTGTTTATCAAAATTGGATTTGCCAACCTGCTATCTTTCCAATATTTTTTTTATTAAGAAATGTCTAATATTATCTACAGTGTGTTCATTTTGTTTTCCAGCATCTTTTATATCCCTTTCTGTTCACAGTTTGTGTTCGCCGCCCTCATCGCCGTGGCAGCTGCAGGTCGTTTGGAACATCTGGAAAATTCCTACCTTCCTCCCTACGGTTCTAACGGAGGCTTCGGTTCTCCTGGCTCCCACGGATCTTTTGGCACTGATGTGCAGGGCCACAACGCTGGCGGTAACTTCGCTGGCGCCACCTCCAACCAGTACTTGCCTCCTGATCATGGACCTCTTGGTACCGAAGACGCTCCTGAGTTCGCTGGATCCCTTCAAGGTAAGACACTTTATTTAGTTTGTCTCTGGATGAACATAATTGCTATGCTGTTCTTTGGTGTTCTCGTTGGCAATTCGATGAACACTCTGACTTAATGATATTCTTTTGAACTGACTTCAAATCAAATACGATGACTATTTTGTCGTTATTTGATAGACTAGTAAGATTAAGATTAAAAAAAAACCCGTTCAAACGTGTTACTGTTAGTTTGTTATTAATACTATTATTTTCAGAACACTAAAATATTGAAAGATGATAAAGTTTCTACAACTACATAAAATAATGCATAGGTGCCTCATACAAATTTGTATCGTTTTCTCAGGATTCGGCGGCCAGCAAAACTTCGGTCACCAGGGTCACCAGGCCGGTTTTGGCCAGCAGTACGTGGCCCCCAACTCCCAGTTCGGCTCTCCCCAGGCCGGCAGGTTCGGCGCTCCTAGCTACCAGCAGTTCGGCCAGCAGTCCGCAGCTGCCAGCCGTCAGTACCTGGCGCCCCATGTCGGCTCCTACCAGCAACCTCCTCAACAAGCCTTCGACGAAAAAACCGGATACCATTACTGAGTGTATTCTAAATAACGTAGATTTGTGTTAGTCAATGTATTGTTAAATAAATTGATTTAGGTACAAAATCTTATTTTAATTTACTGTTGTGTATCTTAAAATGTCTTGACCGTTGTCAAGCCGTAAGTTATACAGTTCTGAAACCAATCAACCATGTCTAGTTTAACTTGCATAATACGAGTATTTAACTTCTAAAAAAAATTTGTTGATTTGGTGAATAGCCAATGTTTGTTATAAGCTGAGCAAGAATCACTTCTACCTACGCTTTTTCTATCTACGCGGTCGAAGTTGAAATAAACAGATCAAACTAATTAAAATGTGTAATACTGAATACTACTAGGGTGTCTAGAAAATGAGTGCGTTCCTTCAAATGGGATGCTCTATAGCTACTGTGCAATGATTTTGATCCCGATAATGTAGGGGCGTTTATTGCTTGCAGATCAGATGGTCTATGGGACTGAAAAGTTC